>CM039502.1:32253385-32284002 GCA_022432975.1 Begonia masoniana
ATGGTATGGCTGCATACACAAGCCATTTATGGCAGGAAATGCAGGTCTCCATTATGTTGGGATGAAGTCGGAGAATCCAGACTCGTCGGCCCCGAACTATTACAGCAGATGTCTGAGGTGATTGCTATTATCAAACAACGAATAAAAATTGCTCAGAGTCGACAAAAGAGTTACGCAGACCATAGGAGAAGAGACTTAGAGTTCGCTGAAGGCGATGAAGTATTCTTGAAAGTGTCACCTTTCAAGGGCGTAATGAGATTCGGTAAGAAAGGGAAGCTCAGCCCACGGTTCGTTGGACCTTTTTCCATCTTGAAGCGTGTGGGAAGCATGGCCTACAGACTGCAGTTGCCAGCGTCAATGGATGGAGTTGACAATGTTTTTCATGTTTCGATGCTGAGAAAATGTGTACGAGATCCAACTCAGATCGTGGAACAGGTGGACTTTGATATCATGCCGACGCTGACATATGAAGAAAGACCAATACAGATTTTGGATGCTTCTGTCAAAGTGTTACGCAACAAGGTAGTCCCATTGGTTAAAGTCTTGTGGCGCAATCATAACGTGGAGGAAAACACATGGGAAAGACTGCAGGACGTTAAGGCCAAATATCCGGACCTCTTCGCTTAAGTAAATTTTGGGGACAAAATTTCTGTTAAGGTGGGTGGAATGTAACACCCGACATTTTTGCCATGTAAATATTCCTGAAAATCATTTAGCGGGATAAATGATTACATTAATACAATGAATGTTTTAATGAATTTATCGGAGTGTTTAATGGAAAAACTGAATTGATTAACTAATTAACAAATTAGTTGGAAACCAATGGAAGGGCAAATTAGAAAAACAATTAAGGTTGGTGGGAGGGAACTAATGAGTGCTTGACACTTGGCAACTTGTTGGAGAAGTCATGCTCTTCTTCTCTTTCCTCCTACGAGAAACCCTCATTTCTCATCTGCTTCTTTCCACTGCTCTCTGTTTTCTCTCCTCCAGGCGACTGCAACCTTTCCAAAAGACTTCCATTCTCCTGTTTTCTCCAGTGAAGGTTCGTACATCACCGAGACGTTCAGGACTATCAACTCTACAGCAAACAGGTAAGTTCATATCCGTAGGTTGGCCCTTAAGGCCCTACATCACGGAGGTACTAGGTTTTCATTTCTGTCGGGCTATTTCGGGTAGAAAAGTTAAGAGTTATGTTTTGAGTTATCTGCTTTTTCCTTATGTTCTGTTGTTTTATTCTTGTTGTCTGCTATTTTAAGTTCAAGCACTGTAAATGCTCATGCATACACGATTTTTCTGAAAGACATGCAAAAGTTTTCTGTGCACGATTTTGAAGTTAAGAAGGATAAAAATCTGACTGTAATGTATCAGTTAAGTGTTGGACGGTGACTGGTGTTCTACTCTGAATTTCCAGTGCCTTATAGTGCACTTCTGATACGCCTGTTCCCCACGAGGACTGGTGTTCTGCTCTGAATTTCCAGTGCCTTATAGTGCACTTCT
The DNA here is from genome assembly GCA_022432975.1 of Begonia masoniana. Lineage (NCBI taxonomy): Eukaryota > Viridiplantae > Streptophyta > Magnoliopsida > Cucurbitales > Begoniaceae > Begonia > Begonia masoniana. Next base: position 32,254,883 of record CM039502.1, read on the forward strand.
GATACGCCTGTTCCCCACGAGGACTGGTGTTCTGCTCTGAATTTCCAGTGCCTTATAGTGCACTTCTGTTACGCCCGTTCCCCTATAAGCCCGACTTTCTGACAGATAAAAAGTATTGTTCTGCACTGTCACTGTATTCTTAAAATTCATGCATAGCATATGCATCACTGCATTTTTATATGTTCTTACTAAGCTTTATGCTCATAGTTGAACTCCCTGATATAGGTACGGATCCCGTGGATGAGGACTTTGTACCTCAGACCGACGAATAGGAGGCTGGTGGCGCGAGCTTCGGGGTTGGTTGTGGTAGCTAGACATATTCCTGACCAGAGAGAATGAGGTTTTAAAGTTTTGTGTTATGTTTTAAAAACTTCTGTTATGGTGAATTCTGGAAATGCATGCCAAGTTCTGTACTGCTTTTGAGATTTTAAAACAATGTATGGCATCTGTATTGATGTTTAAAACCTCTGTATTTGATAGTTGTATTTATATATTTTCAAATATTCTGGAACTGCCTTGAGTTCTCTTTATTGGTCTATGCATGGATGGTCTCTAGTTTAAGAGTTATCCATGCACTTTGATTTCTTAAACTCCTGTTACGTTTTCTGTTATGTCCGAAAATCATGTTCTGAATCGTTTTTTTTTTAAATTGAAACTTTTATGCCATCTAGTTGTTTATGCTCGCGGTTTTCGTTAGGTCTTCCTGGTAAAGTTGTCAATTGTTGTCTTAAAACTACATCTTCCGATCACATCCACCGCTGCTTTTAAAATCACTTCTACCGCGACCCGTTTAAAAATCGCATCCACCGTTGCTTTTAAAATCACTTCTAAAACCGCTGCCCCTTTTAAAAATCACATCACCGCTGCCCTTAAAATCACATTCCACCACTGCCTTAGGATTCACATCTACCGCTTCAGTTTGTTTACATCTACTGCCTTAGGATTCACATCCACCGCTCTGGTTTATTTATATCTACCACTTGACATCATTCATCTCACATCTCCCGATTTCAGTACACGGCGGCCTTTTTGAACTCATTCATCTCACATCTCCCGATTTCATCCACTGCTGCCTTTAAAGTTCATTTTTGTCTGTAGTTTACTTCCACCGGTGAACAGTTCATTTCTGTCTGTAGTTCACTTCCACCGGTGAACAGTGTATTTCTGCCTGAATCCACCGCTGCCTTTAAAGTTCATTTCTGTCTGTAGTTCACTTCCACCGGTGAACAGTTCATTTCTGTCTGTAGTTCACTTCCACCGGTGAGCAGTGCATTTCTGCCTGCATCCACCGCTGCCTTTAAAATTACTTCTTCGCCCAATTTATTTACATCTTTCGCTTGACGTCATCCACATCTTCCGCCTGACATCATTTGCCCATATCCTCCGCCTAGTTTATTTACATCTTCCGTCTGACGTCATCCACATCTTCTGCCTTACGTCCTCTGCCTACTTCTTCTGCCCAGTTTATTTACGTCTTCCGCTTGACGTCATCCACATCTTCTGCCTAACGTCACCTGCCTAATTCTTCCGCCCCATTTTATTTACTCCTTCGGCCATAGATCACTTGATTCCGATATTCACTGTAGCTTTTCTTTCAATATGCCTTTCAGTTTATATTTCTCATTTATTTCCACTGCATGTATTTTATCACGTTTCCTTCTGCATGCCCGTCGGCCAACCAGCCTTTTATTTAAACGTTCAAAGTGTTCTGTCTCCCTTGTGGTTTCAAAAATTAATATGACTTCTGATTATGTTTCAATATTCTGATCCTTTATTTAAAAGGTTGGTCTGTTTTAAAAGGTTCGGTCTGCTTTGTTTATTCAAAAAAAAATATACGTCTCGTTCTCTGTTAAATGTCCCGAGGTGATGGCTTCTCGGCCCCGATCGGGTCAGGGGTCGTCACAAGATGCCATGTGAACAAAAATGTATGTAGTTTGAGTATTGATAGTAGAAGTTGAACTAATGTTGCTACCACTTTTTTGGTAGAAAAATTGGTTTTAGAAGCCAAGAAGTATTCAAAGCTCTTATAAGCTACAATGGTATAGCGAATGTGAAGAAGTGAAAGTGACTAAGCAAGTAAAAGTTACACTCTCAATTGGTAAGTATAAAGATGAGATCTCTTATGTTGTGGTATCGATGCAAACAACACATAATCTTGGAAAGACATTGAAAATTCGATAGGAAGGCCAAGTACAATGAATTCAAAAATGTGTATTCTTTCATTCAAGATAAAAGAGTGGTCACTCTAACACCACTGAAACCTTGGGAGGCTAGTGACGACCAAGAAAAGATTGCAAAAGAAAAGAAAGGCCAATAAATGATGTGAAAAGTGTGATGTTGGCAAGGCAACAAATGCTTGTACCTGGTGCTAGAATGATTATTTCTTATCTAACAACTTAAACCCTTTTAGTCCAAGTGTTTTGTATGATGCAGGAGATTCAGGGACAAATCTTTTCGAGGAGGGAGACAATGATACGAACCAAGGTGCAACGAAGTTCAAAGTCAAGGAAAAATTAAAAAAAGACTAAAAAATGAATGCATGGAGGATGCATGAAATTTCAAAACCCACTAGCCTGCGCGAGCCAACCAGCCCACGCTCTTGCACGCGCGTGGATCCAACAGCCCGCACTCGCTCAACTGCCTCTCGTGCTACTAGCTCCATTCGCACGTCCACCCGACACTTGTGTACCTCGCACCCTTCCAACCCACCAACGCACCCACCCATCAGCCCTAGGCCTACCAGCACGCTCACCAATCAGGCCCGCGTGCCCACACATGCAACTCGCGCTCCCACCAGGCCCACCTGTGCACCCAGCGCACTTTTAGCGACCATCTTTCAAATTTCCAATTTTTTACTTTCTAATTTTATGTTTTAGTTAAATTTCCTTAGTCTAATTTGTTGCTATATTTTCCTAAGATATTTCAGGATATTTTTTATTAATTTTAATATTTGTTTTAAGCTATTATGCACAAAGTTTGTAATCCTTTTGGAACAATTATAATGAATGATATTTGATTAAATCTTATGTTTTTTGAGTGATTATTTTTATGAGAATTTTTCTCTTTGGTTCTTTGTAAAGAACTATGTAGTCTAAGTTAAAGCTTGAGAAATCACTTGATAGCTTTCGTTCTTACCAACAAGTTTTGTTTAGGTCAAGCTTCTCTTGCTTGAAAACTTTGGTTCTATTGGTAAGGTTCGATCGAGGTCAAGTACATCATATTTGATTTAAAGACATTCTTGAGTTTCTATTTTGCGTTGTTGAAGGGTCTCGAGTTTGATATATTTGTGGTTCTCATCACCAACTATTTCTCTCATTCTAAATGGAGATTTCTTATATGTGAGAGTTAGGGAATTCGTGCTAAACCTTCAAAACTCCTACATTTTGTATTTGTGAAATGATTAATGGGTGACACCCATGAAGACTAAAGTGTAAGGCTTTGACTGAGGCTTGGTAGGTCAATCGTTTATAAGTGGAACAATTATTAAGAAGCTTTGAAGTACAAACGTTAACAATATTGACTAAACTGCGTTAACAAATTGTTTGCACCGTCTTCCCTACTCTCTTATTTTTCCTTCATATTGCTTGCATATTAGACTTACCAAATCTAGTCAAGAGAAAATACATTATTTGAGTTTGCAAAAGACTAAGTTGTCAATCACCCGAAAAAGTTGGTAAACCTAATTTGCCCCCTCCCCCTGTTAGGTTAATTTCGATCCTACAGATGTTAAGTTTTAATCTTTTGATAATCGCTTTATTCCTTTGTATGCTTATAACACCGATATTAAAGGTTCATTCACTGATGTTTTTCTACGATAATAGTGGGGAAATTATTTTTTTATTTACTACAGTATAGAAGGACTATTTTATCGAGGCCACACTGATGATTCATAGGACTTATTTTTGATAATTAGTTTTCTACTTTTTTAGTCTAACTTGTTTCTAAAAATTGGATATAACACTTGAAACTCTATTGAGTTTAGTGTTAGCTCACACTAAAATGACTACTATTTTTCATATCTTAAAACACGGTGATTGGAGTGATCGGAACTGGTTGAGGGTGTTCTTCTCCTTTTGAGTGTGTTTTTTTTTTTTTTTTTGTAGTGAGCACTTGTCCTACGTTTAGTTGACTACAGTTGGCTCACACCAAAATGAGTACTATATTTTAGATCTTAGACATGGTGATTCGAAGTGATCAAAGCAGGTTGAGGCAATTCTCTCGAGTCCTTTTGAGTGTTTTTTGTACTGAGCATGCGTCTTACTTTTAGTTGACTATAGTTAGTTCACATCAAAATAACTATTATTTTTCAGATCTTAGACATGGTGATTGGGAGTGAGCTGACCTGTTTGAGGTCGTTCTTCTTTATAGACTCTATTATTTGTAGTTTCATTATTACTTTATTTATGATTTTATTGTTAAACTAATTTGTATTATGCCTTAGTCTTTGGGTCTTAGCTTTATCTAAGTTATTGTGTTTTAAGTCTTCTACTATATGCCCTTTAATTTACTCAGGTTGGACTGTGAGATCCGCACAATGGTCAGAATGTTCTCCATTTTTGTCGTGGCTCCCTTACAGGGTTTCACATAAAATCCTAACATGTAAAAAAAAAAATAATTATCGATTTTAACCTTGTACTATGCACTTTATTTCAGTTACCTCCTATACTAAAAAAACCGGCAAACTAAACCATGTACTTTGATTCTGTTATTAGTTTTGACCTTCCATCAACAATTTTTTTAAACTCTCATTTAAAAAATTACAAAACGATATTAGATTCACTTGAAATTTTTATCACGTGTTTAGTACTTAATGAGAAGATAATTTGAAAATTTTTGTCTTTTTTAACATATATAAAATTTATTATAATTTTATTTTAGTAATTTATAAAAATATTATATAAATCATACAAATTTTAGAAAATCACGGAAATTTTTCTATTATCTACTCATAATGTGATAAACATGTGAAAAAATTTCCAAATAAATCCAATATCTTTTATTATTTTTTAAAATTAATTTTAGTTTCTTTTGGTACTTTATAAATTAATTTTTTTTTAAAAATAACAAACGATATTATATTTATTTGAAAAGTTTTCCACATGATCACCACATCATGGATAGATAATAAAATAATTTTTTTTATTTTCTAAAACTTGTATGATTTATTATAATATTTTTATAAATTACTAAAATACAATTACAATAAATTGTACATGTGTTAAAAAATAACGAAAATTTTTAGATTATGTTCTCATTAAGTATTAAACATGTGATAAAAATTTCAAGTGAATTCAATATCGTTTGATAATTTTTTAAATGAGAGTTTAACGAAATTATTAATAAAATGTCAAAACTGATAACAGAATCAAAGTACATGATTTGGTTTGCTGGTTTTTTTAGTACAGGGGGCTAACTAAAATAAAGTGCATAGTACAAAATTAAAATCGATAATTACCCTAAAAAAATCATAAACAGTTGAGAGAAATTCATTAAGGTCATAATCAAAATATATCATGAGTTTGTGCCACCATACCATCGCATTCTATAATGCCTAATTACGTTGGATCAATAGAAGGTTGTGGTCTCGGGTGTCAGACTAGTCCCACTAGTACCACTACATACAGCTAGAAAAAATCTAAAATTTGTTTCATCATTTTTGTTTTATTGGTAATTTTTTGACCTAGTTGAAAAAAAAAAAAAAAAAACTCAATCACTGAACTCTAACCGTAACAAGTAGACCAGTTCAAGAGTAGTGACATATTGGTGAACTTTTGACTACAAATTGGCTTACCTTCAAGGTCTATATGGTACTTGGTAGATTTGGCTAAAAATTTGGAAGCTTTGACTAACTTGTTCTAAGCTCTTGTAATCGTGTTGCTTCAAAGAATCATAGTTCAGACTCCGTAAGCTCTATCCCGAGAGCTTTTCACTTGATTACTTTTTGGACGTCTGCGTGGACATCAGAAGCCCACTCCGAGCTCCAATCTCCTATTTTTCACAATTTCAACTTATATTCCATACCAAAAATATATACAAAGCCTTAAAGGACCATAATCACAGTATATATAATTTTCAAAATAGATATGGTACTTGATTCTAACTAATATCAAGCATTATTTTCCATTAACGCATACTAATTATGCAATATTTATGCATGATTCATCTTTTACAAATTTGACATTCTCATAATTCAATCACACCACTTTCATATCCTCCAATTATCCATTAAAACCTCATTTCTCATACAATATAAACCCAAAACTAAATAGGATAGAATCATCTGATCCAATAATCTCAAACCTTTCCCTTAAACCATTTAATATGCATTATATTTTAGGAAATCTTTAAAGTATATCAATTAACCATCAAATCAATGAATTTCATATAAATCTCTTGCCTTCATTACATTAATAGTCGTACCTTTATTCATCCAATATAATCAAATACATCCATCAACGACAATGCATATCAACATTTTTCCAAAGAGTTCTAATTTCTACTACTCAATTCACTTAAAGCATAACCTGAGCTAAAAACAATTAGGTTATTATCCTTACCCACTGAAACACCTCACCTCCATATTTTTAATCACCAAACACCAAGAACTAAAACCATATTAACAAAAAATATCAATACTGTAACGCCCCGAACTATCTGAACCCGGGTCGCTACTCATTACTTGACCATGACTAAGAAATTTTCGGATAAATTTTAAAACTTCATTCGACAGTCAAAATTTGACATTTTCTATACATTCAAAACATTTGAAAACTTTGCAGCGGAAAATCATTTAAACAACTATGAAGTTAGACGAACTGTAGAATATACTGTTGGGGTGATTAACGGAAGTGTTGAAGTCATCTGCCGACGACAAGGTCAACGAAAGAAGCAGAAATAGAAAACCGAAGACTTCATCAGTGACAAAACGACAAATCACCTATTTCGTTTTCCGGTGACGTCAGCGGCATCAACCGAAAACGACGAAACACCCATTCCCTCTTCCGGTGACGTCAGCGACATCATCCGGTCACAACACGACAAAGAACTTACTTCCTCTACCGGTCAGTAAACGACAAAATACCTATTTCCTCTTCCGATGACGTCAGCCGGAAGACAATTACTTTCCTCTTCCGATGACGTCAGCCGGAAGACATACTCACCCGACTTCCATTACACTTCTTCTGCCGATGACGTCAGCCGGAAGACAAATGCTTTCCTCTTCCGATGACGTCAGCCGGAAGACATACTCACCCGACTTCCATTACACTTCTTCTGCCGATGACGTCAGCCGGAAGACAAATGCTTTACTCTTCCGATGACGTCAGCCGGAAGACATACTCACCCGACTTCCATTACACTTCTTCTGCCGATGACGTCAGCCGGAAGACAAATGCTTTACTCTTCCGATGACGTCAGCCGGAAGACAAACATGAGACATCTACCGGTAGACTTCCCTCTTCCGATAGACATCAACACAATTCCTTTCAACAGAACGCAATAAACCTCTACACATATCCACTGATACAAAATTATTCAATTCCCACCAATGGACTAAACAACCTGTCTATAACCCGAGAAAGATTCGACTATCTAACAGACTTAAAACATTTTACCAAAAATCCATTCATAACACTCCAAGTCATTGTATTGATCAAAATCAGTAAGAACATGAAAATCAGAAATTCTCGAAAACGAAGTCAAGCAGCTGTAATCTCCTTTACTAAAAACTCCATATACTCAATTTAAATCATTATCCACTAAACCTCTACATCTGTAGACAACATGCTAAACCGCCCCATCAGTTACCATGTCGAGGCCTGAATGCACTCCTCCAACGTCCACTATTCCTCAACATGATCAGGAGACACACCTGCTAACACTTCTTCACCTACATCACAAAACTCATCTATTAGCCTAATGCTAAGTAAGTAAAGCAGTATATGAATGAAATAAAATGCTGAGCTTAAACTCCTAAATATGCAGTTTCTATTTTCTCCTCTCAGTGGCATACATATTCGTTCATATCATGATCAGATCCCATGGTTCCCTTGGGAGTGGGATCAATTCTCCCAATGTCTACATCCTCATACTCAATTAAGGGGCGGATGAATTCCCTTAACAGCTGATCTGATCCCATGGTTCCCTTGGGAGTGGGATCAATTCTCCCAATGTCTAAATCCCTTCATAAGTTAAGGGGTGGATTAGTTCCCTTAATAGTTTGTCTGTCGCATACAGTTCATACCTTACCATTCCTTACATGAAATTCATTTTCGTAACTTTTAACAAAAACATGATGCATGGACAATAGAAATATTCAAGCATACATAAACCTACTGTTTTGTGATGTAGGCCCGAAGGCACAAGCAATACTTTACTTACCTGGATTCCTTGCAAATGCTCGGTTAAGAGCTACTTCGGGGGTTTGTTCACCTATATTCATAAACAGAACGTTAAACCTCAATCTAAGCTATTCAGAAATCTAAGGAGTGGGTTGGGCATTTCTATTTATCTAACATTCCCGATTCTGCTCTAATCCTCAAGCAGAATCTCTCACTCGTAACATTAACAAAATGCATACGTTGGGATCCTTAAGCTACCTAGGTACTAAAATCAGCAATTAATCGAATCAAAACTCACCTGGGTTGGAGGAATCGGTGAGGAAATCGCCTAGAGAGCTCTGCTGGGTTGAGCTGAAAACCGAGAGTGAAATGAGTATGACGGCTATACCTCATTTACTCTTTCCTTAAATACGTTATCCATTTGCAAAATTGACAATTACCCTTATGCCCTCACTTAGTTACTCATTAACCTAATTGATTTTACCCCTAATTTCATTCTATAAAATTCACACTTAGAAGATTAATAGATTATTTTAATTCTAATAAACCGGGTGTTACAATCTACCCTCCTTAAAAGAATTTTGTCCTCAAAATTCAGTACCTGAACAATCTTGGATGCTGGTCCATCATGTCTTGCTGGCGTTCCCATGTTGTCTCCTCTATATTCTGATTATGCCATAAGACTTTTACTAGTGGAACTTCCTTGTTGCGTAATACCTTCACTGCATAATCCAAGATTCTTACTGGTCTCACCTCATAGGTCAGTGTGGGTTGAATTTCAATGTTCTGTTGTTCCACAATCTGAGATGGATCCCTTAAGCACTTCTTAAGCATAGAAATATGGAACACATTGTGGATTCCTTCCATAGAGTCTGGCAATTGCAGTTCATATGCTGATTTCCCAATCCTCCTCAAGATTGAGAAAGGTCCAACATATCTTGGGTTAAGCTTCCCTCTCTTCCCAAATCTTACAACTCCTTTGAATGGTGATACCTTAAGAAAAACCTCACTACCAACTTCAAACTCTAACTCTCTGCGTCTTCTGTCAGCATAACTTTTCTGTCGACTTTGAGCTGTTAAGATCCTCTGACGGATGAGAGCAACCTTCTCAACAGTTTGCTGCACAACATCAGGACCAAGTAACTGTGCTTCACCAACTTCATCCCAGTACAAAGGTGATCTACATTTTCGTCCATATAATGCTTCATACGGTGCCATTCCTATTGTTGCCTGAAAACTGTTGTTATAAGAAAATTCCACCAAGGGCAAATACTTGCTCCAAGAACCTTGAAAATCCAAAACACATGCCCGGAGCATATCCTCTAATGTTTGGATGGTTCTTTCTGATTGTCCATCTGTTTGAGGGTGGAAAGCTGTACTGAAACTAAGCTGAGTCCCCATTGCCTTGTGCAAACTCTTCCAAAACTTAGATGTAAATCTAGCATCTCGGTCCGAAACTATGGTGCTTGGAACTCCATGCAATCTAACAACTTCCTGAACATACAACTCAGCAAGTTGATCCATCGAGTATGTCATCTTCATGGGCAGAAAATGGGATGATTTGGTCAAACGGTCAACTATCACCCAAATTGCATCATGTCCTTTAGTTGTCCTAGGTAGTCCCACAACAAAATCCATGGTTATTTGTTCCCATTTCCATTCAGGAACTGGTAAAGGTTGTAATGTTCCTGAGGGTCTCTGATGCTCGGCTTTAATCTGCTGACAACACAAACATGATCCAACATGTTCTGCCACACTTCTTTTCATACCTGGCCACCAGTAATGCTGTTTAAGGTCCTTATACATCTTCGTACTCCCAGGGTGAACTGAGAATCTAGAAGAATGAGCCTCAGAAAGAATCTCATTCCGAAGTTCCATAATGGCAGGAACAAACCATCTGTTTCTAAACTTAAGAATTCCATCGGAAGAACAGTTAAAGTCTAAATTGTCCGCAGAATCCATACTTGACTTGTACTTGCTGCATTCATCATCATTTGACTGAGCTTCCCTTATTTTCTCAAGAATTGTAGGTCTTAAGGTTATGGCCGAAAGTATAGCTGTTACATTGGATACTGCCTCTAGATTAAACTTTAGGAATTCAGATTCTAAGGCTAATGGTAAGTCAAGTATCAATGCTGAAACTGATGTTGTCACTCTGCTCAAAGCATCAGCTACTACATTCGCCTTACCGGGATGGTACTTAATCTCAAAGTCATAGTCTTTTACAAATTCCAACCATCTACGTTGCCTCATGTTTAGTTCCTTCTGTGTGAAAATATACTTCAGACTCTTATGATCTGAAAATATTTCGCACGATTGTCCATACAAATAATGCCTCCAAATCTTAAGCGCAAATACTACAGCAGCTAACTCTAAGTCATGTGTAGGGTAATTCTTCTCATGAGTTTTCAACTGTCTGGAAGCATAGGCTATCACTTTTCCTTCTTGCATCAAGACACAGCCAAGACCAATCTTGGATGCATCACAATAAATACTAAATTTACCATTCTCGGCAGGAAGGGTTAGGATTGGAGCATTGGTCAGTTTCTGTTTCAAAGTTTGGAAACTAAGTTCACATTCATCGGTCCATGTGTACTTTACATTCTTCCTAGTCAACTTAGTGAGAGGTGTAGCAATCTTTGAAAATCCTTCAATGAACTTTCTATAGTATCCTGCTAGTCCAAGAAAACTTCTGATATCGGTGGCATTCTTCGGTTGGGGCCATTCCCTAACTGCTTGAACCTTAGCTGGATCAACAGATAATCCATTTCCAGAAATGACATGTCCTAAAAAGTGAACTTGGTCCAACCAAAATTCACACTTAGAAAACTTGGCGTATAATTGGTGCTGTTTCAGTAATCCTAACACTAAGTTTAAGTGTTCTGCATGCTCCTCCTTGGTTTTGGAATAGATTAGAATGTCATCTATAAATACAATGACAAACTTGTCCAAATACTCATGAAACACTCTGTTCATAAGGTCCATGAATGCTGCTGGTGCATTTGTCAAACCAAAAGACATAACCAAAAACTCATAATGCCCATACCTTGTGCGAAAGGCAGTCTTTGGGATATCTTCAGATTTAACCTTCAACTGATAATAACCTGACCTCAGATCAATCTTAGAGAAAACTCTTGCACCATTGAGCTGGTCAAATAAATCATCAATCCTAGGCAGGGGATACTTGTTCTTAACAGTTAACTTATTCAGTTCTCTATAATCGATGCACATGCGCATTGATCCATCCTTCTTTTTGACAAAAAGGACAGGTGCACCCCACGGTGAAAAGCTCGGGCGTATGAACCCTTTCTCTAACAACTCTTCCAACTGCTCTTTTAATTCCTTGAGTTCTGCAGGTGCTAACCTATAGGGATTTTTAGACACAGGTTCAGCTCCAGGGTAGACATCTACAACAAACTCAATTTCTCTATCTGGTGGCAAACCGGGAAGGTCATCTAGAAACACTTCAGGGAAGTCTTGGACAACAAGGATATTTTGAGGAGTTGCCTTACCTACAAGTTGTGTATCTAGAACACATGCCAAGAAGCACAAGTACTCCTTGCATGGTGAAGGTCTAAAATTTAAAGAAGTCATAACAGACATTTCCTTACTCTTCTCTGAAGCTTGGAAGGTATGTTTCAAACCACCAGGGGGTTGGAAACTAACTATCCCAGTCCTACAATCAATTATGGCGTGGTGTTTGAACAACCAATCCATTCCTAAGATTACATCAAATCCCATTATATCCATAACAATTAAATCAGCAGATAGATTTTTGTCCCCTACTAATACCATGCAATCATGCAACACTTGGTTGGAATGTAAATGTTCACCAGAGGGTAAAGCAACATTGAATACATGCCTAGAAGGTGTGGATTGTACTTCTAACTTATCAGCAAAAGCAGACGCAACAAAAGAATGGGTTGCTCCTGAATCTAGCAAGGTAAAAGCAGGCATAGAATTAACCAATATAGTACCTGACACAACAGCGGGCTGGTCCTCTTCGCCCGACTCCATCATGGAAAATATTCTCGGTTTTATCTTAGCAGGGCCACTCTTCAACGTTGGGCAGTCTCTGATGACGTGGCCAGTCTTATTACAGTTGAAACATCGAAGGACTCTGGGCTTCGGGCAATCCTTAAGCGAATGTCCAAACTCCTCACAGTTATAACACTTACCAGTCCCAAACTTACACTCGCCCAGGTGGCTCTTCATACATTTCATGCACTGAGGAAACTTCTTGGCATCAGGTACCTTCTTTCCAGTACCCTGACTACCCTGGCCTTCAGCAGGCCTCTTTATCCCTCTCTGCTGGTGGGGCTGAAAGAACTTTCGCGGGGCTTCCTTTGGTCCAGCACACTTCATTTCAGCTTCTTCTGCCTCCAATGCAGTAGACACTACTTCACTGAATGACAAGCCTTTGATGCCTGAATACTTTACTCCTCTGTAAATTTCTGGCTTTAGACCTTGCAGGTATTGAAACACTTTGTCCTCATTCCTATGAACGAGGTATCCAGCAAACCTTGACAGAGACTCAAATTGTCTGTTGTACTCTGCCACAGACCCAGTCTGCTTCAAGCTCAAAAACTCAGCCTTCTTAGCGTTCTGGACAGTGGTGCTAAAGTATTTCTCGTAAAAGACTTCCTTGAATTGCGACCAGGGCATGGTTGCGATATCGGTGGTGATCTCCAGCGACTCCCACCAAAGTTGCGCATCACCGGCTAGATGAAACGTTGCCAAAATGACTTTCTCTCCTTCTCCAACATTGGCACACCTGAACATGCTCTCTATCTTTCGAAGCCATTCCTCAGCGACAATCGGGTTAGATGACTTTCCATCAAATGTGGGTGGTTGCAGCCTACGAAATCTATCCCCTGAATGCTCATTGACTTGACCTGAATTGGCACTTCCTTGTGTTTCCCGACTCAATAACACACCTAACTGGTCAGATTGCTGTCGCACAATGTCTGTCTGCTGACGCATCAACTCCGTCAGCTGTCTAATTACACTTGAATCTTCTTCACTCCTCAAGTTTGGCATCTCCCTAGGTACTCTTGGTCTCCCCGGTCGTCTAGCCATTTGTATAAGGTTCTGCACAAGGTTATCTATACTCATAAACATCTTATAACTAAAGCTAACATAAACACTTACAGTTGTTGGAGTATATTCATGCGACGATTGGCACTGATGAGTAATCTTCTGAACGGTTTAGCAACATGTCTCTGATACCATACTGTAACGCCCCGAATTATCTGAACCCGGGTCGCTACTCATTACTTGACCATGACTAAGAAATTTTCGGATAAATTTTAAAACTTCATTCGACAGTCAAAATTTGACATTTTCTATACATTCAAAACATTTGAAAACTTTGCAGCGGAAAATCATTTAAACAACTATGAAGTTAGACGAACTGTAGAATATACTGTTGGGGTGATTAACGGAAGTGTTGAAGTCATCTGCCGACGACAAGGTCAACGAAAGAAGCAGAAATAGAAAACCGAAGACTTCATCAGTGACAAAACGACAAATCACCTATTTCGTTTTCCGGTGACGTCAGCGGCATCAACCGAAAACGACGAAACACCCATTCCCTCTTCCGGTCAGTAAACGACAAAAACTTACTTCCTCTACCGGTCAGTAAACGACAAATACCTATTTCCTCTTCCGATGACGTCAGCCGGAAGACAATTACTTTCCTCTTCCGATGACGTCAGCCGGAAGACATACTCACCCGACTTCCATTACACTTCTTCTGCCGATGACGTCAGCCGGAAGACAAATGCTTTCCTCTTCCGATGACGTCAGCCGGAAGACATACTCACCCGACTTCCATTACACTTCTTCTGCCGATGACGTCAGCCGGAAGACAAATGCTTTACTCTTCCGATGACGTCAGCCGGAAGACATACTCACCCGACTTCCATTACACTTCTTCTGCCGATGACGTCAGCCGGAAGACAAATGCTTTACTCTTCCGATGACGTCAGCCGGAAGACAAACATGAGACATCTACCGGTAGACTTCCCTCTTCCGATAGACATCAACACAATTCCTTTCAACAGAACGCAATAAACCTCTACACATATCCACTGATACAAAATTATTCAATTCCCACCAATGGACTAAACAACCTGTCTATAACCCGAGAAAGATTCGACTATCTAACAGACTTAAAACATTTTACCAAAAATCCATTCATAACACTCCAAGTCATTGTATTGATCAAAATCAGTAAGAACATGAAAATCAGAAATTCTCGAAAACGAAGTCAAGCAGCTGTAATCTCCTTTACTAAAAACTCCATATACTCAATTTAAATCATTATCCACTAAACCTCTACATCTGTAGACAACATGCTAAACCGCCCCATCAGTTACCATGTCGAGGCCTGAATGCACTCCTCCAACGTCCACTATTCCTCAACATGATCAGGAGACACACCTGCTAACACTTCTTCACCTACATCACAAAACTCATCTATTAGCCTAATGCTAAGTAAGTAAAGCAGTATATGAATGAAATAAAATGCTGAGCTTAAACTCCTAAATATGCAGTTTCTATTTTCTCCTCTCAGTGGCATACATATTCGTTCATATCATGATCAGATCCCATGGTTCCCTTGGGAGTGGGATCAATTCTCCCAATGTCTACATCCTCATACTCAATTAAGGGGCGGATGAATTCCCTTAACAGCTGATCTGATCCCATGGTTCCCTTGGGAGTGGGATCAATTCTCCCAATGTCTAAATCCCTTCATAAGTTAAGGGGTGGATTAGTTCCCTTAATAGTTTGTCTGTCGCATACAGTTCATACCTTACCATTCCTTACATGAAATTCATTTTCGTAACTTTTAACAAAAACATGATGCATGGACAATAGAAATATTCAAGCATACATAAACCTACTGTTTTGTGATGTAGGCCCGAAGGCACAAGCAATACTTTACTTACCTGGATTCCTTGCAAATGCTCGGTTAAGAGCTACTTCGGGGGTTTGTTCACCTATATTCATAAACAGAACGTTAAACCTCAATCTAAGCTATTCAGAAATCTAAGGAGTGGGTTGGGCATTTCTATTTATCTAACATTCCCGATTCTGCTCTAATCCTCAAGCAGAATCTCTCACTCGTAACATTAACAAAATGCATACGTTGGGATCCTTAAGCTACCTAGGTACTAAAATCAGCAATTAATCGAATCAAAACTCACCTGGGTTGGAGGAATCGGTGAGGAAATCGCCTAGAGAGCTCTGCTGGGTTGAGCTGAAAACCGAGAGTGAAATGAGTATGACGGCTATACCTCATTTACTCTTTCCTTAAATACGTTATCCATTTGCAAAATTGACAATTACCCTTATGCCCTCACTTAGTTACTCATTAACCTAATTGATTTTACCCCTAATTTCATTCTATAAAATTCACACTTAGAAGATTAATAGATTATTTTAATTCTAATAAACCGGGTGTTACAAATACATATCTCAACTATACAATTTCTTCCACTTATATTATGTAACATAGCATAGTTTAAGGAAATCACAAAGAGTAGGACTCTTACCTCTTAAATCCTTATGTTTCTCCACTTCAACACTTTGATTTTTTACTTGAAATATTCCTCTTGATGAGAGGACAACTTTCCTCACGGTAGTGAAGGTCAATTTCCTCTCTTTCCTATCTTTATTTTGCCCTTCTCTTCTCTCTCTCTTTCCTTTTTCTCTCTTCGGTCTCTTTCTCTCTTAAACTAGGAGCACGACTTGTGGCTCCTTTCAGCATCTTCTCAGAGATTATCTCAAGTTTTAAGACAAAGTGATAATCTCATAAGTAAAATTACTAATTTGTCCATTTTGTCTCTTTAAAATGGAACTTTTAGCCTTTAATTGCAAAATAACCATGTTTGATTACATCTAAAGTAAACATAACTTAAACTAATTAATTTTGATTATTATTAAGCTAATACCAAGATTGACAAAATTAATCATGATCAGTTAACCTTAATTATCTACCAATTACATTATAATCACATAATTAATCATTAATCCAATAGTGACACGTGACACCATTTCATTGGTTATCTAATTTATTACGTGTAAATATATTCTAGGATGTTATGAACATTTTTTTTCAATAACATTCTCTAAATTCGGACTCTAAAATCTAATTTTGCGATATTTACCAAAATAATGTAGTTTTTTTTAATAAAACTAGGTAAATAATCTTCAAAATTGCATATGTGATGGAACATGCGGATATTTCTTAATAAAAATTTTATCCCAACTCTCACGAATAGTTAAAACAAGGAAAACACACACAATCGACCACAAAAAATGAGAGAAATACGAGGGGATTTGCAATAGAGCAATTAAATGATTAATGTTTATTTTCTAAAATTCAAGGGTGATGAAACCAACCATCAATCGGGGTATAAATACTCTACACAAAGAATTACAACTTTTCACAAAAATACCAAAAAGGGACCTAAGAAATGGTCCTTATTCAAAAGGCTAAAAAAACATTAAATTTGAATGGAAATTGTTGCAACAGTAACAATGTTTCCTTATTCAAATGAAATAGTAATAAAACTCTTGATCCCTGCATGCTTATATTTACTCCCATGCACGCCTTTAATGTCCTTCCACATCATTGATTCGTGACAAATTCCTTTATTGAGTCTTCACCAATTGATGACGTTGATGGCTCCATGATGATTTGGTTGTTTCCCATTGTAGCATGTCCTTTTGGGTATTCTTTCTTAATTTGTGTCGAACGTTCTTCTAGGCTCTTTCCTTTGCCATTTCTCATGGGTCTTTTATGTAGCAATGACACAATAGATTATCTTCAAGGCACTTCTTTGAGTGGATTTTGGGCTTCAAGTTTGGATAACAGAGAAAATGGTTTCTTAAACCGAAACAAAGCTCTCTGCTTTGGGCCTATTTGACATAGAAAATGATGTCCAATGTTTACAATTCATCATATTCTAGGAGCTTGAGATTTCAGTTACAATCTTCATGTAGAAGACTTTTTAATTCAAGGTTGGGAAGATTGTCGAATATGCCATATAATCTGCGGAGTTGAGGTTGCCAACAGTTTTTAAATGCTTCATGAATCTCCTAATCTTATGCTTGAATCTCCACTTATGTTTTATCATAAAAAATTCTATAAGATATTTGAAAGTTAGCTGAATGTATTTGATATCTTTGATGCATATTGTAACACACGACAACTTCAACCAGATGACTCCCTAACTGTATTAACGGTCATGAATATTCAATCTTCACGGTTTAGAGTTTTATACCAAGAATAATTAATTTCATGTGGATTTAAACTAGGTTGGGTGGCAAAGTTGTAATAATGGTGGGTGATGACTAGTATATAAAGAAAAAGGAAATGTTTTAAACCTCATTTAAACCACTGTAGCCGACACCTTCCTTTTCGGCGATTTCTTCTCTCCCGAGCTCTTGCTCTCTGCTTTCAGCATACTCTCTTCGACGATCGGTTTTCTCTGTCACTACTCAACTACTCTGTGCCCGAGGTATGCATTAGACAACGTAGCTATCTGTTAGTGTGTTAGCCCTGTTTTCTACTCGGCATTGGAGTTTTGGATTTTCCAATGGCCGACTAATAATAAGAACATTTGAAATCTGAGAGTGGCAATGCTTTTATCGAATCGATTCTGGATATTTAAAACAACCACCCCTGAGTTATCGATAATTGAATTTGTCTGTTTTGGTTTTGGGATTTCAGACTACATTGAGTATTAAACTAAGAATTCGGGAATGACTCTTAGCTATTAGACCCTAGGATGACTTGTGAGTAAAACTTTTTAGGATTTTTGTTTTAACTACTGTAATGTAAATGTTTTAGGTAAAGAAGTCTGAGGAAATGAGCTCTCATTGCTAAGGACACCAGGTAAGTGAATGTATAGGATTTCCGGCCAATAGGGCCCTACATCACAAGGATGCTAGATAGTAACTGATATGACGATTAGAGGTTATTATGCTACAGTCTAGTACTTATGTTGATGTTTAGTTTAATGGTAAGTTTTCACACTGGATGAATGTTCTGTTCTGTAGTCTGAATGAGTAAGAATTCCCATGTTCATGCATTATCAATGTTTTATACACATGAAAATGTTTTAAAAGCATGTTTTCTCATGAACAAGATAAGATGATAAAAATCCCTGCAACGTGGTTGAGTGAGGGTTGGGGGCGGTTCGGCGTATGTCACAGTCCAAAGAAGGACATATGAAACGACCCGCAGTAGGGACCATGATCAAACTCACTGTCGAACCTCCTTTACCGGCACAAATCCTCTCTCATTCCACACAACTTAATTGATGATTATGAACAATGATCATGAACAATGATTATGAACAATGATTATGAACCATGATTATGAACAATGATTACGAATGATGATTATGATTCATGATTATGGATGATGATTATGAACAAGAAAAGACTTATGACCATGTATTTCTCTGAATTATGCATTCATGCATTCATATTATTGTTGCATTCCTTACTAAGCATTAGGCTTATAGTTGAACCTTATGATGTAGGTGGAGAGTTAATAGGTGAGGATTCCCAATTCCAAGAGAACGTTTAAAGCTGATTGCTGGAGGAGGCTCAGTGTGACAGTGCAAGGTTGGATAGGCGATTAAGCTCCCGGGTTATACTCATAGTAAGTCAGAAAAGTTTAAGATGAACAGATGACTAAGTAGAACAGAATTACTTAAAATAATGAGATTCGGATTTGAGTGGTCTGTCTTTAGAGTCTGAATACGATTTTAAGGATTATTGAATGGTTTGTTTTGCTTAAGCCTTCCGCTATGCGTATTTTGGATGAGTTTATGATTCTTACTCATTAAGGTTTATAGTTACCAGGTTAAGATTTGGGTGAGTTGTGGTATTTTCTGTTGGATGAAGTTGTTTGATGATTATAGTGTTTTACTGCCGTATGATAGAAGCTGGATGAGGCAATCATCCGATTGACGTCATCGGTGGATGTCAAATGATGGAAGTTGAACGATTGAGTCTTCCGGATGACGTCACCGGAAGATGTACTATGACGTCACCGGAAGATGTAGTATGTTTCCTCACCGGATGATGTAAATGATAATTTGTCGTCTAGCGTTCGGTGGGTGAAGTGTATTCCTTCACCGGATGATGTAAATGGTATTTTGTCGTCTAGCGTTCGGTGGATGAAGTGTAATTCTTCACCGGATGATGTAAATGTTAATTTGTCGTCTAGTGACCGGATGATGTAAGTATTTTCTTATTGTTTAATGTTCAGGTAATGTTTTAAATCGGTCACGTGAAGCACACATGACCACCAGTCGATGTAAGTTTATTTCTTTGTTGGCAGACCCAGTTTAAGAGATGTTAAAAAAAAAATAACTCTAACAACGAATAAGCTAAAGAAAGTAAGAACTCAATGATTAAGAGGCCAAGTAATGAATTGCGTGGCGATTCCTCCACTGGGGTCGTTACAATTATGGTATCAGAGCAAAACCGGGTTCTAAAACCGATTCTGCAGACTGCCTTCCAGCACTGACTGTCACATGAGTACACTCCAGCAACTGTAAGTATTTATGATTTCAGTAAATGTCACTAAGTTAAGATGTATCTATAAATATTTGTCTAGGAATCCCAAAATGGTTAGAGGTCAGCAGAGAGAGACCAATGAGGATAGCAATGCCATTGCTCAGTTGACAGAGTTGGTCATGCGCCAATCTCGCCAGATCGAACAACTGATGACTGCTAGAGAGGAACAAGGCAACTCCAGTACTAATGCGACTCATGATCATGGGGGTGAGCGTTTCCACCGACTTCGACCCCCGGTGTTTAATGGACATGTTTCAAATCCTATTTACGCTGAGGAGTGGGTTCGAAAGATAGAAGACATGTTTAAGTACGCAAAGGTTGATGAAGGAGATAAGGTCACATATGCTGTTTTTCATTTGGAATTAAGTGCAAGACATTGGTGGGACTCAATCCAGAACACCGCTAATGCCGGAGCTATGACCTGGGAAATGTTTAAGACTGCCTTCTTTGACAAGTACTTCAACAGGACTGTTCGGGCCAGCAAGAAGAAGGAGTTCATGAATCTGCGACAAACTGGCTCTGTGACGGATTACATATGCAAATTTGATGCTTTATCACGGTTTGCTCCCCGAATGATTGAGGATGATGAGGACAGGATTTACCAATTTGTTCAAGGACTGAAGCCGAGTTTGTACATGAAAGTAAAAACTGCTGGGATACACAATGTACCTTATGGTGAAGTGACGGCTAAGGCCTTGGAGCTGGAAGAGGCGGAAATGACAGCATATGCACAAAGTGAGCAGCCAAGAAAATTCACGAAAGAAACTCAGCCGCCACCACGTCAGAACAAAGGATGGCAGCCGCAACAGAACAGGGGACCACAACAACAACAACAAGGTATAAAGAGACCCCTCAACCAGAATGATGACCAAGGAAAAGGGAAGAGGCCTCTGGCACCCTTATGCCCCACCTGTCAGAAGAACCACCCCGGCGAATGCAAGTTGCGTTCTGGCCGCTGTTTCAGATGTGATAAGGTTGGACATATAGTCAGAGACTGCCCCATGCCGCCAGACCCGAACCGTGCAAGGATAGCACCTAGAGTTTATGCTATGATGGAGAATGAGGACACAGTGCCGCATACAGTCATAATAGGTACCATTATGATCTGTGGTTTTACTGCTTACACACTTATAGATACGGGAGCCACACACTCGTTTATATCAACCTTGTTTGTATGCAAACACAACTTAGAACTTTTACCAGCCGAAAGGTCATATAATGTTATGTTACCATCAGGGAAGACCCTACAGTCAAAACAGATTATTAAAGGTGATATTGTGTCCTTAGGAGGTAAGAAACTATATGTAAAACTGATTGTAATTGACATGAAAGGGTATGAGGTGATACTAGGGATGGATTGGTTATTCAGGCATTATGCCACAATAAGTTGTAGATCTGGGATGGTTGATTTTCGACCCCCAAATGGTGATCATTATTCCTTCCAAGCTATCCCTAAGATAAGTAAAATGCCGATTATATCCTCCTTAGAGATTCATCGATTATTGAAAAATGGATGTGAGAGTTACCTGGCTAGTGTAATGGATGTTCGGATGAAGGATAGAATGGAATTATAGGACATTTCTATAGTCTGAGAATTCCCTGAAGCATTTTTGGATGACTTGCCAGGATTACCACCTGATAGAGAAATAGAGTTTGTAATTGATACATATCCCGAGGCATTACCTGTATCTAAAAACCCTTACCGTATGGCACCTGTTGAACTAAAGGAGTTAAAAGTCCAACTGCAGGAATTAGTAGACAAAGGATTTATACGCTCTAGTAGTTCTCCTTGGGGCGCACCTGTCTTATTTGTCAAGAAGAAAGATAGTTCCCTTAGAATATGCATAGACTATAGGGAGCTAAATAAGTTGACAATCAAGAACAAGTACCCCTTACCTCGGATTGATGACTTGTTTGACCAATTACAAGGAGTTAAGGTGTTTTCAAAGATCGACTTGCGGTCGGGTTACTATCAACTGAAAGTTAAGGAGAGTGATATACCTAAGACAGCTTTCAGGACACGATATGGACATTATGAATTCCTTGTAATGTCGTTCGGATTAACCAATGCACCTGCAGCCTTTATGGATTTGATGAACCGTGTATTTCGTGAGTATTTGGATAAGTTTGTGATTGTATTCATCGATGATATTCTTATATACTCACAGACAAAAGCTGACCATGCAGAACACTTAAGAATAGTTTTGACAACCCTGAAACAGCATCAACTATATGCCAAGTTATCTAAATGTGAATTCTGGTTGAATGAGGTCAACTTTTTAGGCCATGTCGTCTCTGCTGAGGGCATATCAGTAGATCCAACCAAGATTCAGGCTGTTAAGGACTGGCCACAGCCGAGGAATGTTAGTGAAGTCCGTAGTTTCCTTGGTTTGGCAGGCTATTATAGGAAGTTTATTAAGGGATTTTCTATGATAGCTAAGCCTTTAACTAGTCTGACAAAGAAGGACACCAAGTACTCTTGGACCGAAGCTTGTGAAGATGGCTTCCAGACACTCAAACTGAAATTAACGACAGCCCCGCTTTTGACTCTCCCAACTGAAGAAGGAAAGTTTAGTGTCTTTTGTGACGCTTCTAAGGTTGGTTTAGGGTGTGTCTTGATGCAGGAAGGCAAGGTTGTAGCTTATGCTTCTAGGCAGCTAAAGAGTTATGAGCAGAACTACCCCACTCACGATTTGGAATTAGCTGTTGTTGTCTTTGCATTAAAGATTTGGAGACACTATCTGTATGGACAACAGTGTGAGGTATTTTCCGACCATAAAAGCCTGAAGTACCTCTTTACCCAAAAGGAATTAAACATGAGACAGAGACGTTGGTTAGAATTTGTTAAAGATTATGACTTTGAGATTAAGTATCATCCAGGTAAGGCCAATGCTGTGGCTGATACATTAAGCAGAATGTCAAAGACAATGCAGCCCGCAGTATCAACCATATCAGTACCTTTGCGGCAGGAAGTTCAAAAGTTTGAATTAGAGATAGTTCCTGAGTTGTCGAACCTACTTGCTACTCTAACCATTCAACCAACCATTTTGGATAAGATCAAAGAGGCACAGCAGATGGATTCAGAGGAGAATAATAGTATGTTGAGTAAGTTAAAAGATGTCTCCCCTGAATTCAGTCTCTCCAATGATAACATTTTAAAATTTAGGAATCGATGGTACGTTCCAAATGATAAGGAGTTGCGTGAGTTAATCTTGACCGAAGCTCATTCATCTTCCTTCTCTGTGCATCCTGGTAGCACCAAGATGTATCGGGATTTAAGGTTACATTATTGGTGGCCAAATATGAAGAGGGATGTGGCTAAGTTTGTAGAATCATGTTTGGTATGCAAACAAGTTAAGGCAGAGCATCAACGCCCAGGAGGTACCCTTCAGCCCTTACCTATTCCCGAATGGAAGTGGGAAAATATTGCTATGGATTTTGTTGTAGGATTACCAAAGACAACCAAAGGTCTCGATAGTATTTGGGTTGTGGTTGACAGGTTGACGAAGTCAGCCCACTTTATACCTGTAAGAATGACTTTCACAATGGACCAGCTTGCCGACCTGTATGTCCAAGAAATCATCAGATTGCATGGAGTTCTTTTATCTATTGTATCCGATCGTGATCCCAGATTCACCTCAAGATTTTGGCAAAGTTTGCAAGGCACATTAGGATCAAGGTTATCTTTCAGCACTGCCTTCCACCCACAAACCGATGGACAATCTGAACGGACAATTCAAATACTTGAAGATATGTTGAGGGCATGTGTGCTAGATTTCCAGTCATCCTGGAGTCGATACTTACCTCTGGTTGAGTTCTCCTACAACAACAGCTACCAGTCCACCATTGGCATGACACCTTATGAAGTACTGTATGGCAGGAAATGTAGATCACCTTTGTATTGGGATGAGGTTGGCGAAGCAAAACTTCTTGGACCCGACCCTCTGCAACAGATGTCAGACAAGATCTCTACTATTAAAAGGAGAATGATTACTGCACAAAGCCGACAGAAAAGTTATGCAGACCAAAGAAGAAGAGACATTGAGTTTTCTGTTGGGGATGAGGTTTTTCTAAAGATTTCACCGTTTAAGGGAGTCTTAAGATTTGGTAAGAAGGGAAAGCTTAATCCACGATTTATTGGACCATTCCCTGTCTTAGAAAGGATCGGTAGTACAGCTTACAGACTGCAATTGCCTCCATCATTGGATAAAGTTCATAATGTCTTTCACGTGTCAATGTTAAGGAAATGCATACGAGACCTGACGCAAGTTGGTAAGCCAGTGGATATTGAGATTGAACCATCATTAATGTATGAAGAGAGACCAGTGCAGATATTGGAATCCGCAGTTAAGACTCTGAGGAATAAAGAGATTCCGTTGGTCAAAGTTTTATGGAAGAATCATGGCATTGAAGAAGCCACTTGGGAGCGACGACAGGACATGTTAGACAAGTATCCAGAGTTATTTGTTTGATCAATTTTCGGGGACGAAAATTTTGTTTAAGGAGGGGTGGATGTAACACTCGACAACTTCAACCAGGTGACTCCCTGACTGTATTAACGGTCATGAATATTCAATCTTCACGGTTTAGAGTTTTATACCAAGAATAATTAATTTCATGTGGATTTAAACTAGGTTGGGTGGCAAAGTTGTAATAATGGTGGGTGATGACCAGTATATAAAGAAAAAGGAAATGTTTTAAACCTCATTTAAACCACTGTAGCCGACACCTTCCTTCCTTTTCGGCGATTTCTTCTCTCCCGAGCTCTTGCTCTCTACTTTCAGCATACTCTCTTCGACGATCGGTTTTCTCTGCCACTACTCGACTACTCTGTGCCCGAGGTATGCATTAGACAACGTAGCTATCTGTTAGTGTGTTAGCCCTGTTTTCTACTCGGCATTGGAGTTTTGGATTTTCCAATGGCCGACTAATAATAAGAACATTTGAAATCTGAAAGTGGAAATGCTTTTATCGAATCGATTCTGGACATTTAAAACAACCACCCCTGAGTTATCGATAATCGAATCTGTCTGTTTTGGTTTTGGGATTTCAGACTACATTGAGTATTAAACTAAGAATTCGGGAATGACTCTTAGCTATTAGACCCTAGGATGACTTGTGAGTAGAACTTTTTAGGATTTTTGTTTTAACTACTGTAATGTAAATATTTTAGGTAAAGAAGTCTGAGGAAAGGAGCTCTCATTGCTAAGGACACCAGGTAAGTGAATGTATAAGATTTCCGGCCAATAGGGCCCTACATCACAAGGATGCTAGATAGTAACTGATATGACGATTAGAGGTTATTATGCTGCAGTCTAGTACTTATGTTGACGTTTAGTTTAATGGTAAGTTTTCACACTGGATGAATGTTCTGTTCTGTAGTCTGAATGAGTAAGAATTCCACGTTCATGCATTATCAATGTTTTATACACATGACAATGTTTTAAAGCATGTTTTCTCATGAACAAGATAAGATTGATAAAATCCCTGCAACGTGGTTGAGTGAGGGTTGGGGGCGGTTCGACGTATGTCACAGTCCAAAGAAGGACATATGAAACGACCCGCAGTAGGGACCATGATCAAACTCACTGTCGAACCCCCCTTTACCGGCACAAATTCCTCTCTCATCACACAACTAATTGATGATTATGACCAAGACATGAACAATGATTATGAACAATGATTATGAACAATGATTATGAACCATGATTATGAACCATGATTATGAACCATGATTATGAACCATGATTATGAACAATGATTATGAACAATGATTATGAACAATGATTATGAACAATGATTATGAACCATGATTATGAACCATGATTATGAACCATGATTATGAACCATGATTATGAACAATGATTATGAACAATGATTATGAACAATGATTATGAACAATGATTATGAACAATGATTATGAACAATGATTATGAACCATGATTATGAACCATGATTATGAACAATGATTATGAACAATGATTATGAACAATGATTATGAACAATGATTATGAACAATGATTATGAACAATGATTATGAACAATGATTATGAACAATGATTATGAACAATGATTATGAACAATGATTATGAACAATGATTATGAACCATGATTATGAACAATGATTATGAACAATGATTATGAACAATGATTATGAACAATGATTATGAACAATGATTATGAACAATGATTATGAACCATGATTAGATGATTATGATTCATGATTAGGATGACTGATTATGAACAAGAAAAGACTTATGACCATGTATTTCTCTGAATTATGCATACATGCATTCCTATATTGTTGCATTCCTTACTAAGTATTAGGCTTATAGTTGAACCTTATGATGTAGGTGGAGAGTTAATAGGTGTGAGGATTCCAAATTCCAAGAGAACGTTTTAAAGCTGTTGGTTGAGGAGGCTCAGTGTGACAGTGGCAAGGTTGGATAGGCGATTAAGCTCCCTGGTTATGCTCTAGTAAGTCAGAAAAGTTTAAGATGAACAGATGATAAGTAGAACAGAATTACTTAAATAATGAGATTCGGATTGAGTGGTCTGTCTTAGAGTCTGAATACGATTTTAAGGATTATGAATGGTTTGTTTGCTTAAGCCTTCCGCTATGCGTATTTTGGATGAGTTTATGATCTTACTCATTAAGGTTTATAGTTACCAGGTTAAGATTTAGGTGAGTGTGGTATTTTCTGTTGGATGAAGTTGTTTGATGATTATAGTGTTTTACTGCCGTATGATAGAAGCTGGATGATGCAATCATCCGATTGACGTCATCGGTGGATGTCAAATGATGGAAGTTGAACGATTGAGTCTTCCGGATGACGTCACCGGAAGATGTACTATGACGTCACCGGAAGATGTAGTATGTTTCCTCACCGGATGATGTAAATGATAATTTGTCGTCTAGCGTTCGGTGGGTGAAGTGTATTCCTTCACCGGATGATGTAAATGGTATTTTGTCGTCTAGCGTTCGGTGGATGAAGTGTAATTCTTCACCGGATGATGTAAATGTTAATTTGTCGTCTAGTGACCGGATGATGTGAGTATTTTCTTATTGTTTAATGTTCAGGTAATGTTTTAAATCGGTCACGTGAAGCACACAGACCACCGGTCGATGTAAGTTTATTTCTTTGTTGGCAGACCCAGTTTAAGAGATGTTCAAAAAAAAAATAACTCTAACAACGAATAAGCTAAAGAAAGTAAGAACTCAATGATTAAGAGGCTAAGTAATGAATTGCGTGGCGATTCCTCCACTGGGGTCGTTACACATATTCTCCAAAATCACCTAGAAAATAAATACTACATATGTCATTAAAAATCTGCATGTTTGATGATGGATGGATGAATCACGTATCACATCAATATGTCCAAATCCTTTTAAACCAAAGTCATTTTCTTCATTTATGTGTTTACTTTCACACTATAAATTTTCATAATAATCAAATCATCACAACAATTGTTATAGAATTTACAGTCATATATGCTCCAACAAACTGTCTTCACTTTAAACTTACAAAGTGTTTCATAATCTTTCTAAACACATTTTTTCACTCTAATCATGATTATTATGGTTAATTTCAACTCAAATCATCACATAAGTCGTCTCTACCTACTCAAACTCAGTGTTAGAACATCATACATGGCAACAAGCAAATAATAGTGAGTTTTGCCATTTTTTAGACGTTAGTTCTTATCAACCAGTTATCGATCTTAAAGGTGTTGCATCATGGACTATAAGAGACTTTACGGTCGGGACAAATTCAATGTTGTGCACAAAAATAGGATTCATATTCTTTTTCCATTTAATAAATTGTTGCCATTGAATTTCTCAGTAGCCAACACTAATATGATAAATTGAACATTATGTTATAATAAATAAATAAAAAAATGGTCAATTTCATGCTTCAAGGATAGTATAATTATGGATGAGCATCCCTAATGAATAATCCAATTCAAATGCATTGTTACAATCTCTTAACATAATATATCTTCTTAAGGCAGAAACTGTGATGACCCCGACCCGATCGGGGCCGGCGAGCCTCACTCCAGACATTTAAAACGTGGACTTTTTTTTTGAACTTTTACTCTTACTTTTAAAACCTTAACAGAGAAAACCTTATATGGTGTTGAAGACTGGAAGACATATTTAAAGTCGAACTTCAGAAATGAATGGCAGAAAAAAACAGCAAAACAAGAATATTAAAAACTTGGATGAGTACTATGGACGAGAGCAGGAAGACAGGGAG
Source organism: Begonia masoniana (assembly GCA_022432975.1). Lineage (NCBI taxonomy): Eukaryota > Viridiplantae > Streptophyta > Magnoliopsida > Cucurbitales > Begoniaceae > Begonia > Begonia masoniana. The sequence goes on from CM039502.1 coordinate 32,283,084, forward strand.
AAATGAACACAGGAAAAAAAGAATACTTTGGACGTTTAAAATAAAGAGCAGAATGGACGACAGAAAATAGAAGGCAAAATAGACGACAAACATGCAGTGGAAGACTTAATAAAAATGGGAACAGAAACTGGAAGTCATGCCGTGGAAGGACTTACTGTGGATGACAGAAGCCGTGGACGTTTGAAATAAAAGGGTAGAAACAGTAGACAACATAAACTTGTGGACGTTTAAGATAAAAGGCAGTGACCGTGGACGTTTGAAATAAATGCAGAAACAGTATGTAGCACCCGGTTCTATCGAACCAGCTCTTTATTATTAATGGTATACACTTGATTAGTCAGTAATTTAAGTAGGGTTATTAAATGACTAGACAAGGGGCACTAGAGTAAATTTACAATTTTCAATGTGGATAACGTATTTAAGGAAAGAGGGTTGGGTTTAATACACTATAGCCGCCACCAATTTCATACTTTTTCTCTTTGGGTTTTCAGCTCAAGCAGCCGAGCTTCTAGGTAATTTTCCTCGCCCGATTCTCCTTCAACTTAGGTAAGTTTTCCTCATTTCTCTTATGATATAGCGGCTAGTTACCTGAGGGAGTACAATGTGAGGATTTTGAGGATGCTGAGATTGAGCGTAGGTTCGGGTTCTTAGTGATAAATGAGATTATCGGGTAGCAGAGTTTCAAATCGGTTTCCCCAATCTTATTATTGATTTCTGGTAATGTCTCGTGAGAGAAAAAAAAAAAAAAAAAAAAAAAAAAAAGACATCCGTTAACTCGTAAGTATGTGTATATGTTTTCTTTAGTTCAGTTTCTTAAATTGTTGTGCGTTTAACCTTTATATGAATTATATAAATCTGGTGGCTCGAGAAACGATCGATACGATAGATACTATACTATAGAACAAACCTTTAGGACTGT
>CM039502.1:32284102-32316430 GCA_022432975.1 Begonia masoniana
GGATCTGAATCACAAATCATTTGAAAGTTAAGTAATGTTGCCAATGTTCGAGAGCTATAAACACGGGCATTAAAATCTGTTGTCATTAAGTTTGTAACGACAGGCCAGAGGCGTTACGTGTTCATTTCTTTCATAAAGCGTTTGCTGGCTTTACATTATTACATTCACGTAATATATCTCAACAGACGTTCAACATTACAGATATTTTTTTTTCTAAACTGGTAATAGAGACAAGAACCATTAAGGAAGCGACCCTCTCGTGCCAGCATTCCAGCCTAGTCTGGCTCAAAGTTAACAGAGTTGAGCGAATCTAGACGAGGTCCATTGGTTTCGTGACAATTCAGGGGAAAACGAGGAGGTGCCCTCCATTCTCTTAACACACTTACCACTCGGGTTTGCAGGGTTGCATGCGGTGGACACCCTCAGAAATATAGTTCGTCAGGTCCTCACGAGCAAACGAGTGAAAAGCTAAAGCATTCTACTGTATGCCCTTTAATTTACTCAGGTTGGACTGTGAGATCCGCACAATGGTCAGAATGTTCTCCATTTTTGTCGTGGCTCTCTTACAGGGTTTCACATAAAATCCTAACATGTAAAAAAAAGATAATTATCGATTTTAACCTTGTACTATGCACTTTATTTCAGTTACCCCCTATACTAAAAAAACCGGCAAACTAAACCATGTACTTTGATTCTGTTATTAGTTTTGACCTTCCATCAACAATTTTTTTAAACTCTCATTTAAAAAATTACAAAACGATATTAGATTCACTTGAAATTTTTATCACGTGTTTAGTACTTAATGAGAAGATAATTTGGAAATTTTTGTCTTTTTTAACATATGTAAGATTTATTATAATTTTATTTTAGTAATTTATAAAAATATTATAATAAATCATACAAATTTTAGAAAATCACGAAAATTTTTCTATTATCTACTCATAATGTGATAAACATGTGAAAAAATTTTCAAATAAATCCAATATCTTTTATTATTTTTTAAAATTAATTTTAGTTTCTTTTGGTACTTTATAAATTAATTTTTTTAAAAAAATAACAAACGATATTGTATTTATTTGAAAAGTTTTCCACATGATCACCACATCATGGATAGATAATAAAATAATTTTTTTTATTTTCTAAAACTTGTATGATTTATTATAATATTTTTATAAATTACTAAAATACAATTACAATAAATTGTACATGTGTTAAAAAATAACGAAAATTTTTAGATTATGTTCTCATTAAGTACTAAACATGTGATAAAAATTTCAAGTGAATTCAATATCGTTTGATAATTTTTTAAATGAGAGTTTAACGAAATTGTTAATAAAATGTCAAAACTGATAACAGAATCAAAGTACATGATTTGGTTTGCTGGTTTTTTTAGTACAGGGGGCTAACTAAAATAAAGTGCATAGTACAAAATTAAAATCGATAATTACCCTAAAAAAATCATAAGCAGTTGAGAGAAATTCACTAGGTCATAATCAAAATATATCATGAGTTTGTGCCACCATACCATCGCATTCTATAATGCCTAATTACGTGGGATCAATAGAAGGTTGTGGTCTCGGGTGTCAGGCTGGTCCCACTAGTACCACTACATACAGCTAGAAAAAATCTAAAATTTGTTTCATCATTTTTGTTTTATTGGTAATTTTTTGACCTAGTTGAAAAAAAAAAAAAAAAAAAAAAAAAAACTCAATCACTGAACTCTAACCGTAACAAGTAGACCAGTTCAAGAGTAGTGACATATTGGTGAACTTTTGACTACAAATTGGCTTACCTTCAAGGTCTATATGGTACTTGGTAGATTTGGCTAAAAATTTGGAAGCTTTGACTAACTTGTTCTAAGCTCTTGTAATCGTGTTGCTTCAAAGAATCATAGTTCAGACTCCGTAAGCTCTATCCCGAGAGCTTTTCACTTGATTACTTTTTGGACGTCTGCGTGGACATCAGAAGCCCACTCCGAGCTCCAATCTCCTATTTTTCACAATTTCAACTTATATTCCATACCAAAAATATATACAAAGCCTTAAAGGACCATAATCACAGTATATATAATTTTCAAAATAGATATGGTACTTGATCCTAACTAATATCAAGCATTATTTTCCATTAACGCATACTAATTATGCAATATTTATGCATGATTCATCTTTTACAAATTTGACATTCTCATAATTCAATCACACCACTTTCATATCCTCCATTTATCCATTAAAACCTCATTTCTCATACAATATAAACCCAAAACTAAATAGGATAGAATCATCTGATCCAATAATCTCAAACCTTTCCCTTAAACCATTTAATATGCATTATATTTTAGGAAATCTTTAAAGTATATCAATTAACCATCAAATCAATGAATTTCATATAAATCTCTTGCCTTCATTACATTAATAGTCGTACCTTTATTCATCCAATATAATCAAATACATCCATCAACGACAATGCATATCAACATTTTTCCAAAGAGTTCTAATTTCTACTACTCAATTCACTTAAAGCATAACCTGAGCTAAAAACAATTAGGTTATTATCCTTACCCACTGAAACACCTCACCTCCATATTTTTAATCACCAAACACCAAGAACTAAAACCATATTAACAAAAAATATCAATACATATCTCAACTATACAATTTCTTCCACTTATATTATGTAACGTAGCATAGTTTAAGGAAATCACAAAGAGTAGGACTCTTACCTCTTAAATCCTTATGTTTCTCCACTTCAACACTTTGATTTTTTACTTGAAATATTCCTCTTGATGAGAGGACAACTTTCCTCACGGTAGTGAAGGTCAATTTCCTCTCTTTCCTATCTTTATTTTGCCATTCTCTTCTCTCTCTCTTTCCTTTTTCTCTCTTCTGTCTCTTTCTCTCTTAAACTAGGAGCACGACTTGTGGCTCCTTTCAGCATCTTCTCAGAGATTATCTCAAGTTTTAAAACAAAGTGATAATCTCATAAGTAAAATTACCAATTTGTCCATTTTGTCTCTTTAAAATGGAACTTTTAGCCTTTAATTGCAAAATAACCATGTTTGATTACATCTAAAGTAAACATAACTTAAACTAATTAATTTTGATTATTATTAAGCTAATACCAAGATTGACAAAATTAATCATGATCAGTTAACCTTAATTATCTACCAATTACATTATAATCACATAATTAATCATTAATCCAATAGTGACACGTGACACCATTTCATTGGTTATCTAATTTATTACGTGTAAATATATTCTAGGATGTTACGAACATTTTTTTTCAATAACATTCTCTAAATTCGGACTCTAAAATCTAATTTTGCGATATTTACCAAAATAATGTAGTTTTTTTTAATAAAACTAGGTAAATAATCTTCAAAATTGCATATGTGATGGAACATGCGGATATTTCTTAATAAAAATTTTATCCCAACTCTCACGAATAGTTAAAACAAGTAAAACACACACAATCGACCACAAAAAATGAGAGAAATACGAGGGGATTTGCAATAGAGCAATTAATTAGGGGTGAGCATGGTCCGGTCTGGTCCGGTTCTGAGACTACACCGGACCGGACCGTGGGATTCAGGATTTTTATTCCGAATCCCAGAACCGGCCCAACAAGAGACCAGGACCGGATTGGATCGGACCAGAATTTTTGGTCCGGTCCCGGTCCGGTCTCGGTTTATCCCACCATAATTCTGAAATTTTTTTTTAAGTTAGATGATCTAACTACACTTCATCTGCAGACCCTACATAATATATACTGGCTTACCAATCTGTGAGCTTTCTCAGAATAGACCTTCGAAAGTAGGAAAGAAATAGAAAATATAGATTATAGCAACATAAGTAGAGAATGATTTTAGGGAAAGCTAATTCACTCAACGAAAAAACCCTAACAACGAAAAACGACGTAAGTTTGCTGTTTGCGATCTCACAGAGATGAGCGACGCGAGGTCGCTCTTGCTCGATCTCCATAGCATCTCAGAGAATAGGAGTGATAGACGCGAGGGAAGATGGAACGACTTCGGCATTGAAGACCTCCGAGGAGAACGTTGTCATGGCGGCGCTGCGTGATGGCCTTCTCGTTAGCCCGAGAGGGGGAATCTCGTGGTTCGTCATTGCAGTGACCTCGAGGAAATATCTTTATCTTTATTCAATTCTCCTGCAAAACGAAATCAACGAGAATTCAAAAACTAAACCGGAAAAGCGTATTTGTTAGATAAAACTTCCCAAAGAGATCGCAAACAACTAGCAGATTATAGAAAAATGGAAGTTGAGAAAAATGTATTTGTTCATTCATGAGGGGAAAAAAAATCAATAACCAGATCTAATGAGGTTGAATAGTCTTCCAGAAAATCCCGAAAGAGCTCAACGGTGAAGAAGTAAAAACAAAATAAATTGAATCACAGCACCGATTGAAAAAATCAGACGAAACAAAAGGATGAAGAGGAAAACAAGAATCCAAGAGTTGGTGAATTCATCTGCTTGATGAACAGATGAAGAATAGGGGAGAGCGAGAGCTACAGCGCCTGAGAGCAGAGAGCCAGTGAGTTAAAAACATAAAAGGAAGGGTTCGGTTCCACGGTCCGGTTTCAGGATTTTATTACCCAGACCAAAGACCGGACCGAACCAGACGGGAATTCATCTGGGAGGACCAGTCCCAGACCAAGAGACTAGGAGGACCGCCCAAAATCGGACCAAAACCTTCAGTCCAGTCTGGTTCTCGGGAGGCGGTCCGGTCCTGCTCACCCCTACAATTAATGTTTATTTTCTAAAATTCAAGGGTGATGAAACCAACCATCAATCGGGGTATAAATACTCTACACAAAGAATTACAACTTTTCACAAAAATACCAAAAAGGGACCTAAGAAATGGTCCTTATTCAAAAGGCTAAAAAAACATTAAATTTGAATGGAAATTGTTGCAACAGTAACAATGTTTCCTTATTCAAATGAAATAGTAATAAAACTCTTGATCCCTGCATGCTTATATTTACTCCCATGCACGCCTTTAATGTCCTTCCACATCATTGATTCGTGACAAATTCCTTCATTGAGTCTTCACCAATTGATGACGTTGATGGCTCCATGATGATTTGGTTGTTTCCCATTTTAGCATGTCCTTTTGGGTATTCTTTCTTAATTTGTGTCGAACGTTCTTCTAGGCTCTTTCCTTTGCCATTTCTCATGGGTCTTTTATGTAGCAATGACACAATAGATTATCTTCAAGGCACTTCTTTGAGTGGATTTTGCGCTTCAAGTTTGGATAACAGAGAAAATGGTTTCTTAAACCGAAACAAAGCTCTCTGCTTTGGGCCTATTTGACATAGAAAATGATGTCCAATGTTTACAATTCATCATATTCTGGGAGCTTGAGATTTCAGTTACAATCTTCATGTAGAAGACTTTTTAATTCAAGGTTGGGAAGATTGTCGAATATGCCATATAATCTGCGGAGGTGAGGTTGCCAACAGTTTTTAAATGCTTCATGAATCTCCTAATCTTATGCTTGAATCTCCACTTATGTTTTATCATAAAAAATTCTATAAGATATTTGAAAGTTAGCTGAATGTATTTGATATCTTTGATGCATATTGTAACACACGACAACTTCAACCAGGTGACTCCCTAACTGTATTAACGGTCATGAATATTCAATCTTCACGGTTTTGAGTTTAATACCAAGAATAATTAATTTCATGTGGATTTAAACTAGGTTGGGTAGCAAAGTTGTAATAATGGTGGGTGATGACTAGTATATAAAGAAAAAGAAAATATTTTAAACCTCATTTAAACCACTATAGCCGACACCTTCCTTTTCGGCGATTTCTTCTCTCCCGAGCTCTTGCTCTCTGCTTTCAGCATACTCTCTTCGACGATCGGTTTTCTCTGCCACTACTCAACTACTCTGTGCCCGAGGTATGCATTAGACAACGTAGCTATCTGTTAGTGTGTTAGCCCTGTTTTCTACTCGGCATTGGAGTTTTGGATTTTCCAATGGCCGACTAATAATAAGAACATTTGAAATCTGAGAGTGGCAATGCTTTTATCGAATCGATTCTGGACATTTAAAACAACCACCCCTGAGTTATCGATAATCGAATTTGTCTGTTTTGGTTTTGGGATTTCAGACTACATTGAGTATTAAACTAAGAATTCGGGAATGACTCTTAGCTATTAGACCCTAGGATGACTTGTGAGTAAAACTTTTTAGGATTTTTGTTTTAACTACTGTAATGTAAATGTTTTAAGTAAAGAAGTCTGAGGAAATGAGCTCTCATTGCTAAGGACACCAGGTAAGTGAATGTATAGGATTTTCGGCCAATAGGGCCCTACATCACAAGGATGCTAGATAGTAACTGATATGACGATTAGAGGTTATTATGCTACATTCTAGTACTTATGTTGACGTTTAGTTTAATGGTAAGTTTTCACACTAGATGAATGTTCTGTTCTGTAGTCTGAATAAGTAAGAATTCTCATGTTCATGCATTATCAATGTTTTATACACATGAAAATGTTTTAAAAGCATGTTTTCTCATGAACAAGATAAGATGATAAAAATCCCTGCAACGTGGTTGAGTGAGGGTTGGGGGCGGTTCGGCATATGTCACAGTCCAAAGAAGGACATATGAAACGACCCGCAGTAGAGACCATGATCAAACTCACTGTCGAACCCCCTTTACCGGCACAAATCCTCTCTCATTCCACACAACTTAATTGATGATTATGAACAATGATCATGAACAATGATTATGAACAATGATTATGAACAATGATTATGAACAATGATTATGAACAATGATTACGAATGATGATTATGATTCATGATTATGGATGATGATTATGAACAAGAAAAGACTTATGACCATGTATTTCTCTGAATTATGCATTCATGCATTCATATTATTGTTGCATTCCTTACTAAGCATTAGGCTTATAGTTGAACCTTATGATGTAGGTGGAGAGTTAATAGGTGAGGATTCCCAATTCCAAGAGAACGTTTAAAGCTGGTTGCTGGAGGAGGCTCAGTGTGATAGTGCAAGGTTGGATAGGCGATTAAGCTCCCTGGTTATGCTCATAATAAGTCAGAAAATTTTAAGGATTATTGAATGGTTTGTTTTGCTTAAGCCTTCCGCTATGCGTATTTTAGATGAGTTTATGATTCTTACTCATTAAGGTTTATAGTTACCAGGTTAAGATTTGGGTGAGTTGTGGTATTTTCTGTTGGATGAAGTTGTTTGATGATTATAGTGTTTTACTGCCGTATGATAAAAGCTGGATGAGGCAATCATCCGGTTGACGTCATCGGCGGATGTCAAATGATGGAAGTTGAACGATTGAGTCTTTCGGATGGCATCACCGGAAGATGTAGTATGACGTCACCGGAAGATGTAGTATGTTTCCTCACTGGATGATGTAAATGATGATTTGTCGTCTAGCGTTCGGTGGGTGAAGTGTATTCCTTCACCGGATGATGTAAATGGTATTTTGTCGTCTAGCGTTTGGTGGATGAAGTGTAATTCTTCACCGGATGATGTAAATGTTAATTTGTCGTCTAGTGACCGGATGATGTGAGTATTTTCTTATTGTTTAATGTTCATGTAATGTTCTAAATCGGTCACGTGAAGCACACATGACCACCGGTCGATGTAAGTTTATTTCTTTGTTGGCAGACCCAGTTTAAGAGATGTTCAAAAAAAAATAACTCTAACAACGAATAAGCTAAAGAAAGTAAGAACTCAATGATTAAGAGGCTAAGTAATGAATTGCGTGGCGATTCCTCCACTGGGGTCGTTACAATTATGGTATCAGAGCAAAACCGGGTTCTAAAACCGATTCTGCAGACTGCCTTCCAGCACTGACTGTCACATGAGCACACTCCAGCAACTGTAGGTATTTATGATTTCAGTAAATGTCACTAAGTTAAGATGTATCTATAAATATTTGTCTAGGAATCCCAAAATGGTTAGAGGTCAGCAGAGAGAGACCAATGAGGATAGCAATGCCATTGCTCAGTTGACAGAGTTAGTCATGCGCCAATCTCGCCAGATCGAACAACTGATGACTGCTAGAGAGGAACAAGGCAACTCAAGTACTAATGCGACTCATGATCATGGGGGTGAGCGTTTCCACCGACTTTGACCCCCGGTGTTTAACGGACATGTTTCAAATCCTATTTACGCTGAGGAGTGAGTTCGAAAGATAGAAGACATGTTTAAGTACGCAAAGGTTGATGAAGGAGATAAGGTCACATATGCTGTTTTTCATTTGGAATTAAGTGCAAGACATTGGTGGGACTCAATCCAGAACATCGCTAATGCCGGAGCTATGACCTGGGAAATGTTTAAGACTGCCTTCTTTGACAAGTACTTCAACAGGACTGTTCGGGCCAGCAAGAAGAAAGAGTTCATGAATCTGCGACAAACTGGCTCTGTGACGGATTACATATGCAAATTTGATGCTTTATCACGGTTTGCTCCCCGAATGATTGAGGATGATGAGGACAAGATTTACCAATTTGTTCAAGGACTGAAGCCGAGTTTGTACATGAAAGTAAAGACTGCTGGGATACACAATGTACCTTATGGTGAAGTGACGGCTAAGGCCTTGGAGCTGGAAGAGGCGGAAATGACAGCATATGCACAACGTGAGCAGTCAAGAAAATTCACGAAGGAAACTCGGCCGCCACCACGTCAGAACAAAGGATGGCAGCCGCAACAGAACAGGGGACCACAAAAACAACAACAAGGTATAAAGAGACCCCTCAACCAGAATGATGACCAAGGAAAAGGGAAGAGGCCTCTGGCACCCTTATGCCCCACCTGTCAGAAGAACCACCCCAGCGAATGCAAGTTGCGTTCTGGCCGCTGTTTCAGATGTGATAAGGTTGGACATATAGTCAGAGACTGCCCCATGCCGCCAGACTCGAACCGTGCAAGGATAGCACCTAGAGTTTATGCTATGATGGAGAATGAGGACACAGTGCCGCATACAGTCATAATAGGTACCATTATGATCTGTGGTTTTACTGCTTACACACTTATAGATACGGGAGCCACACACTCGTTTATATCAACCTTGTTTGTATGCAAACACAACTTAGAACTTTTACCAGCCGAAAGGTCATATAATGTTATGTTACCATCAGGGAAGACCCTACAGTCAAAACAGATTATTAAAGGTGATGTTGTGTCCTTAGGAGGTAAGAAACTATGTGTAGAACTGATTGTAATTGACATGAAAGGATATGAGGTGTTACTAGGGATGGATTGGTTATTCAGGTATTATGCCACAATAAGTTGTAGATCTGGGATGGTTGATTTTCGACCCCCAAATGGTGATCATTATTCCTTCCAAGCTATCCCTAAGATAATTAAAATGCCGATTATATCCTCCTTAGAGATTCATCGATTATTGAAAAATGGATGTGAGAGTTACCTGGCTAGTGTAATGGATGTTCGGATGAAGGATAGAATGGAATTACAGAACATTTCTATAGTCCAAGAATTCCCTGAAGCATTTTTGGATGACTTGCCAGGATTACCACCTGATAGAGAAATAGAGTTTGTAATTGATACATATCCCGAGGCATTACCTGTATCTAAAAACCCTTACCGTATGGCACCTGTTGAACTAAAGGAGTTAAAAGTCCAACTGCAGGAATTAGTAGACAAAGGATTTATACGCTCTAGTAGTTCTCCTTGGGGCGCACATGTCTTATTTGTCAAGAAGAAAGATGGTTCCCTTAGAATGTGCATAGACTATAGGGAGCTAAATAAGTTGACAATCAAGAACAAGTACCCCTTACCTCGGATTGATAACTTGTTTGACCAATTACAAGGAGTTAAGGTATTTTCAAAGATCGACTTGCGGTCGGGTTACTATTAACTGAAAGTTAAGGAGAGTGATATACCTAAGACAACTTTCAGGACACGATATGGACATTATGAATTCCTTGTAATGTCGTTCGGATTAACCAATGCACCTGCAGCCTTTATGGATTTGATGAACCGTGTATTTCGTGAGTATTTGGATAAGTTTGTGATTGTATTCATCGATGATATTCTTATATACTCACAGACAAAAGCTGACCATGCAGAACACTTAAGAATAGTTTTGACAACCCTGAAACAGCATCAACTATATGCCAAGTTATCTAAATGTGAATTCTGGTTGAATGAGGTCAACTTTTTAGGCCATGTCGTCTCTGCTGAGGGCATATCAGTAGATCCAACCAAGATTCAGGCTGTTAAGGACTGGCCACAGCCGAGGAATGTTAGTGAAGTCCGTAGTTTCCTTGGTTTGGCAGGCTATTATAGAAAGTTTATTAAGGGATTTTCTATGATAGCTAAGCCTTTAACTAGTCTGACAAAGAAGGACACCAAGTACTCCTGGACCGAAGCTTGTGAAGATGGCTTCCAGACACTCAAACTGAAATTAACGACAGCCCTGCTTTTGACTCTCCCAACTGAAGAAGGAAAGTTTAGTGTCTTTTGTGATGCTTCTAAGGTTTGTTTAGGGTGTGTCTTGATGTAGGAAGGCAAGGTTGTAGCTTATACTTCTAGGCAGCTAAAGAGTTATGAGCAAAACTACCCCACTCACGATTTGGAATTAGCTGCTGTTGTCTTTGCATTAAAGATTTGGAGACACTATCTGTATGGACAACAGTGTGAGGTATTTTCCGACCATAAAAGCCTGAAGTACCTCTTTACCCAAAAGGAATTAAACATGAGACAGAGACGTTGGTTAGAATTTGTTAAAGATTATGACTTTGAGATTAAGTATCATCCAGGTAAGGCCAATGCTGTGGCTGATTCATTAAGCAGAATGTCAAAGACAATGCAGCCCGCAGTATCAACCATATCAGTACCTTTGCGGCAGGAAGTTCAAAAGTTCGAATTAGAGATAGTTCCTGAGTTGTTGAACCTACTTGCTACTCTAACCATTCAACCAACCATTTTGGATAAGATCAAAGAGGCACAGCAGATGGATTCAGAGGAGAATAATAGTATGTTGAGTAAGTTAAAAGATGTCTCCCCTGAATTCAGTCTCTCCAATGATAACATTTTAAAATTCAGGAATCGATGGTACGTTCCAAATGATAAGGAGTTGCGTGAGTTAATCTTGACCGAAGCTCATTCATCTTCCTTCTCTGTGCATCCTGGTAGCACCAAGATGTATCGGGATTTAAGGTTACATTATTGGTGGCCAAATATGAAGAGGGATGTGGCTAAGTTTGTAGAATCATGTTTGGTATGCAAACAAGTTAAGGCAGAGCATCAACGCCCAAGAGGTACCCTTCAGCCCTTACCTATTCCCGAATGGAAGTGGGAAAATATTGCTATGGATTTTGTTGTAGGATTACCAAAGACAACCAAAGGTCTCGATAGTATTTGGGTTGTGGTTGACAGGTTGACGAAGTCAGCCCACTTTATACCTGTAAGAATGACTTTCACAATGGACCAGCTTGCCGACCTGTATGTCCAAGAAATCATCATATTGCATGGAGTTCCTTTATCTATTGTATCCGATCGTGATCCCAGATTCACCTCAATATTTTGGCAAAGTTTGCAAGGCACATTAGGATCAAGGTTATCTTTCAGCACTGCCTTCCACCCACAAACCGATGGACAATCTGAACGGACAATTCAAATACTTGAAGATATGTTGAGGGCATGTGTGCTAGATTTCCAGTCATCCTGGAGTCGATACTTACCTCTGGTTGAGTTCTCCTACAACAACAGCTACCAGTCCACCATTGGCATGGCACCTTATGAAGCACTATATGGCAGGAAATGTAGATCACCTTTGTATTGGGATGAGGTTGGCGAAGCAAAACTTCTTGGACCCGACCTTCTGCAACAGATGTCAGACAAGATCTCTACTATTAAAAGGAGAATGATTACTGCACAAAGCCGACAGAAAAGTTATGCAGACCAAAGAAGAAGAGACCTTGAGTTTTCTGTTGGGGATGAGGTTTTTCTAAAGATTTCACCGTTTAAGGGAGTCTTAAGATTTGGTAAAAAGGGAAAGCTTAATCCACGATTTATTGGACCATTCCCTGTCTTAGAAAGGATCGGTAGTACAGCTTACAGACTGCAATTGCCTCCATCATTGGATAAAGTTCATAATGTCTTTCACGTGTCAATGTTAAGGAAATGCATACGAGACCTGACGCAAGTTGTTAAGCCAGTGGATATTGAGATTGAACCATCATTAATGTATGAAGAGAGACCAGTGCAGATATTGGAATCCGCAGTTAAGACTCTGAGGAATAAAGAGATTCCGTTGGTCAAAGTTTTATGGAAGAATCATGGCATTGAAAAAGCCACTTGGGAGCGACGACAGGACATGTTAGACAAGTATCCAGAGTTATTTGTTTGATCAATTTTCGGGGACGAAAATTTTGTTTAAGGAGGGATGGATGTAACACTCGACAACTTCAACCAGGTGACTCCCTAACTGTATTAACGGTCATGAATATTCAATCTTCACGGTTTAGAGTTTTATACCAAGAATAATTAATTTCATGTGGATTTAAACTAGGTTAGGTGGCAAAGTTGTAATAATGGTGGGTGATGACCAGTATATAAAGAAAAAAGAAATGTTTTAAACCTCATTTAAACCACTATAGCCGACACCTTTCTTCCTTTTCGGCGATTTCTTCTCTCCCGAGCTCTTGCTCTCTGCTTTCAGCATACTCTCTTCGACGATCGGTTTTCTCTGCCACTACTCGACTACTCTGTGCTCGAGGTATGCATTAGACAACGTAGCTATCTGTTAGTGTGTTAGCCCTGTTTTCTACTCGGCATTGGAGTTTTGGATTTTCCAATGGCCGACTAATAATAAGAACATTTGAAATCTGAGAGTGGAAATGCTTTTATCGAATCGATTCTGGACATTTAAAACAACGACCCCTGAGTTATCGATAATCGAATCTGTCTGTTTTGGTTTTGGGATTTCAGACTACATTGAGTATTAAACTAAGAATTCGGGAATAACTCTTAGCTATTAGACCCTAGGATGACTTGTGAGTAGAACTTTTTAGGATTTTTGTTTTAACTACTGTAATGTAAATGTTTTAGGTAAAGAAGTCTGAGGAAAGGAGCTCTCATTGCTAAGGACACCAGGTAAGTGAATGTATAGGATTTCCGGCCAATAGGGCCCTACATCACAAGGATGCTAGATAGTAACTGATATGACGATTAGAGGTTATTATGCTGCAGTCTAGTACTTATGTTGACGTTTAGTTTAATGGTAAGTTTTCACACTGGATGAATGTTCTGTTCTGTAGTCTGAATGAGTAAGAATTCCCACGTTCATGCATTATCAATGTTTTATACACATGAAAATGTTTTAAAAGCATGTTTTCTCATGAACAAGATAAGATGATAAAAATCCCTGCAACGTGGTTGAGTGAGGGTTGGGGGCGGTTCGACGTATGTCACAGTCCAAAGAAGGACATATGAAACGACCCGCAGTAGGGACCATGATCAAACTCACTGTCGAACCCCCTTTACCGGCACAAATCCTCTCTCATTCCACACAACTTAATTGATGATTATGAACAATGATCATGAACAATGATTATGAACAATGATTATGAACAATGATTATGAACCATGATTATGAACCATGATTATGAACAATGATTACGAATGATGATTATGATTCATGATTATGGATGATGATTATGAACAAGAAAAGACTTATGACCATGTATTTCTCTGAATTATGCATTCATGCATTCATATTATTGTTGCATTCCTTACTAAGTATTAGGCTTATAGTTGAACCTTATGATGTAGGTGGAGAGTTAATAGGTGAGGATTCCAAATTCCAAGAGAACGTTTAAAGCTGGTTGTTTGAGGAGGCTCAGTGTGACAGTGCAAGGTTGGATAGGCGATTAAGCTCCCTGGTTATGCTCATAGTAAGTCAGAAAAGTTTAAGATGAACAGATGACTAAGTAGAACAGAATTACTTAAAATAATGAGATTCGGATTTGAGTGGTCTGTCTTTAGAGTCTGAATACGATTTTAAGGATTATTGAATGGTTTGTTTTGCTTAAGCCTTCCGCTATGCGTATTTTGGATGAGTTTATGATCTTACTCATTAAGGTTTATAGTTACCAGGTTAAGATTTAGGTGAGTTGTGGTATTTTCTGTTGGATGAAGTTGTTTGATGATTATAGTGTTTTACTGCCGTATGATAGAAGCTGGATGATGCAATCATCCGATTGACGTCATCGGTGGATGTCAAATGATGGAAGTTGAACGATTGAGTCTTCCGGATGACGTCACCGGAAGATGTACTATGACGTCACCGGAAGATGTAGTATGTTTCCTCACCGGATGATGTAAATGATAATTTGTCGTCTAGCGTTCGGTGGGTGAAGTGTATTCCTTCACCGGATGATGTAAATGGTATTTTGTCGTCTAGCGTTCGGTGGATGAAGTGTAATTCTTCACCGGATGATGTAAATGTTAATTTGTCGTCTAGTGACCGGATGATGTGAGTATTTTCTTATTGTTTAATGTTCAGGTAATGTTTTAAATCGGTCACGTGAAGCACACATGACCACCGGTCGATGTAAGTTTATTTCTTTGTTGGCAGACCCAGTTTAAGAGATGTTCAAAAAAAAATAACTCTAACAACGAATAAGCTAAAGAAAGTAAGAACTCAATGATTAAGAGGCTAAGTAATGAATTGCGTGGCGATTCCTCCACTGGGGTCGTTACACGTATTCTCCAAAATCACCTAGAAAATAAATACTACATATGTCATTAAAAAATCTGCATGTTTGATGATGGATGGATGAATCACGTATCACATCAATATGTCCAAATCCTTTTAAACCAATGTCATTTTCTTCATTTATGTGTTTACTTTCACACTATAAATTTTCATAATAATCAAATCATCACAACAATTGTTATAGAATTTACAGTCATATATGCTCCGACAAACTGTCTTCACTTTAAACTTACAAAGTGTTTCATAATCTTTCTAAACACATTTTTTTACTCTAATCATGATTATTATGGTTAATTTCAACTCAAATCATCACATAAGTCGTCTCTACCTACTCAAACTCAGTGTTTAGAACATCATACATGGCAACAAGCAAATAATAGTGAGTTTTGCCATTTTTTAGACGTTAGTTCTTATCAACCAGTTATCGATCTTAAAGGTGTTGCATCATGGACTATAAGAGACTTTACAGTCGGGACAAATTCAATGTTGTGCACAAAAATAGGATTCATATTCTTTTTCCATTTAATAAAATTGTTGCCATTGAATTTCTCAGTAGCCAACACTAATATGATAAATTGAACATTATGTTATAATAAATAAATAAAAAAATGGTCAATTTCATGCTTCAAGGATAGTATAATTATGGATGAGCATCCCTAATGAATAATCCAATTCAAATGCATTGTTACAATCTCATTAACATAATATATCTTCTTAAGGCAGAAACTGTGATGACCCCCGACCCGATCGGGGCCGGCGAGCCTCACTCCAGACATTTAAAACGTGGACTTTTTTTTTGAACTTTTACTCTTACTTTTAAAACCTTAACAGAGAAAACCTTCTCTGGTGTTGAAGACTGGAAGACATATTTAAAGTCGAACTTCAGAAATGAATGGCAGAAAAAAACAGGAAAACAAGAATATTAAAAACTTGGATGAGTACTATGGACGAGAGCAGGAAGACAGGGAGAAATGAACACAGGAAAAAAAGAATACTTTGGACGTTTAAAATAAAGAGCAGAATGGACGACAGAAAATAGAAGGCAAAATAGACGACAAACATGCAGTGGAAGACTTAATAAAAATGGGAACAGAAACTGGAAGTCATGCCGTGGAAGACTTACTGTGGATGACAGAAGCCGTGGACGTTTGAAATAAAAGGGTAGAAACAGTAGACAACATAAACTTGTGGACGTTTAAGATAAAAGGCAGGTGACCGTGGACGTTTGAAATAAAATGCAGAAACAGTATGTAGCACCCGGTTCTATCGAACCAGCTCTTTTATTATTAATGGTATACACTTGATTAGTCAGTAATTTAAGTAGGGTTATTAAATGACTAGACAAGGGGCACTAGAGTAAATTTACAATTTTCAAATGTGGATAACGTATTTAAGGAAAGAGGGTTGGGTTTAATACACTATAGCCGCCACCAATTTCATACTTTTTCTCTTTGGGTTTTCAGCTCAAGCAGCCGAGCTCTCTAGGTAATTTTCCTCGCCCGATTCTCCTTCAACTTAGGTAAGTTTTCCTCATTTCTCTTATGATATAGCGGCTAGTTACCTGAGGGAGTACAATGTGAGGATTTTGAGGATGCTGAGATTGAGCGTAGGTTCGGGTTCTTAGTGATAAATGAGATTATACGGGTAGCAGAGTTTCAAATCGGTTTCCCCAATCTTATTATTGATTTCTGGTAAGGTCTAGTGAGAGTTGGATTAATGTACTTTCTTAACCTTAGGTAAGCAAGCTTTTAGAGTAGTTGAAACCGTGCATCTCCAGGAGAGCCAGGTAAGTAAAGTTTGCTTGTGCCTTCGGGCCTACATCACAAAACATTAGGATTAAGCTTACTTGGATGAATCTGTATGTCATGCATCATGTTTTTTTTTTAAAAGTATACGAAAATGAATTTGAATGCATGTTGGCATGGTGAGGATTGAACATTTTGAAACAGCTATGTGAATCAGTTTTACTGTTAAGGGAAATAATCTGCCCCTTAATGAGACAGTGGATATTTATACTTTGGAAGAGTTGATCCAACTTCCAATTTCACAGGGAGATCTGAACATGTGAATCAGATTTACTGTTAAGGGAATTAATCCGCCCCTTAATGAGTCAGTGGATGTATATACTTTGGAAGAATTGATCTAACTCCCAATTTTACAGGGGGATCTGAACAGAAACGAAGCATGAACAACTGAGTTGAGAAAGTAGAAACTGCATGTCTAGGAATTCATCTTTCAGTGTTTCATTTCATTACTGCTTTACTTACTTAGCATTAGGCTAATAGATGAGTTTTGTGATGTAGATGAAGAAGTGATTGCAGGTGTGTTTACTGAGTCTGCTGAGGACTAGTCTGGTTGTGGAGTGCATCTTTGTAACAATCTGGCAGCTGATGGGGCGGTTTAACTGATGTCAGTTGGTGTGAAGGTTCAGTTGTCAACGTTTCAATTTTAGTGTGTTGAGTTTTTATGACAGTAGTGGTTTTCAATATTCCGAATACGATTTTTTTAGAGTTTTCTGATAATAGTATTTGGTTGGGCTTAAATGTTGATTTTACTGAATTTGAGTGATGTAAAGATTTGAATTGTTCTAAATGGTTTCAGTGAAGTAAGCTTGTCCTTCTCACAGTTAGAGATGTTTTTGGATGGAATTTGAGTAGTTGAAATATTGTTCCACTTTCTGTTGAGTTTTCTGAAGTTACTTAGGGTCAGGGGTTTTTGAAAGTCTTGAGTAAATTTTGCAAGTTCAACCATCGGTGAATGGAGTTCACCGATGGATGTTGTGTGTGTGAATCGAATCATCCGGCTGACGTCACCGGCTGATGTCGAGTATTTTACTCACCGGATGATGTCGAGTATTTTACTCACCGGTGGATGTCGTGTGTAAACCCATCGGATGATGTAGAAAGTCTTTTGTCGTCTAGTGACCGGTTGATGTCGTGTGATAATCCACCGGAAGATGTTGGAAGTGTTTTTCGTTTAGTGACCAGTGGATGTCGTGTGATAATCCACCGGAAGATGTAGGAAGTGTTTTGTTGTCTAGTCACTGGTGGATGCAGTATAACGTCGATCATCCGGCTGACGTCACCGGAAGATGTAGAGAATATTTTGTCGTTTTGTCACCGGATGATGTCTTCTATTTTCTGCTTCAGTCCTTTTTGTTGACTTGTTCAGCGGGCGATGCGTTTGACTCTTGAAACTTTTGAAGTATTTTGCAATTAAAATCTTTATTCTTTTTACCGAGTATTTCTTAGCATTTCAACTGATTAATCAATCATCGTACAATAGTTTTGTTTAACTCTATTTTTACTCAAATGATTTCCGCAGCAAGATTTTAAATGTCTGAGGTTTTAGAAAAAAAAAAAATATATATATATATATATATATATATCAAATTATGACTTTCGAGCGAAGTTTCAAATTTGAACCAAAGTTTCCGAGTCATGTGCAATTCTTGTGTAACGAACCGGGTTCTGAAAGTTCGGGGCGTTACACAGTAGACAACAGAAACTGATGACAAAAGCCATGGACGACAGATGCCGTGGACGACAGAAGACAACAGAGGCTGTGGATGACAAAAGTCGTGGACGACAGAAGCCGTGGACGACAGAAGTTGTGGACGACAGAAATGGATGACAGAAACTGTGGACAAGAGAAGCCGTGGACGACAGAAGTGGATGACGTTATCGCCTACAACTTTGGACGATAACTTTGAACGACTAACACTTAGCCGAACTCTTTAAACAATTACCCCTCGAACGAGTATTGTGGACAATTGGACTTTGGACGACGTTATCGCCCACAACTTTGGACGATAATTTTGGATGATAACTTTAAAGAAACAGAATAGATTCTGGATGACATTATCGACCACAACTTTGAACAATAGCTTTGGACGATAATTTTAAAGGACAAAAATAGACGATTGTTTAACAGGAAGGCATGGACGACTGTTTTCTTTTGGAAAACTTGAAGACTTGAAAGACATATACGTATACTCCACCGATCGATCGGTTACCACAGGCGATCGATCGGCTACCTCTCTGTTTGACAACTTACTTCTTTTGACACAAAAAGCATTAAAACCCCAAAACCCGATTCAAAACAAGGTCTTAAACAGGTTAGAAAGCATGACAGAAATTCAGGAAAAACCATGCATTCAGACCAACCCATGCACAACAAAATCCCATACAATTCTAGTATATAAAAAGATACAACTATCAAACAGAGGTTTCAAAACGTTGACACAGATCATGTACATCACTTAAATCCTAAAAGGAAACTATATAGACTTAGCATACACTTCAGAACGTCACCCTTACAGGGTTAAAATATGTCTAGCTGCCACAACCAACCCATGCAAGCTCGTGCCACCAACCACCTATTCGTCGGCTTGAGGCAAAAAATCCTCATCCACGGGGTCCGTACCTACAACAGGGAGTTCAACTATGAGTCTAGAGCTCAGTAAGAACATACAATACAGTGATGCATATGCTATGCATGAACTTTCGAAATACAATGACATTACATTACATTACGTCAAGTGCACAGGAGGTATAAGTGAGGCTTATAAAGGAACTGGCACAGAGATGCACTATCAGGCACATTACAGGCATGTCACGACAGGACATAACAGGTTTTTCCAGGTCCCAGGGAAGGACAAAGCACAGGGAGTCCTTGGCGAGGACTATTTTACAAGAGTCCCAGGGAATGACAAGAATAGGATGCCAGTCCTCGTCCCACACTTAACCGTACATTACATTACAGGTTTTATCTTTCTTAACTTCAAACCTCGTGCATAAAACATTTACATGACTTTTAGGAAAAATGTATATGCATGAACATTTATGGTGCTTAACATCACATAAACAGGTGACAGGATATTGAAGCAGAACATAAAGCAAAACACACTTAACCTAAAACATAACCTACGGTTTAACTACCCAACAACAATCCCAACAACATAAAACCTAGTACCTCCATATTGTAGAGCCTTAAGGGCCGAACCTATACGTATGAACTTATCTGGCATCCGTAAAGTTTGCAAGCCTTGATCGTGTTGCCTCTGTGAGCCTCGAACCTTGATCAAAGAAAACGGAAGAAACAGAGGAGAGGAGTTCTGTCGCCTGGAGAAGAAACTAAAAACAGAAAGAAGAAAAATGAAAGGAGGGTTTCGTGTAGAAGGGAGGAAGGGAAAGAGAGAGGGTAGCATAGAAGAGAAAATGAGGAGTGTTTCACGTAGGAGGAAGAGAAGAGAGGAAGAACTTAGTTTCTTCAACAAGTTGAACACTTGGCATTCATCCATTGGCTTCCTCCCACCAACCTTAATTCCTTCCTAAATTGCCCCTCCATTGGTTCCTAACTAATGATTTTGTTTTGGTTATACATTAGTTTGGTTTTTCCCACTATATAACTGAATATAACCCCGTCGATTCGGTTTCTCCAAAATCTCCTTATCCCACTAAATATCCTAATAAATTCCTATGGTTCTTAATAAAACTTCCCGCTCGCAAAACGGACATAAATCCCGTTTCTGAGCTTAATAATTAAAAATCGTAACACCGAAAAATCTCCGATGTTACATTCTACCCACCTTAATAAAAATTTTGTCCCGAAAATTTGCTTGGACTTAATGGTCCTTTAATCCCTTTTACCCTCATTCTAAGATTTTCTATTTTATAAACTTCTACAATAGAATCGTACCTGTGATAACTGTATGTTGGGCGTCATCGTCACCCTCTTTCATAGCGAACACCCTTGGCATGGCACGGTACAGCCTCTCATCTGGCATAGGGCAATCCCGGACGTGATGGCCCTCCATGTCGCACTGGAAGCAACGGCCGGCATAGAGCCTAAAAATCACCTATGTGACTCCTTTGGCAACGCCGGCACACAGGAAGCTGAGGACCTCCCAATGGTCTTTTTCCCTTGTCTTGATAAGTAGCTGATTCATTAAGCCTCTTCATGCCCCGGTTCGGTTGTGGCTGTGGTTGCCAATCACGACCTTGTTGTTGCTGAGGAACATCCTGATAAAACCTTTCCGATGAATCACCCTGTCTCTGGAACTCCATTTCTAAGGCTTCTAACTGATAAGCCTTGGCCACCACTTTCGTATATGGTGCCTCATCAAACCCTCCGGTCGTAATTCCTCGTAAGAGGTCCATTTTCAGACCCTGAATGAATTGGTGTACCTTGTTTTCATCGATGTCCACCAGATGAGGCGTGTAGCGGGATAGTGACTCGAACTTCTGAACATACTCGGCCACCGATCCATACTGCTGTAGCTGAGATAATTCGATCAACTTGCTTTTCCTCACACTACGGTCAAAGTATTTCTCATAGAAGATCTTCTTGAATTCATCCCAGCTTAATGCTACTATAGTTGACTGCACCGTGTCCCATCAAAATCCAACATTTTTGGTGAGATGGTGTGACGTCCCTAACACTGTACCCTTAACTTCCCCGTATTATTTTTTTTATCCCTATAAACTTTAAGTTTATTGTTAAAGTGGAAAACCATTTGAAAATCCTTTAATAAAACATATTTAAAGTAAAGAAAACTAAAGAAAATATTTAAATAAAACAATTAAAACAATAAACGAAGAATTGGCCAAGCAGAACAGAGGGCAAAAAAGGCCCAAGCCCAAAATTTTCCTGTTCACATCTACCGCTCACCTCCACTGTTCACTTCTACCGCTCACATCCACCGCTCATTTCTGGCAAGCCACATCCACCGCTCACTTCTGCATAGCCACATCCACCGCTCATTTCTGCCAAGCCACATCCACCGCTCACTTCTGCCTAGCCACATCCACCGCTCACTTCTGCCTAGCCACATCCACCGCTCATTTCTGTCTAGCCACATCCACCGCTCATTTCTGCCAAGCCACATCCATGAGTCACTTCTGCCTAGCCACATCCACCGCTCAACAGTAACCGAACACATCTGTCGGTTGACTTTGACCAAACACTTATATAAACTTCTACCGATCACAAAACGACAGAATCTACTACTTACATCTACCGCTCAACAGTAACCGAACACATCTGTCGGTTGACTTTGACCAAACACTTAACCGAAACCCATACAATTTGCCCCTGTACTTACACATCATTCACTCAGAACTTCCAAAAACATTTAAAATAACATTCTCTATTTCCAGAAACATCCAAATGAACATTATATACATATATGTTCACGAATTATCCAAAATACACATCCAAACATCAAATATGAACTATCCAGAAACAGAGCATCCAAAAATGTTTCTAACTATACAATTTTCTATATTCCTATCTATCAATTTCCCAAAACATTTACCTACGTCCCCACGGGTCAAAATAAGCTCCGACTGCGCCCGCACACTCCCGCGAGCATTCTTTTTCAAACTGCTTAAACTTCGGGCAGAGGAACGTCGTCCTCACCTATATCGAAGTCACCTACACCATAGAAATAAAATGTGAGCTAGAGGCTCAGTAAGTCTACGTGAATGCACGTGAATGCTATGCATGTACAGTTTATAAATCATGCATCCTACCTTTTCGCTATTCATTTCGTTTATGTCATCGGGGCTTCACTCTCGCTAGATAAGAGCGGTACATCCGTCGATTGGATAGCCCTTCGTATCTAACCGGGGAAAAACATACTTCATCTGACAGCCATGTCTGAACCACTACCACCGACGTGACCATCATTACATTCATTTACCTTTTCATTTTGTAAAAACATGCATAGAAATTCCATTTTCGTGCTTTTTGTAAAAACCATGTTGCGTGCATGTGTACAACGACATAACGAAAACGAAGCATGCAAACAATAAACTTATACATTCAACAATCTAACTAAACTAACTACCCAACCTAATTACCCAACACAGCGAACATCTCCAAGTCCTCGATCGACATAGTCTTATGGTGTAGGCCAATCGGCCAAACGAGTCACGGAGACTTACCTCGTGTCCGTTGCAACTCAAGCTCCATCCACGAGTGTTGTTCACTTAAGGCAATTCACAACAACCTTCATTAATTCAACTCACTCGCACCAACGACCATAAATACATCCATTTGAGCCATAATGACGGTAACTCTATCGATCACAGACCCTATTTCACGTTTCTAACAAAACCCTAACGAAACCCTAATCCGTATAACCCTAGAAATTGAAATTTAAAGCTCCAAAACTATTGATTCATACCTAAAGTCGGTTTTGGAGGAGAACACGTGAAGAAGCTTCGAAGATCGGAGAACAAATCGTCGGTGTTGAAGAGGAGAAGCGCCGTGAGGAGAGGAGAGAAAATGAAGGTTTTGTTGAAGTGCTGAGGAAGGAAGGATTTTGTGATTTTTAATAAAATTTTGGTTTGCAAAATTACTCATTCGCCCTTCCTTATGATTTTCTATTTGTTTTTCCACTTATTTCGTTATTTAGCTAACGGTCTGTTTTCTCCAAATCTTCATATTTTACCATAAATTCCAATTAATCATTAAGGCTCCATTAAACTTTTCGTTCACCTAACGGACTTAATTTGACATATTTACAAAAATGTCATTTTATATTGGAATTACAAAATCCCGTAAAAACGGGCGTTACAAATGGAACGTGGCACATATAACCTTCTTGCTCTCCTCTACTTCGGCATAGTTGAACATTTGTTCGATATGCCGGATCCATTCCTCAGCGTGAGCTGGGTCCATAGACAATCCATCAAATGTAGGTGGTTAGAGCCGTCGAAATCTGTCTCCACTAGTGTCTCGTGGCGCATGGTTGTTGCTCCCATTGTCTGTCATCATGCGTTCCAACATACGTGACTAAACGCCGACTAGCTTAATTAGGTGATCGAGGGCGTCGCCCCTATCGTTTGCATCACCTTGATTTCCCCCTCACCATTTCAAGAAAATTCAATACATAATAACGAACTTAACTTAATAAACAAGAACAGGTACAGAAACTAAAACACTTACAGTTGGTGGAGCGATCTCACGTGGCGGGTTGCGTAATCAGACAGTTCTCCAGAACCACTTTTAAAACCTAGTGGCTCTGATACCATAACTGCGACGACCCCCGACCCGATCGGGGCTGGTGTAGCAACTGGTAATGTCTACCTTAATTAATAACCTCTTTTAGTAACCTTTACTCCTTGTGAAATTAAGTGTCTATGATTGGTTGTTTAAATAGGTTAAGCCTTGGCTGCTATGGGTAAAGACGTAATTTGCAATAATTAGTGTAATAAAAGCGGTCAGCTAAGGGTTTTAGCCGCCACTGTTTTATTACCTCTTTCGGCATTCAGCAGCTCAGCAGACTCCCTCTCGGCAATTTTCCAGCCAGATTCTTCGTCTATCTATGTGAGTTTTCCCTCAATTTCCTTCTTGCTGATGAATCATAATGAAAGTAGAATGTACAATAGAAGATCTGTTTGCGGTAGAATGAGTGTATCGAGAATGCTGTATGTGCGAGCTAGTTCGGGTTTTGTGGTGAATCGGAAATGCACGATGGACTGAGCTCTCGAACTAGTTTCCTTAGATTTCTGAATAGCATAAATGAAATTTAGAGAAGATCTAATTAACACACTGTCTATGGTTTTAGGTTTGAGTAGCTCTCGAAGTAGCCTTTTCCAACAATCTCCAGGAGACCAGGTAAGTAAAGTATGCTTGTGCCTTCGGGCCTACATCACAAAACAGTAGGGTTGTGCATGCTTGAATGTGTTTGTATGTCATGCATCATATTTTGAAAACTATGCGAAAATGAATTTACATGAAATGGCATGGTAAGGAATGAACAGTTGTTAAGGGAACTAATCTGCTCTTAATCAAGAGAGAGGATGTATGACTTTGGGAGAAATGATCTAAACCCCAATTTCACAGGGGGATCTGAACAGTTTGTTAAGGGAACTAATCCGCCCCTTAATCGAGAGAGAGGATGTATGACTTTGGGAGAAGTGATCCAACTCCCAATTTCACAGGGGGATCAGATCAGAAACAAAAGCATATGCAACTGAGATTAGAAAGTAGAAACTGCATGTTTAGGAATTTATGTTTCAGCATTCCATTTCATTATTGCTTTACTTACTTAGTATTAGGCTAATAGATGAGTTTTGTGATGTAGGTGAAGAAGTGACTGCAAGTGTGTTTTCTGAGTATGCTGAGGAATAGGCTGGTTGGGAGAGCACATTCATGCCTCGACTTGGTGAACTCGGTTTAACCGGTGTCAGTGGATGAGAAGGTTTAGTAAACCATGATTCAATTTAAATATGTTGAGAGTTTTAGTGACAGTAGTGGTATTGATGTTTTGAATACAATTTGAGACTCTTTCTGATAATGATACTCTGTTAGTGTTAAAAGTGGTTTTTACCAAATTTTGGAGTAGTACACGGATTTAAGTAGTTTTGAACGGTTTTAGTAAAATGCCCAAGTTCTTTGGTAGTCAGAGTTTTCTTTGTTTATAGTGAAATTGTTGCTATGTTGTTTTCGCTGAGTATTTTTGATCTATCGGTAGATGATGTCTATCGGCAGATGTCGAGTATTTTTGATCTATCGGTAGATGATGTATATCGGCGGATGTTGAGTATTTTGATCTATCGGTAGATGATGTCTATCGGCAGATGTTGAGTATTTTTGATCTATCGGTAGATGATGTCTATCGGTAGATGTTGAGTATTTTTGATCTATCGGTAGATGATGTCTATCGGCAGAAGTTGAGAGTTTTGTCTATCGGTGGATTTAGTCCATCGGTGGATGTGAGGATTAGAATTTGTCGTTTTGTAATCGGAAGATGTCTTTAGGAAAAGCCATCGGAAGATATCTTCAACAGAAGCCATTGGTGGATATCTTCGGTGTAAGTCTTTAGTAGCGTTGTCGTTTTGGTAATCGGATGATGAAGGAAGAAATTTGTTGTTTTGCGATCGGTAGATGTGAATTGAGAATTTTTTTCTCGTCTAGTGATCGGAACACGTAGTTTGTTCTATCGGCAGATATGAGCTGAGAATGTTTTGTCGTTTAGTGACCCGTCAATGTGTTATGTTTTGTTTGAGAGTAAAAGACTTTTGTCGTTTAGTGATCGGTCGACGTGTTCTGTTTTCTTTTTCTCTTTCAACCAACTGCCTTGAATATTTTAACTATTTAATAGATATTGTTTTTACGATGATTTTTCCGCTGCAAGTTTTAACGTTTTAAGAGTCAATTCCTGATCATTGAATGAAATTTTAAAATTTCCTAAAAAGTCATAGTTCGGTTCCGTTTCTTGTGTAGAGATCCGGGTTCAGATAACTCGGGGCGCTACAGTATGGTATCAGAGACATTCAGTTAAACCGTTCAAAAGATTACTCATCAGTGTCAATTGTTGCATGGGAGTACTCCAACAACTGTAAGTGTTTATGTTAACCTTAGTTATTAGATGTTTATGAGAGTAGTTAACCTTGAACAGGAGTATAGAAAAATGGCTAGACGACTAGGAAGACCAAGAGTACCAAGGGAGATGCCCAACTTGAGAGCTGAGGAAGATCCTAGCGTGATTAGGCAGCTGACAGATCTGGTGCATCAGCAAACAGACCTAGTGCGTTAGCAGTCTAATCAGTTAGGAGTGCTGTTGAATCGAGAGGTACAAGGAAGTGCCAACTCGAGTTCTAGCAATGAACATTTTGGAGATAGATTCAGGAGGCTACGACCACCCATGTTTGATGAACAGTCGTCTGATCCGGTTATTGCTGAAGGGTGGCTTAGAAAGATTGAGAGTATGTTTAGGTGTGCCAACATTGAAGAAAGAGACAAGGTCACGTTGGCAACGTTTCATTTGGCTGGTGATGCTCAACTCTGATGGGAAACAATAGAGACCACCACTGATATCTTGGAGATGCCTTGGTCACAATTCAAGGACATTTTCTATGAGAAGTATTTTAACAGCACTGTCCAAACTGCAAAGAAGTTGGAATTTCTGAACTTGAAGCAGACAGGGTCTGTGACCGAGTACAGTAGGCAATTCGAGTCTCTATCCAGGTTTGCTGGACATTTTGCTCACAGGGACGAGGATAAGGTGTTCAAATTTGTGCATAGGCTGAAGCCAGAAATTTACCGAGGAGTTAAGTTTTGTGGTATTAAAGGATTGTCATTCAGCAAAGTTGTGTCCACTGCTCTGGAGGTGGAAGAAGCTGAAAGGAAGTGTGCTGGACCAAAGGAGGTCCCACAAAAGTTTGTCCAGCCACACCATCAAAGAGGAACGAAGAGGCCTAGTGAAGGCCAGAGTAGCCAAGGAACAGGAGGGAAGATACAGAATGTCAAGAAATTCCTCCAGTGTCTTAAGTGTTTGAAGAACCACCCGGGCGAGTACAGATTGGGCTTTGGGAAGTGTTTTAACTGTGCGGAAGTTGAACACACGATCAAAGAATGCCCGAAGCCTAGGGTCACCAGATGCTATAATTATAACAAAGTCAGCCATATTAGCAGAGACTGCCTAGCTCCTAAGAGTGGCCATGCTATGATTAAACCGAGGATATTCTCCATGATGGAGTCGGGTGAGGAACAGCCCGCTGTTGTATCAGGTACTATATTGATCAACTCTATACTTGCTTTTACTTTAATAGATTCTGGTGCAACACATTCATTTATAGCATCTGCATTTGTTGTTAAGCTAGATGTACAACCTACGCCATCTGAACATATGTTTAATGTCATGTTACCCTCTGGTGAATGCATGCACTCTAGCCGAGTGATACTTAATAGTATGGTGATAGTGGGAAACAAGAATTTACCTGTTGATCTCATTATTATGGATATAATGAGATTTGATGTAATCCATGGGATGGACTGGTTGTTTAAGCACCACACCGCAATTGATTGTAGGACTGGAATAGTTAGCTTCCAACCCCCTAGTAGTTTGAAACATACCTTTCAAGCTTCGAAGAAGAACAAGGAAATGTCTGTAATGACTTCTATTAACACCAAACCTTCCCCATGTGGAGAGTATTTGTGCTTCTTAGCTAGCGTTTTAGACACACAACTTGTAGGAAAAGCAAATCCTCAAAATGTCTTAGTTGTCCAAGACTTTCCTGAAGTATTCTTAGACGACCTTCCTGGTTTACCACCAGATAGAGAAATTGAATTCGTTGTAGATGTTTATCCCGGCGCCGAGCCTGTGTCTAAGAATCCATATAGACTAGCACCAATAAAACTTAAAGAATTAAAGAAGCAGTTGGAGGATCTGTTAGAGAAAGGGTTCATACGCTCTAGCTTTTCACCGTGGGGTGCACCTGTCCTTTTTGTCAAAAAGAATGATGGATCGATGCGGATGTGCATTGATTATCAGGAACTAAATAAGCTAACTGTCAAGAACAAGTATCCATTGCCAAGGATTGACGATTTATTCGACCAACTTAATGGTGCAAGAGTTTTCTCTAAGATTGACCTTAGGTCCGGTTATTACCAGTTGAATGTTAAATCTGAAGATATCCCAAAAACTGCCTTTCGCACGAGGTATGGACATTATGAGTTTTTGGTTATGTCTTTTGGATTGACTAATGCACTAGCAGCCTTCATGGATCTTATGAATAGAGTGTTTCATGAGTATTTGGACAAATTTGTCATTGTGTTTATAGATGACATTCTAATCTATTCTAGTACTAAGGATGAGTATGCAAGGCATTTGAGTTTGGTGTTAGGAGTACTTAGGCAGCACCAACTTTATGCCAAGTTTTCCAAGTGTGAGTTTTGGTTGGACAGAGTTCACTTTCTTGGTCACGTGATCTCTGAAGATGGAATATCCGTCGATCCAGCCAAGGTTCAAGCAGTTAAGGAGTGGCCCCAACCGAAGAGTGCTGCAGATATTCAAAGTTTCCTTGGATTAGCAGGATATTACAGAAAATTTATTGAAGAATTTTCGAAGATTGCATCACCCCTTACACGGTTAACAAGGAAAGATATAAAGTATGCTTGGACAGAGAAGTGTGAATCAAGTTTCCAGACCTTGAAAAAGAAACTGACCAATGCCCCAATATTAACCCTCCCTGTCGAGAATGGTAAATTTAGCATTTACTGTGATGCATCCAAGATTGGACTTGGTTGTGTCTTGATGCAAGAGGGAAAAGTAATAGCCTACGCTTCTAGACAGTTGAAAACACATGAGAAGAATTACCCTACACATGACTTGGAATTAGCTGCAGTAGTATTTTCACTTAAGATTTGGAGGCATTACCTGTATGGACAAACTTGTGAAATATTCTCGGACCATAAAATTCTGAAATATATCTTCACACAGAAGGAGCTAAATATGAGGCAACGTCGGTGGTTGGAGTTTGTCAAGGATTACAATTTTGAGATCAAATACCATCCCGGCAAAGCTAATGTAGTGGTCGATGCCTTGAGTAGAGTGACAACATCAACCCCAACTATGATTTTCGATATGTCATTAGCCTTAGAGTCAGAATTCCAAAGGTTTAATCTAAAAGCAGTGCACAGTGTGTCAGCCACGCTTACTGTCATATCCTTGAGACCCACCATTCTAGAAAGAATAAAGGAAGCTCAGACAAATGATGTAGAGTGTAACAAGTACAAGTTAAGCATAGATTCTACAGACAAATCGGATTTTAACTATTCTGCTGATGGAATCCTTAAGTTTAGAAATAGATGGTTTGTTCCTGCCATTAAAGAACTTCGTGATGAGATTCTCTCCGAAGCACATTCTTCTAGATTTTCTGTCCACCCTGGAAGTACGAATATGTACAAAGACCTCAAACAACATTATTGGTAGCCAAGTATGAAAAGGTGTGTGGCAGAGTATGTAGGATCATGTTTGTGTTGTCAGCAGGTTAAAGCTGAGTATCAGAGGCCTGCCAGGAAACATTAAAACCCTTACAGTTCCGAATGGAAATGGGAACAAATAAGATGGAATTCGTTGTGGGATTGCCTAGAACAGCAAAGGGATTGATGCATCTGGGTAATAGTAGATCGATTGACCCAAATCTGCCCACTTTCTGCCTTTGAGGATGACATACTCGATGGATCACCTTGTTTGAACTGTATGTGCAAGAGATTATCTAGGTTACATGGAGTCCCGGTTACCATAGTTTCATACCGAGATTCTCGATTCAAATCAAGATTTGAAGCGTTTGCCAACAAGGGCTATTGGAAAACAGTTTAATTTAGCACAGCTTTTCACACCAAACAGAGACAATCGACAGAGAACTATTTAGACTTAGAGATTGCTCGGGCCCATGCATATTAGATTTTCAGAATCTTGGAGAGTATTTATTCATGGTGGAGTTTTCTTATAATAACAGTTTTCAGGAAACAATAGGGATGACACCTTATGAAAGATTGTATGGTTACGAAAATACAGCTCACCTTTGTACTGGGATGAAGTGGTGAAGCACAGTTGCTTGCGTACTAATATTGTGCAACAAACGTTGCGAAGGTGCCCTCATCCGACAGAGGATCTTAACAGCTCAAAGCCGACAGAAAGCTACTGCTGCAGAAGCTCTGCAACAGAATTAGAGTTTGAAGTAGGTGTTGGACGTTTTTCTTAAGGTATCACCATTCAAAGGAGTTGTGCGATTTGGTAAAGAGAGGCAAGTTGAAACCCAAGAGTTTATTGGACCCTTTCAGTTTGAAAAGGATTGAGAAGGCAGCTACGAATGATAGCTAAACAACCTGCTATGGAAGGAATCATAATGTGTTCCCTGTTTCCATGATGAAGGATCGAAGTAGTGGTGTACGAGATCTAATCAAAGACTTGTGGAACAGCAAGGTTGAAGTTCATCCTACTCTCGCATATGTGGAGAAACCAATAAGGATCTTAGGACTATGCTGTGAAAGTGTGCGCAAACAAGAGAGTTCCATTGGTGCAAGTCTTATGGCATAAATAAGAACATAGAGGAGACAACTTGGGAGCTGAGCGCCGCACGGACAGGATGGGACCAACATCCAGAATATTCAGGCACTGAATTTTGAGGACAAAAAATTCTTTTAAGGAGGAAGATTGTAGCAACTGGTAATGTCCACCTAATAATACAACCTCTTTTATGATACCTTTACTACTTGTGAAATTAAGTGTTTATGATTGGTTGTTTAAATAGGTTAAGCCTTGGCGCTATGGGCAAAGACGTCATTTGCAATAATTAGTGAATAAAAGGGGTCAGCTAAGGGTTTTAGCCGCCACTGTTTTATTACCTCTTTCAACTCAGCAAATCCCTCTCGTCGATTTTTTCCAGCCAGATTCTTCGTTCTATATAGGTGAGTTGTCCCTCAAGTTGCCTTCTTGATGATGAATCATTGAAAAAGTAAATGTACATTAGAAGATCTGTGTGCGGTAAATGAGTTGTATCTAGGAATGCTGTATGTGCGAGCTGTCGGGTTTTGTGGTGAACGGGAATGCCGATGGACTGAGGCTATCGAATAGTGTCCTTAGATTTTGAATAGCATAAATGAAATTGTAGAGAATATCTAATAACAACCTGTCTAGGGTTTAGGTTTGAGTAGCTATCGAAGTAGCCTGTTTCCAAAATTTTCCAGGAGGACCCCCCCCCCCCCACCCCCCCCCCCCCCCCCCACCCAAACACCCCCCCAACAAACCCACCCCCCCCCCCCCGGACACCCACCCCCCCCCCCCCCCAACCCAGGTAAGACTAAAGCTGCTTGTGCCTTGGGCCCTACATCACAAAAACATAGGGGTGTGAGCTTGAATGTGTTTGTTATCATGCAATCATATTTTAAAAAAAACTTGCGAAAATGAATTTACATGAATGGCAGGTACGGAATGAACAGTTAAGGAACTAATCCGCACCTTAATCAAGAGAGAGAATGTATGCTTGGGAAAAAGTGATCCAAACCACAATTCACAGGGGATCTGAAAAGTTTGTTAAGGGAACTAATCCGCCACTTAACGAGAGAGAGGAGTATGACTTTAGGAGACTGATCCAACTACCAATTT
This sequence comes from Begonia masoniana, assembly GCA_022432975.1. Classification (NCBI taxonomy): domain Eukaryota; kingdom Viridiplantae; phylum Streptophyta; class Magnoliopsida; order Cucurbitales; family Begoniaceae; genus Begonia; species Begonia masoniana. The sequence continues at coordinate 32,315,771 of CM039502.1, forward strand.
TACAGGGGGATCAGATCAGAAACAAAGCATATGAAACTGAGATGAGAAAGTAGAAACTGCAGTTGGAATTTATGTTTCAGCATTCCATTTCTTATTGCTTTACTTACTTAGCAATTAGGCAAATGATGAGTTTTGTGTGTAGGCTGAAGAAGTGCTGCAGGTGTGTTTTATGAGTATGAGAGAAATAGGCTGGATGGGGTACACATTCATGCTCGACTTGGCGAATTGATGGGGCGGTTAACTGGTGCAGTGGGGAGAGAAGGTTTATTTTTTTGGTAAAACCATGATCAATTTACAATTGTTGAGCGTTTTAGTGATAGGTTAGTGGTTTGAGGTTTGAATACAATTGAACTTCTTTCTGATAAGCTACTTGTTAGTTTAATAGTGGGTTTACCAAATTTTGGAGTAGTACAAGGATTTAGTTAGTTGAACGTTTTTAGTAAAATGCTCAAGTTCTTTGGTAGTCAGAGTTTTCTTGTTATAGTGAAATTGTTGCTAGGTTGTTTCGTTGAGTATTTTGATTCTATTTGTAGATGATGTCTATTGGAAGATGTCGAGTATTTTGTTCTATCGGTAGATGGATGGCGATCAGAAGATGTTGAGTATTTTTGATCTACGGGAGCTGATGTCTATCGTAGATGTTGAGTTTTTTTTTTTTTT
>CM039502.1:32316530-32360379 GCA_022432975.1 Begonia masoniana
ATAATAAGAACATTGAAATCTGAGAGTGGACAAGGCTTTTACGAATCGATTAGAGGACATTAAACAACACCCCTGAGGTATAGATAATCGAATTGTCTGTTTGGTTTTGGGATTTCAGGACTCACATTGAGTATAAACTAAGAATTCGGGAATGACTCTTAGCTATTCGAACCCTAGAAGACTTGGAGTAAAACTTTTAGGATGTTGTTTTAACTACTGTATTGTAAATGTTTAAGTAAAGAAGCTGAGGAAATGAGCTCTCATGCTAAGGACACCAGTTAGGAATGGTATTAGGATGTATCGCGCCAATAGGGACCTACATCACAAGGATGCTAGATAGGAACTGATATGACGATTAGAGGGATTTGCTGACATTCTAGTCTTGTTGATGTTTAGTTTAATGGTAAGTTTCCACTAGATGAATGTTTGTTCTGTAGTCTGAATAAGTAAGGATCTCATGTTCATGGCATTTCAATGTTTTTACACATGAAAATGTTTAAAAGCATGTTTTATCATGAACAAGATAAGATGATAAAACTCCTGCAACGTGGTTGAGTGAGGGGTGGGTGGTTCGGATATGTCACAGTCCAAAGCAGGAAATATGAAACGACCGCAGTAGAGACCCATGATCAAACTCACTGTCGAACCCCTTACGCACAAATACTCTCTCATTCACACAACTTAATTGATGATTATGAACAATGTCATGAACAAGATTATTGAACAATGCTATGAACAATGAGTATGAAACAATGATTATGAACAATGATCTCCGAATGATGATTATGATTCCTGAGTTATGGATGATGATTATGAACCAGAAAAGATTATGACATGTATTTCTTGAATTATGCATTCATGCATTCATATATTTGTGTGCATTCCTTATAAGCATTAGGTTATAGTTGAACCTTATGAGTAGGTGGAGAGTTAATAGGTGAGGATTCCAATTCCAAGAGAAACGTTTAACGATGGTGCTGGAGGAGGCTCAGTGTGATAGTGCAAGGTTGGATCGGCGATTAAGCTCCCTGGTTATGCTCTCAGAAGTCAGAAAAATTTTAAGCTTATTGAATGGTTTGTGTGCCTGAAAGACTTCCGCTATGCCGTATTTAGATGAGTTTATGGATTTTATCATAAGGTTTATAGGTACCAGGTTAAGATTTGGGTGAGTGTGTATTTTGTTGGATGAAGTTGTTTGATGATTATGGTTTTACTGCCGTATGTAAAAGTGTTGTGTAGGAGGCAATATCCGGTTGACGTCATCGGCGGATGGTCAAATGATGGAAGTGAACGATTGATCTTTCGGATGGATCACGAAGATGTAGTAGACGTCACCGGAAGATGTAGTATGGTTCCTCAATGGATGATGTAAATGATGAGTTGTCGTCAGGTTTCGGTGGGTGAGTGTATTCCTTCACCGGATGATGTAAATGGTATTTTGTCGTCTAGCGTTTGGTGGATGACGGTATTCTTCAACGGATGCTGTAAATGTTAATTTGTGTTAGTGGACGATGATGTGAGTATTTTTCTATGTTTAATGTTCATGTCATTTCTAAACGGTCACTGAAGGCCACATGACCAACGGTCGATGAAGTTATTTCTTTGTTGGCAGACCCAGTTAAGAGATGTTCAAAAAAAAATAATCTAACAACGAATAAGCTAAAGAAAGTAAGAACTCAATGATTAAGAGGGGGGACTAAAGTATGAATTGGTGGCGATTCCTCCACTGGGGCGTACAATATGGTATCAGAGCAAAACCGGGTGGCTTAAAAACCGATTCTGCAGACTGCCTTCCAGCACTGACTGTCACATGAGCAAACTCCAGCATAACTGTAGGTTTTTGATTCAGTAAATGTCACTAAGTTAAGATGTATCTATAAATATTTGTCTAGGACCAAAGTGGTTAGAGGTCAGCAGAGAGAGACCAATGAGGATAGCAATGCCATTGCTCAGTTGACAGAGGTAGTTCATGCGGCCAATCTCGCAGAAGAACAACTATGACTGCTAGAGAGAACAAGGCAACTCAAGTACTAATGGATTCAGATCATGGGTGAGCGTTTCCACCGACTGTGGACAACCGGTGTTTAACGGACATGTTTCAAATCTATTTACGCGAGGAGGGCGTTCGAAAGATAGAAGACATGTTAAGACGCAAAGGTTGATGAAGGAGATAAGGTCACATATGCTGTTTCATTTGGAATTAAGTGCAAGACATTGGTGGGACTCAATCCAGAACACCGCTAATGCCGGAGCTATGACCTGGGAAATGTTTAAGACTGCCTTCTTGGACAAGTACCAACAGGAACGTTCGGGCCAGCAAGAAGAAAGAGTTCATGAATCTGCCGGACAACTGTGCTCTGGGACGGATTACATATGCAAATTTGATGCCTTATCACGGCCTTTGCTCCCGACTGATTGGGATGTGAGGACAAGATTTACAATGTTGTTCAAAGGAATGAAGCCGAGTGGTACATGAACGTAAAGAATGATGGGATACACAATGTACCTTATGGTGAAGTGACGGCTAAGGCTTGGAGCTGGAGAGGTGGAATGACAGATAGCACGACGTGCGCAGTCAAGAAAAATTCACGAAGGAAAAACCGGCCGCCACCCCGTCAGAACAAAGGATGGCAGCCGCAACAGAAAGTGGACCACAAAAACACAACAAGGTATAAAAGAGAACCCCTCAACCAGAATGATGACCAAGGAAAAGGGAAGAGGCCTCTGGCCACCCTTATGCCCACTGTCAGAAGAACCAACCAGCGAATGCATAGTTTGGTTTGGCCGCGTTCAGATGTGTAAGTTTGGTGACATATAGTCAGAGACGCCCCATGCCGCCAGACCGACACGTGCAAGGATAGCACCTAGAGTTTATGCTAGGATGGAGAAGTGAGGACAACAGGGCCGCATACAGTCATACATAGGTACATTATGATCTGTGGTTTTATGACTTAACAATAGATACGGGAGCCACACACTCGTTTATTATCAACCTTGTTTGTATGCAAACACAACTTAGAACTTTTACCACCGAAAGGTCATATAATGTTCTGTACCACCGGGAAGACCCTCCATCAAAACAGTTATTAAAGGTGATGTTGTGTCCTTCGGAGTAGAACTATGTGTGAATGATTGAATTGACATGAAAGGGGGGGGGGGGGATATGAGGTGTTACTAGGGATGGATTGGGTATTCAGGTATTATGCCACAATACGTGTAGATCTGGTGGTTGATTTTCGGACCCCCAAATGGTGATCATTATTCCTTCCAAGCGATTGCCCTAGATAATTAAAATGCCGATTATATCCTCCTTAGAGATTCATCGATTATGAAAAACTGGTGTGTGAGTAACCTGGCTAGGGTAAGGTGTTCGGTGAAGGATAGCATGGAATTACTGAACTTTGCGATCGTCCAAGAATTCCTGAAGCATTTTTGGATGACTTGCCAGGATTACCACTGATAGAGAAATAGAGTTTGTATTGATACAATCCGAGGCATTACCTGTATCTACAAACCCTACCGTATGGCACATGTGGAAACTAAAGGGTAAAAGTCCCACTGCAGGATTAGTAGGACAAAGGATGATACGCTCTAGTAGTTCTCCTTGGGGCCGCCATGTCTTATTGTAACGAAGAAAGATGGTCCTCTAGAAGTGGCAAGACTATAGGGCGCTAAATAAGTTGAAATCAGAACAAGTACCTTACACCGATTGATAACTTGTTTGACAATTACCAAGGAGTTAAGGTATTTCAAAGATCGACTTGCGGTCGGGTTACTATTATGAAAGTTAAGGAGAGTGATATACCTAAGACAACTTTCAGGACACGATATGTACATTATGAATTCCTTGCATGTTCGTTCATTACCAATGACCGGCAGCCTTTATGGATTGATGAACGTGTATTTCGTGAGTATTTGGATAAGTTTGTGATTGTATTCATCGATGCTATTTAGTATAATCACAGACAAATCTGACCATGCAGAACACTTAAGAATAGTGTTGACAAACCCTCGAAACGCATCAACTATATGCCAAGTTATCTAAATGTGAATTCTGGTTGAATGAGGTCAACTTTTTAGGCCATGTCGTCTCTGCTGAGGGCATATCAGTAGACCAACCACGCTTAAGGCTGTGAAGGACTGCACAGGGCCGTATGAATGTTAGTGAAGTCAGTAGTGTTCCTGGTTTGGCCGGCTATTATAGAAAGTTATTAAGGATTTCTATGAGAGCTAAGCCTTTAACTGTGGTTGACAAAGAAGGACACAAGTCTCCTGGACCGAAGCTTGTTGAAGTGGATTCCAGAACACTCAACTGAATACCGAAGCCCTGCTTTGACTCTCCCACCTGAAGAAGGAAAGTTTAGTGTCTTTTGTGATGCTTCTAAGTTGTGTAGGGTGTTGCTGATGTAGAAGGCAAGGTGGTAGCTTATACGTCTAGGCAGCTAAAGAGTTATGAGCAAAAACTTACCCACTCACGATTGGATTAGCTGCTGTTGCTTTGCATTAAGATTTGGCAGACATTCTGTATTTGGACAACAGGTGATTTTGTTTTTTTTTTTTGGTATTTTCCGGGGGGGGGGGGGACCCCAATAAAAGCTGACTACCTCTTTTACCAAAAGGAATTAAACATGAGACAGAGGCCGTTGGTTGAATTTGTTAAAGATTATGACTTTGAGATTAAGTATCATCCAGGTAAGGCCAATGCTGTGGCTGATTCATGAAGCGATGTCAAAGACAATGCAGCCCGCAGTATCAACCATATCAGTACCTTTGCGGCAGGAAGTTCAAAAAGTGATTAGAGATATCCTGCGTTGTTGACCCTACTTGCTACTCTAACCATTAACAAAACATTTTGGATAAGATCAAAGAGCACAGCAGATGAGATTTAAGAGGGAGCATAATAGTAGTTGAGTAAGTAAAAGATGTCTCCCCTGAATTCAGTCTCTCCAATGATACATTTTAAAATTCAGGAACTCGATGGTACGTTCCAAATGATAAGGAGTTGCGTGAGTTAATCTTGGACGGAAAGCTCATGCATCATTCCGTCTCTGTGATCCTGGTAGCACAAGAGTATCGGGATGTTAGGTGTCCTTATTGTGTGGCCAACTAGAAGAGGATGTGGCTAAGTTGTCGAATCATGTTGGTATGCAAACCGAGTTAAAGGCCGAGCATCAACGCCAAGAGGTACCCTTGCCACTTACCTATTCCCGAAGGGGAAGTGGGGAAATATGCCATGGATTTTGTTGTAGGATTACCACAAGACAACCACAGGTAGCGATAGTATTTGGGGTGTGGTTGGACGGGTTGCGACAGTCAGCCACGGTTATACCTGTAAGAAATGACTTAACAAGGACCAGCTTGCCGACCTGTATTGTCAGAAAATCATCATATGCATGGAGTTCATTTATCTATGGTATCGACGGTGATCCAGATTCACCCAATATTTTGGCAAAGTTTGCAAGGCACATTAGGATCAAGGTTACTTTCAGCACTGCCTTCCACCACAAACCGATGGACAATCTGAACGGAAATTCAAATACTTGAAGATATGTTGAGGGCATGTGTGTAGATTCAGTCCCTCCTGGAGTCGATAGTACTCGGGTAGTTCTCCTACAAAACAGTTACCAGTCCACCATTGGCATGGCACCTATGACGCATATATGGCCAGGCAAATAGTAGATAACCTTTGTATTGCGGATGAGGTTGTGCGAAGCAAACTTCTTGGACCCGACCCTTCTGCAACAGATCAAGATCAAGATCTCTACTATTCTAAAAGGAGAATGATTAACTGCACAAAGCCGACAGAAAAGTTATGCAGACCAAAAGAAGAAGAGGATCTTGAGTTTTCTTGGGGATGAGGTTTTTTCTAAATATTCACCGTTTAAGGGGTCTTAAGATTGGTAAAAAGGAAAGCTTAATACACGATTTAGGGACCATTCCCTGTCTTAGAAAGGATCGGTAGTACAGCTTACAGACGCAATTGCATCCATCATGATAAAGTTCCTAATGTCTTGCAGTGTCAATGTTAGGAAATGCCTACGAGACCTGAGCAAGTGGTAAGCCATTGATATTGGATTGACATCATTAATGTATGAAGAGAGGAACAGTGCAGATATTGACTCGAGTTACAGCTCTGGGAATAAGCGATTCGTGGGTCAAAGTTTTATGGAAGAATCATGGCATTGAAAAAGCCACTTGGGAGCGACGACCGGAACATGTTAGGACAAAGTATCCCCTAGAGTGAATTTTTGGATCAAGTTTCGGGGACGAAAAACTTTTGTTTTAAGGCAGGGCTGGGAGTAACAATCGAAACTTCAACAGGGACTCCCTAAAAAAAACTGTATTTAACGGTCATGAATATTCAATCTTCAAGGTTTGAGGTTTTATACCAAGATAATAATTTCATGTGGATTAACTAGGTTAGGGTGGCAAAGTGTAATAATTGGTGGGTGATGGGACCAGTATAAAAGAAAAAAGAAAATGTTTTAAACCTCATTTAAACCAATATAGCCGGGGACACCTTTCTTCCTTTTCGCATTTCTTCTCTCCCGAGCTCTTGCTCTCTAGCCTTTAAGCATACTCTCTGACGATCGGTTTCTCTGCCCTAACGAATACTCTGTGCTCGAGGTATGCATTAGACAACGTAGCTATCTGTAGTGTGAGCCCTGTTTTACTCGGCATTGAGGTTTTGGATTTCAATGGCCGACTGTAATAATAAGAAACATGAATCTGAGAGTGGAAATGCTTTTATCGAATCGATTCTGGGACATTAAAACAAGACCCCTGAGTTATCGTAATCGAAGCTGTGTTTGGTTGGGATTTCAGACTACATTGAGTATTAATAAGAATCGGGAATAACTCTTAGCTATTAGACCCTAGGATGACTTGTGAGTAGAACTTTTTAGGATTTTTGTTTTAACTACTGTAATGTAAATGTTTTAGGTAAAGAAGTCTGAGGAAAGGAGCTCTCATTGCTAAGGACACCAGGTAAGTGAATGTATAGGATTTCCGGCCAATAGGGCCCTACATCACAAGGATGCTAGATAGTAACTGATATGACGATAGAGGTTATTATGCTGCAGTCTAGTACTTATGTTGACGTTTAGTTTAATGGTAAGTTTTCACACTGGATGAATGTTCTGTTCTGTATTGAATGAGTAAGATTCCACGTTAATGCATTATCAAGGTTTTATACACTCTGAAACGTTGTTAAAAGCCTGTTTCTCATGAACAAGATAGATGATTAACAAATCCCGCAACGTGGTTGAGTGAGGGTTGGGGGCGGTTCGACGTATGTCACAGTCCAAAGAAGGACATATGAAACGACCCGCAGTAGGGACAATGATCAAACTCACTGTCGAATCCCCTTTACCGGCACAATACTCTCTCATTCCACACAACTTAATTGATGATTATGAACAATGATTATGAACAATGATTATGAACAATGATTATGAACCATGATTATGAACAATGATATGAACAATGATTATGAACAATGATTATGAACAATGATTATGAACAATGATTATGAACAATGATTATGAACCATGATTATGAACAATGATTATGAACAGAACAGACTTATGACCATGTATTTCTCGCATTATGCATTCAGCATTCATATTATTGTTGCATTCCTTACTAAGCATTAGGCTTATAGTTGAACCTATGATGAGGTGGAGAGTTAATAGGTGAGGATTCCCAATCAAGAGAACGTTAAAGCTGGTTGTGGAGGAGGCTCAGTGTGACAGTGCAAGGTTGGATAGGCGATTAAGCTCCCTTGTTATCTCATAGTAAGCAGCAAATTTAATGAACAGATAACTAAGTAGAACAGAATTACTTAAACATAATGAGATTCGGATTGAGGTGGTCTGTCTTTAGAGTCTGAATACGATTTTAAGGATTATTGAATGATTTATTTGCTTAAGCCTTCCGCTATACATATTTTGGATGAGTTTATGATTCTTACTCAATAAGGTTTATAGTTACCAGGTTAAGATTTGGGTGAGTTGTGGTATTTTCGTGGGTGAAGTGGTTTGATGATTTAAGTGTTTTACTGCCGTATGATAGAGCTGGTGAGGGAAATCTCCGAGACGTTCCTCGGACAGATGTCAAATGATGGAAGTTAAACGATTGAGTCTCCTGGATGACGTCACCGGAAGATGTAGTCTGACGTCACGGAAGATGTAGTATGTTTCCTCACCGATGATGTAAATGATAATTTGTCGTCTAGCGTTCGGTGGGTGAAGTTTATTCCTTCACCGGATGATGTAAATGATAATTTGTCGTCTAGCGTTCGGTGGATGAAGTGTAATTCTCACGGATGATGTAAATGATAATTTGTCGTCTAATGACCGGATGATGTGAGTATTTTCTTATTGTTTAATGTTCAGTAATGTTTAAATCGGTCAGTGAAGCAACATGACCACCGGTCGATGTAAGTTTATTTCTTTGTTGGCAGACCCAGTTTAAAATGTCCAAAAAAATAACTCTAACAACGAATAGCTAAAGAAAGTAAGAACTCAATGATTAAGAGGCTAGTAATGAATTGCGTGGCGATTCCTCCACTGGGGTCGTTACAGCGTATTCTCCAAAATCACCTAGAAAATAATACTACATATGTCATTAAAAATCTGCATGTTTGATGATGGATGGATGAATCACGTATCACATCATATATGTCCAAATCCTTTTAAACCAATGTCATTTTCTTCATTATGTGTTTACTTTCACACTATAAATTTTCATAATAATCAAATCATCACACAATTGTTATAGAATTTACAGTCATATATGCTCCGACAAACTGTCTTCACTTTAAACTTACAAAGTGTTTCATAATCTTTCTAAACACATTTTTTTACTCTAATCATGATTATTATGGTTAATTTCAACTCAAATCATCACATAAGTTGTCTCTACCTACTCAAACTCAGTGTTAGAAACATCATACATGGCAACAAGCAAATAATAGTGAGTTTTGCCATTTTTTAGACGTTAGTTCTTATCAACCAGTTATCGATCTTAAAGGTGTTGCATCATGGACTATAAGAGACTTTACGGTCGGGACAAATTCAATGTTGTGCACAAAAATAGGATTCATATTCTTTTTCCATTTAATAAAATTATTGCCATTGAATTTCTCAGTAGCCAACACTAATATGATAAATTGAACATTATGTTATAATAAATAAATAAAAAATGGTCAATTTTATGCTTCAGGTAGTATAATTATGGATGAGCATCCCGAATGATAATCCAATTCAAATGCATTGTTACAATCTCATTAACATAATATATCTTCTTAAGGCAGAAACTGTGACGACCCCGACCCGATCGGGGCCGGCGAGCCTCACTCCAGACATTTAAAAACGTGGACTTTTTTTTTGAACTTTTACTCTACTTTTAAAACCTTAACAGAGAAAACCTTCTCTGGTGTTGAAGACTGGAAGACATATTTAAAGTCGAACTTCAGAAATGAATGGCAGAAGAAAAACAGGAAAACAAGAATATTAAAAACTTGGATGAGTACTATGGACGAGAGCAGGAAGACAGGGAGAAATGACACAGGAAAAAAAGAATACTTTGGACGTTTAAAATAAAGAGCAGAATGGACGAAAGAAAACAGAAGGCAAAATAGACGACAGACATGCAGTGGAAGACTTAATAAAAATGGGAACAAAAACTGGAAGCCATGCCGTGGAAGACTTACTGTGGATGACAGAAGCCGTGGACGTTTGAAAAAAAAGAGTAGAAACAGTAGACAACATAAACTTGTGGACGTTTAAGATAAAAGGCGGTGACCGTGGACGTTTGAAATAAAATGCAGAAACAGTATGTAGCACCCGGTTCTATCGAACCAGCTCTTTTATTATTAATGGTATACACTTGATTAGTCAGTAATTTAAGTAGGGTTATTAAATGACTAGACAAGGGGCACTAGAGTAAATTTACAATTTTCAAAGGTGGATAATGTATTTAAGGAAAGAGGGTTGGGTTTAATACCCATAGCCGCCACCAATTTCATACTTTTTCTCTTTGGGTTTTCAGGCTCAAGCAGCCGAGCTCTCTAGGTTAATTTTCCTCGCCGATTCCCCTTCAACTTAGGTAAGTTTTCCCTCATTTCTCTTATGAATATAGCGGCTAGTTACCTGAGGGAGTACCAATGTGAGGATTTTGATGGATGCTGAGATTGAGCGTAGGTTCGGGTTCTTAGTGATAAATGGGATTATACGGGTAGCAGAGTTTCAAATCGGTTTCCCTAATCTTATTATTGATTTCTGGTAAGGTCTAGTGAGAGTTGGATTAATGTACTGTCTTAACCTTAGGTAAGCCAAGCTTTTGGAGTAGTTGAAAACCGTGCATCTCCAGGAGAGCCAGGTAAGTAAGTTTGCTTGTGCCTTCGGGCCTACATCACAAACATAAGATTAAGCTTACTTGGATGAATCTGTATGTCATGCATCATGTTTTTTTTTTTAAAAGTATACGAAAATGAATTTGAATGCATGTTGGGCATGGTGAGGATTGAACATATTGAAACAGCTATGTGAATCAGTTTTATTGTTAAGGGAAATAATCCACCCCTTAATGAGACAGTGGATATTTATACTTTGAAAGAGTTGATCCAACTTCTAATTTCACAGGGGGATCTGAACATGTGAATCAGATTTACTGTTAAGGGAATTAATCCGCCCCTTAATGAGTCAGTGAATGTATATACTTTGGGAGAATTGATACAACTCCCAATTTCACAGGGGGATCTGAACAGAAACGAAGCATGAACAACTGAGTTGAGAAAGTAGAAACTGCATGTCTAGGAATTCATCTTTCAGTATTTCATTTCATTACTGCTTTACTTACTTAGCATTAGGCTAATAGATGAGTTTGTGATGTAGGTGAAGAAGTGATTGCAGGGTGGTTTACTGAGTCTGCTGAGGACTAGACTTGTTGTGGAGTGCATCTTTGTAACAATCTGGCAGCTGATGGGGTGGTTTAACTGATGTCAGTTGGTGTGAAGGTTCAGTTGTCAACGTTTCAATTTTAGTGTGTTGAGTTTTCATGACAGTAGTGGTTTTCAATATTCCGAATACGATTTTTTTAGAGTTTTCTGATAATAGTATTTGGTTGGGCTTAAATGTTGATTTACTGAATTTGAGTGATGTAAGGATTTGAATTGTTTAATGGTTTCAGTGAAGTAAGCTTGTCCTTCTCACAGTTAGAGATGTTTTTGGATGGAATTTGAGTAGTTGAAATATTGTTCCACTTTCTGTTGAGTTTTCTGAGTTACTTAGGGTCAGGGGTTTTTGAAAGTCTTGAGTAAAGTTTGCAAGTTCAACCATTGGTGAATGGAGTTCAACGGTGGATGTTGGTGTGTGTGAATCGAATCATGGCTGACGTCACCGGCTGATGTCGAGTATTTTACTCACCGGATGATGTCGAGTATTTTACTCACCGGTGGATGTCGTGTGATAATCCACCGGAAGATGTAGAGAATATTTTGTCGTTTTGTCACCGGATGATGTCGAGTATTTTACTCACCGGATGATGTCGAGTATTTTACTCACCGGTGGATGTCGTGTGATAATCCACCGGAAGATGTATGACGTGTTTTGTTGTCCTAGTCCCACTGTGGATGCTAATAACGTCGATCATCCGGCTGACGTCACCGGAAGATGTAGAGAATATTTTGTCGTTTTGTCACCGGATGATGTCTTCTATTTTCTGCTTCAGCCCTTTTTGTTGACTTGTGTGTCAGCGGGCGTGCGTTGACTCTTGAAACTTTTGAAGTATTTTGCAATTTAAATCTTTATTCTTTTACCGACGTATTTCTTAGCATTTCAACTGATTAATCAATCATCGTACAATAGTTTTGTTTAACTCTATTTTTACTCAAATGATTTCCGCTGCAAGATTTTAAATGTCTGAGGTTTTAGAAAAAAAAATATATATATATATCAAATTATGACTTCTTTCGAGCTAAGTTTCAAATTTGAACCAGAGTTTCCGAGTCATGTGCAATTCTTGTGTAACGAACCGGTTTTTGAAGTTCGGGGCGTACACAGGTAACAACATAAACTGATGACAAAAGCCATGGACGACAGATCCGTGGACGACAGAAGTCGTGGACGACAGAAGTCGTGGACGACAGAAGTCGTGGACGACAGAAGTCGTGGACGACAGAAGTCGTGGACGACAGAAGTCGTGGACGACAGAAGTCGTGGACGACAGAAGTCGTGGACGACAGAAGTCGTGGACGACAGAAGTCGTGGACGACAGAAGTCGTGGACGACAGAAGTCGTGGACGACAGAAGTCGTGGACGACAGAAGTCGTGGACGACAGAAGTCGTGGACGACAGAAGTCGTGGACGACAGAAGTCGTGGACGACAGAAGTCGTGGACGACAGAAGTCGTGGACGACAGAAGTCGTGGACGACAGAAGTCGTGGACGACAGAAGTCGTGGACGACAGAAGTCGTGGACGACAGAAGTCGTGGACGACAGAAGTCGTGGACGACAGAAGTCGTGGACGACAGAAGTCGTGGACGACAGAAGTCGTGGACGACAGAAGTCGTGGACGACAGAAGTCGTGGACGACAGAAGTCGTGGACGACAGAAGTCGTGGACGACAGAAGTCGTGGACGACAGAAGTCGTGGACGACAGAAGTCGTGGACGACAGAAGTCGTGGACGACAGAAGTCGTGGACGACAGAAGTCGTGGACGACAGAAGTCGTGGACGACAGAAGTCGTGGACGACAGAAGTCGTGGACGACAGAAGTCGTGGACGACAGAAGTCGTGGACGACAGAAGTCGTGGACGACAGAAGTCGTGGACGACAGAAGTCGTGGACGACAGAAGTCGTGGACGACAGAAGTCGTGGACGACAGAAGTCGTGGACGACAGAAGTCGTGGACGACAGAAGTCGTGGACGACAGAAGTCGTGGACGACAGAAGTCGTGGACGACAGAAGTCGTGGACGACAGAAGTCGTGGACGACAGAAGTCGTGGACGACAGAAGTCGTGGACGACAGAAGTCGTGGACGACAGAAGTCGTGGACGACAGAAGTCGTGGACGACAGAAGTCGTGGACGACAGAAGTCGTGGACGACAGAAGTCGTGGACGACAGAAGTCGTGGACGACAGAAGTCGTGGACGACAGAAGTCGTGGACGACAGAAGTCGTGGACGACAGAAGTCGTGGACGACAGAAGTCGTGGACGACAGAAGTCGTGGACGACAGAAGTCGTGGACGACAGAAGTCGTGGACGACAGAAGTCGTGGACGACAGAAGTCGTGGACGACAGAAGTCGTGGACGACAGAAGTCGTGGACGACAGAAGTCGTGGACGACAGAAGTCGTGGACGACAGAAGTCGTGGACGACAGAAGTCGTGGACGACAGAAGTCGTGGACGACAGAAGTCGTGGACGACAGAAGTCGTGGACGACAGAAGTCGTGGACGACAGAAGTCGTGGACGACAGAAGTCGTGGACGACAGAAGTCGTGGACGACAGAAGTCGTGGACGACAGAAGTCGTGGACGACAGAAGTCGTGGACGACAGAAGTCGTGGACGACAGAAGTCGTGGACGACAGAAGTCGTGGACGACAGAAGTCGTGGACGACAGAAGTCGTGGACGACAGAAGTCGTGGACGACAGAAGTCGTGGACGACAGAAGTCGTGGACGACAGAAGTCGTGGACGACAGAAGTCGTGGACGACAGAAGTCGTGGACGACAGAAGTCGTGGACGACAGAAGTCGTGGACGACAGAAGTCGTGGACGACAGAAGTCGTGGACGACAGAAGTCGTGGACGACAGAAGTCGTGGACGACAGAAGTCGTGGACGACAGAAGTCGTGGACGACAGAAGTCGTGGACGACAGAAGTCGTGGACGACAGAAGTCGTGGACGACAGAAGTCGTGGACGACAGAAGTCGTGGACGACAGAAGTCGTGGACGACAGAAGTCGTGGACGACAGAAGTCGTGGACGACAGAAGTCGTGGACGACAGAAGTCGTGGACGACAGAAGTCGTGGACGACAGAAGTCGTGGACGACAGAAGTCGTGGACGACAGAAGTCGTGGACGACAGAAGTCGTGGACGACAGAAGTCGTGGACGACAGAAGTCGTGGACGACAGAAGTCGTGGACGACAGAAGTCGTGGACGACAGAAGTCGTGGACGACAGAAGTCGTGGACGACAGAAGTCGTGGACGACAGAAGTCGTGGACGACAGAAGTCGTGGACGACAGAAGTCGTGGACGACAGAAGTCGTGGACGACAGAAGTCGTGGACGACAGAAGTCGTGGACGACAGAAGTCGTGGACGACAGAAGTCGTGGACGACAGAAGTCGTGGACGACAGAAGTCGTGGACGACAGAAGTCGTGGACGACAGAAGTCGTGGACGACAGAAGTCGTGGACGACAGAAGTCGTGGACGACAGAAGTCGTGGACGACAGAGAGGCACTATCAGCACATTACAGGCATGTCACGATAGGACATAACAGGTTTTTTCCATGTCCCAGGGAAGGACAAAGCACAGGGAGTCCTTGGCGAGGACTATTTACAAGAGTCCCAGGGAATGACAAGAACAGGATGCCAGTCCTCGTCCCGCCGTACCGTACATTACATTACAGGTTTTTATCTTGCTTACTTCAACCTCGTACATAAAACATTTACATGACTTGCATCAAAAAACGGATATTCAGCACATTTAAGTGCTTAACATCACATAAACAGGTGACAGGATATTGAAGCAGAACATAAAGCAAAACACACTAACCTAAACATAACCTACGGTTTAACTACCCAACATCCCAACAACATAAACCCTATAACCACTCCATATTGTAGAGCCTTAAGGGCCGAACCTATACGTATGAACTTACCTGGCATCCGTAAAGTTTGCAAGGCTTGATCGTGTTGCTCTGTGAGCCTCGAACCTTGATCGAAGAAACGAAGAAACGGAGGAGAGGAGTTCTGTCGCCTGGAGAAGAAACTAAAACAGAAAAAGAAGAAAAATGAAAGGAGGGTTTCGTGTAGAAGGGAGGAAGGGAAAGAGAGAAGAGAAAATGAGGAGTGTTTCACGTAGGAGGAAGAGAAGAGAGGAAGAACTTAGTTTCTTCAACAAGTTGAACACTTGGCATTTGTTACGCCCCATTTCTCATGATGCATAAAAACATGGGCCAAGGGCCCAAGGAAGGAGGGGCGCGGCATCCTCCTTAGGCGTGCTAAAATATTCTAAGTGTTGGTGGGCACTTGAAGCACGCGGGCTGATCACTTGGAGTGGGGCAGTCCAAATCTGGGCGCTGGGCGTGGTGAGCGCTGGCCCAGGCGCATATGGCGCTGGGCCGAGCATTGGGCCTTGGGGCAGGCCCACGCAAGAAGGTAGAAGGGTATTTATGTTAGTGCTCACATTCATGTTAGTGCTCACATTCATGTTAGTGCTCACATTCATGTTAGTGCTCACATTCATGTTAGTGCTCACATTCATGTTAGTGCTCACATTCATGTTAGTGCTCACATTCATGTTAGTGCTCACATTCATGTTAGTGCTCACATTCATGTTAGTGCTCACATTCATGTTAGTGCTCACATTCATGTTAGTGCTCACATTCATGTTAGTGCTCACATTCATGTTAGTGCTCACATTCATGTTAGTGCTCACATTCATGTTAGTGCTCACATTCATGTTAGTGCTCACATTCATGTTAGTGCTCACATTCATGTTAGTGCTCACATTCATGTTAGTGCTCACATTCATGTTAGTGCTCACATTCATGTTAGTGCTCACATTCATGTTAGTGCTCACATTCATGTTAGTGCTCACATTCATGTTAGTGCTCACATTCATGTTAGTGCTCACATTCATGTTAGTGCTCACATTCATGTTAGTGCTCACATTCATGTTAGTGCTCACATTCATGTTAGTGCTCACATTCATGTTAGTGCTCACATTCATGTTAGTGCTCACATTCATGTTAGTGCTCACATTCATGTTAGTGCTCACATTCATGTTAGTGCTCACATTCATGTTAGTGCTCACATTCATGTTAGTGCTCACATTCATGTTAGTGCTCACATTCATGTTAGTGCTCACATTCATGTTAGTGCTCACATTCATGTTAGTGCTCACATTCATGTTAGTGCTCACATTCATGTTAGTGCTCACATTCATGTTAGTGCTCACATTCATGTTAGTGCTCACATTCATGTTAGTGCTCACATTCATGTTAGTGCTCACATTCATGTTAGTGCTCACATTCATGTTAGTGCTCACATTCATGTTAGTGCTCACATTCATGTTAGTGCTCACATTCATGTTAGTGCTCACATTCATGTTAGTGCTCACATTCATGTTAGTGCTCACATTCATGTTAGTGCTCACATTCATGTTAGTGCTCACATTCATGTTAGTGCTCACATTCATGTTAGTGCTCACATTCATGTTAGTGCTCACATTCATGTTAGTGCTCACATTCATGTTAGTGCTCACATTCATGTTAGTGCTCACATTCATGTTAGTGCTCACATTCATGTTAGTGCTCACATTCATGTTAGTGCTCTCATTCATGTTAGTGCTCACATTCATGTTAGTGCTCACATTCATGTTAGTGCTCACATTCATGTTAGTGCTCACATTCATGTTAGTGCTCACATTCATGTTAGTGCTCACATTCATGTTAGTGCTCACATTCATGTTAGTGCTCACATTCATGTTAGTGCTCACATTCATGTTAGTGCTCACATTCATGTTAGTGCTCACATTCATGTTAGTGCTCACATTCATGTTAGTGCTCACATTCATGTTAGTGCTCACATTCATGTTAGTGCTCACATTCATGTTAGTGCTCACATTCATGTTAGTGCTCACATTCATGTTAGTGCTCACATTCATGTTAGTGCTCACATTCATGTTAGTGCTCACATTCATGTTAGTGCTCACATTCATGTTAGTGCTCACATTCATGTTAGTGCTCACATTCATGTTAGTGCTCACATTCATGTTAGTGCTCACATTCATGTTAGTGCTCACATTCATGTTAGTGCTCACATTCATGTTAGTGCTCACATTCATGTTAGTGCTCACATTCATGTTAGTGCTCACATTCATGTTAGTGCTCACATTCATGTTAGTGCTCACATTCATGTTAGTGCTCACATTCATGTTAGTGCTCACATTCATGTTAGTGCTCACATTCATGTTAGTGCTCACATTCATGTTAGTGCTCACATTCATGTTAGTGCTCACATTCATGTTAGTGCTCACATTCATGTTAGTGCTCACATTCATGTTAGTGCTCACATTCATGTTAGTGCTCACATTCATGTTAGTGCTCACATTCATGTTAGTGCTCACATTCATGTTAGTGCTCACATTCATGTTAGTGCTCACATTCATGTTAGTGCTCACATTCATGTTAGTGCTCACATTCATGTTAGTGCTCACATTCATGTTAGTGCTCACATTCATGTTAGTGCTCACATTCATGTTAGTGCTCACATTCATGTTAGTGCTCACATTCATGTTAGTGCTCACATTCATGGAGGTTGGGAACCTCGGCACACAATATAAGGTTCCGGAGCCAAAACCTTATAATGGAGACGCAATGCAAAGGAGGTTGAGAACTTTCTTGGGACATGGAGCAGTACTTCATGGTGGCCGGGATTGAAGAGGAGAATCAAGTCCTGATCACGGCATGTACTGGTGGGAGATGCCAAGTTATGGTGGCGGCAAATCCAACACATGGCAGCCCACGAATTGACACTTTCGAGCTTTTCAAAAGAGAGTTGAAAGATCGGTTCTTACCTCTAATCGGAATGGACGGCTAAGGAAGCTTTGAGGGGGCTTAAACAAAGGGTTCGGTGCGCGGAATATGTAAGGGAATTTAGCTCTATTCTACTTGATATTCGGGAGATGCACGACGAGTGACAAGTTATTTAACTTTGTGGCGGGTCTTCAACCATGGGCTCAAGTGGAGTTGAGGCGGCATGGGGTAAAGGACGTTCAATCGGCCATTTCTATTGCCGAGAGTTTGGTGGACTACAAAGCCATGTCCTCATCCGAAAAGAAAGGGAAGGAGGACAAACATTTGGGTAAGGCACATGGTGAGAGCAAAGAGAAGGGGAAAACATCTCAAGGTGCTTTCAAGTCGGTGGGAGGTGATCAATCACAACCGAGGAAGACTTCGGGGTGCTTCATTTGTGGAGGATCTCACTTTGCAAGAGTGTGCCCAAGCAAAGGCAAGGTGTCCACATTGCGGGTTAGAGGAGAGGACTCCGACGGAGAGGAGGTGCCTCGAGCTAACTCCATGCAACTTGTCAAGACCATTTCTAGTAGTGATGAAGAGGTGTATCGGGTGAATTCATTTCAACTACTAGACACCATTGTGGAGCAACAAAAGGGGGCGGGTGGTCCCCTTGCAAGGAAGTGATGAGGAGACTTTCGGGTTCCGTAAAGGCCTTCGGAATCCATGGTGCATTTGATCGAGCCAAGGTGGGCGAAGTGGATGCAAAGGGGAGGCAAAAGTGGTCGCTAAGCAACTCAAACGGACATGAGGAAGGCAAGGACTACGGCATTTGACGAGTTTTGTCAAAGGTATCATCATCAACAAAAGCGGGCCGAGGAGGGTTTGTTGAAGCTTTTGAGCGTGGGAATCGAGTGATGGGAGGGCGCGGGTCTTTGGAGGAAAGCCAATTACCGTGCATAGATGTGGAACATCCAAAATCAAGTGGGTGCTACAATTGTTTGAAGACAACTTGAAGTGGGCCTATGGAAGCTACGTGGGAGGACGTGGGTCTATGGCATTTCAAGAGGTGGACCTAGTTGGGGGTTGACGAGGACGTCAACCATGATAAGTGGGGGAGATTGTTACGCCCCATTTCTCATGATGCATAAAAACATGGGCCAAGGGCCCAAGGAAGGAGGGGCGCGGCATCCTCCTTAGGCGTGCTAAAATATTCTAAGTGTTGGTGGGCACTTGAAGCACGCGGGCTGGATCACTTGGAGTGGGGCAGTCCAAATCTGGGCGCTGGGCGCTGGGCGCTGGCCCAGGCGCATATGGCGCTGGGCCGAGCATTGGGCCGATGGGGCAGGCCCACGCAAGAAGGTAGAAGGGTATTTATGTTAGTGCTCACATTTATGTTAGTGCTCACATTCATGTTAGTGCTCTCATTCATGTTAGTGCTCACATTCATGTTAGTGCTCACATTCATGTTAGTGCTTATTTATGTTAGTGCTTATTTATGAGGATTTATGTACATGGCCTTGGCCATTTGTGTATAAATAGGCCATGAGCAACCATGCCAAGACATCAACTTCGAGTTTGAGTGTCTTGAGCATTGTGGTGTGCCTTGGAGAGAAATTGTTTCCTAGTTCTTGTTTTCGGAAATCAAGGAGGGTTGGGAGGGTTTTCCCGTAAACACTTTGTCTCTTTTATATTCCGCATTATTGAGAGGAGGGGCTGGCCTAGTCGAGGACTCGGCGCCATCACTCGGTGAAAATTCCGGCAAGAATTTAACCGTGTGACAGCATTCATCCATTGGCTTCCTCCCACCAACCTTAATTCCTTCCTAAATTGCCCCTCCATTGGTTCCTAACTAGTGATTTTGTTTTGGTTATACATTAGTTTGGTTTTTCCCACTATATAACTCAATATAACCTCGTCGATTCGGTTTCTCCAAAATCTCCTTATCCCACCAAATATCCTAATAAATTCCTATGGTTTTTAATAAAACTTCCCGCTCGCAAAACGGACATAAATCCCGTTTCTGAGCATAATAATTAAAAATCATAACACCGAAAAATCTCCGGTGTTACATTTTACCCACCTTAATAAAAATTTTGTCCCCAAAATTTGCTTGGACTTAATGGTCCTTTAATCCCTTTTACCCTCATTCTAAGATTTTCTATTTTATAAACTTCTACAATAGAATCGTACCTGTGATAACTGTATGTTGGGCGTCATCGTCACCCTCTTTCATAGCGAACACCCTTGGCATGGCACGGTACAGCCTCTCATCTGGCATAGGGCAATCCCGGACGTGATGGCCCTCCATGTCGCACTGGAAGCAACGGCCGGCATAGAGCCTAAAAATCACCTATGTGACTCCTCTGGCAACGCCGGCACACAGGAAGCTGAGGACCTCCCAATGGTCTTTTTCCCTTGTCTTGATAAGTAGCTGATTTATTAAGCCTCTTCATGCCCCGATTCGGTTGTGGCTGTGGTTGCCAATCACGACCTTGTTGTTGCTGAGGAACATCCTGATAAATTCTTTCCGATGAATCACCCTGTCTCTGGAACTCCATTTCTAAAGCTTCTAACTGATAAGCCTTGGCCACCACTTTCGTATATGGTGCCTCATCAAACCCTCCGGTCGTAATTCCTCGTAAGAGGTCCATTTTCAGACCCTGAATGAATTGGTGTACCTTGTTTTCATTGATGTTCACCAGATGAGGCGTGTAGCGGGATAGTGACTCGAACTTCTGAACATACTCGGCCACCGATCCATACTGCTGTAGCTGAGATAATTCGATCAACTTGCTTTTCCTCACACTACGGTCAAAGTACTTCTCGTAGAAGATCTTCTTGAATTCATCCCGGCTTAATGCTACTATAGTTGACTGCACCGTGTCCCATCAAAATCCAACATTTTTGGTAAGATGGTGTGACGTCCCTAACACTGTACCCTTAACTTCCCCGTATTATTTTTTTTTTATCCCTATAAACTTTAAGTTTATTGTTAAAGTGGAAAACCATTTGAAAATCCTTTAATAAAACATATTTAAAGTAAAGAAAACTAAAGAAAATATTTAAATAAAACAATTAAAACAATAAACGAAGAATCGGTCAAGCAGAACAGAGGGCAAAAAAGGCCCAAGCCCAAAATTTTCCTGTTCACATCTACCGCTCACCTCCACTGTTCACTTCTACCGCTCACATCCACCGCTCATTTCTGGCAAGCCACATCCACCGCTCACTTCTGCCTAGCCACATCCACCGCTCATTTCTGCCAAGCCACATCCACCGCTCACTTCTGCCTAGCCACATCCACCGCTCATTTCAGTCTAGCCCCATCCACCGCTCATTTCTGCCAAGCCACATCCACGAGTCACTTCTGCCTAGCCACATCCACTGCTCAACAGTAACCGAACACATTTCTCGGTTGACTTTGACCAAACACTTATATAAACTTCTACCGATCACAAAACGACAGAATCTACTACTTACATCTACCGCTCAACAATAACCGAACACATCTGCCGGTTGACTTTGACCAAACACTTAACCGAAACCCATACAATTTGCCCCTGTACTTACACATCATTCACTCAGAACTTCCAAAAACATTTAAAATAACATTCTCTATTTCCAGAAACATCAAAATGAACATTATATACATATATGTTCATGAATTATCCAAAATACACATCCAAACATCAAATATGAACTATCCAGAAACAAAGCATCCAAAAATGTTTCTAACTATACAATTTTCTATATTCCTATCTATCAATTTCCCAAAACATTTACCTACGTCCCCACGGGTCAAAATAAGCTCCGACTGCGCCAGCACACTCCCGCGAGCATTCTTTTTCAAACTGCTTAAACTTCGGGCAGAGGAACGTCGTCCTCACCTATATCGAAGTCACCTACACCATAGAAATAAAATATGAGCTAGAGGCTCAGTAAGTCTACGTGAATGCACGTGAATGCTATGCATGTACAGTTTATAAATCATGCATCCTACCTTTTCGCTATTCATTTCGTTTATGTCATCGGGGCTTCACTCTCGCTAGATAAGTGCGGTACATCCGTCGATTGGATAGCCCTTCGTATCTAACCGGGGGAAAAACATACTTCATCTGACAGCCATATCTGAACCACCGCCACCAACGTGACCATCATTACATTCATTTACCTTTTCATTTTGTAAAAACATGCATAGAAATTCCATTTTCGTGCTTTTTGTAAAAACCATGTTGCGTGCATGTGTACAACGACATAACGAAAACGAAGCATGCAAACAATAAACTTATACATTCAACAATCTAACTAAACTAACTACCCAACCTAATTACCCAACACAGCGAACATCTCTAATTCCTCGATCGACATAGTCTTATGGTGTAGGCCAATCGGCCAAACGAGTCACGGAGACTTACCTCGTGTCCGTTGCAACTCAAGCTCCATCCACGAGTGTTGTTCACCTAAGGCAATTCACAATAACCTTAATTAATTCAACTCACTCGCACCAACGACCATAAATACATCCATTTGAGCCATAATGACGGTAACTCTATCGATCACAGACCCTATTTCAGGTTTCAAACAAAACCCTAACGAAACCCTAATCCGTATAACCCTAGAAATTGAAATCTAAAGCTCCAAAACTATTGATTCATACCTAAAGTCGGTTTTGGAGGAGAAAACGTGAAGAAGCTTCGAAGATCGGAGAACGAATCGTCGGTGTTGAAGAGGAGAAGCGCCGTGAGGAGAGGAGAGAAAATGAAGGTTTTGTTGAAGTGCTGAGGAAGGAAGGATTTTGTGATTTTTAATAAAATTTTGGTTTGCAAAATTACTCATTCGCCCTTCCTTATGATTTTCTATTTGTTTTTCCACTTATTTCGTTATTTAGCTAACGGTCTGTTTTCTCCAAATCTTCATATTTTACCATAAATTCCAATTAATCATTAAGGCTCCATTAAACTTTTCGTTCACCTAACGGACTTAATTTGACATACTTACAAAAATGTCATTTTATATTAGAATTACAAAATCCCGTAAAAACGGGCGTTACAAATGGATCGTGGCACATATAACCTTCTTGCTCTCCTCTACTTCGGCATAGTTGAACATTTGTTCGATATGCCAGATCCATTCCTCAGCGTGAGCTGGGTCCGTAGACAATCCATCAAATGTAGGTGGTTGGAGCCGTCGAAATCTGTCTCCACTAGTGTCTCGTGGCGCATGGTTGTTGCTCCCATTGTCTGTTATCATGCGTTCCATCATGCGTGACTGAACGCCGACTAGCTTAATTAGGTGATCGAGGGCGTCGCCCCTATCGTTTGCATCACCTTGATTTCCCCCTCACCATTTCAAGAAAATTCAATACATAATAACGAACTTAACTTAATAAACAAGAACAGGTACAGAAACTAAAACACTTACAGTTGGTGGAGCGATCTCACGTGGCGGGTTGCGCAATCAAACAGTTCTCCTGAACCACTTTTAAAACCTAGTGGCTCTGATACCATAACTGTGACGACCCCCGACCCGATCGGGGCCGGTGTAGTAACTGGTAATGTCTACCATAATTAATAACCTCTTTTAGTAACCTTTACTCCTTGTGAAATTAAGTGTCTATGATTGGTTGTTTAAATAGGTTAAGCCTTGGCTGCTATGGGTAAAGACGTAATTTGCAATAATTAGTGTAATAAAAGGGGTCAGCTAAGGGTTTTAGCCGCCACTGTTTTATTACCTCTTTCGGCATTCAGCAGCTCAGCAGACTCCCTCTCGGCAATTTTCCAGCCAGATTCTTGATCTATCTAGGTGAGTTTTCCCTCAATTTCCTTTTTGCTGATGAATCATAATGAAAGTAGAATGTACAATAGAAGATCTGTTTGCAGTAGAATGAGTGTATCGAGAATGCTGTATGTGCGAGCTAGTTCGGGTTTTGTGGTGAATCAGGAATGCATGATGGACTGAGCTCCCGAACTAGTTTCCTTAGATTTCTGAATAGCAGAAATGAAATTTAGAGAAGATCTAATTAACACACTGTCTATGGTTTTAGGTTTGAGTAGCTCTCGAAGTAGCCTTTTCCAACAATCTCCAAGAGACCAGGTAAGTAAAGTATGCTTGTGCCTTGGGGCCTACATCACAAAACAGTAGGGTTGTGCATGCTTGAATGTGTTTGTATGTCACACCCGACATTTCGGCCAGGTGATTTTCTGACTATTTTCATTGTCACCCTCTTATTTAACCGTTATGATTTAAATTTAATGTTAAGACAAATTTATTACAAGTTGAGTAAAACTAGGTTGGATGGCAGTTTAGTAATTAGAATTGATGGATTAGGTATAAATAGGAAATGGAAACCTTAAACCTCATTTTATTACCACTGTAGCCGACATTCCCTCTCGGCGATTTCTTCTCTCCCAAGTTCTTGCTCTCGACTACCAGAACTTCCCTTTACCGACGGCTGGTTTCGAGCTTGCTCTTCTCTGCAAATCCACACCCGAGGTATGAAATGGACAATGTAGTCATTCACTAGTAAATAGAGCTCTGTTTTCAGCTCGGCACTGAGTTCGGATATTTTTAGCAGTGGCCGAGTAGTTTAAGACTTTTCAAAATCTGAGA
The DNA here is from genome assembly GCA_022432975.1 of Begonia masoniana. Lineage (NCBI taxonomy): Eukaryota > Viridiplantae > Streptophyta > Magnoliopsida > Cucurbitales > Begoniaceae > Begonia > Begonia masoniana. The sequence continues at coordinate 32,340,886 of CM039502.1, forward strand.
GTAGAAATGTCATCCTGAATCGATTCTGAACATTTTAGGTAACCAACTCGGATTTAACCAATGGTAAAACCTGTCCACCTAGTTTCGGATTTCAGACTGCAGTGTGTCAAACAGAGGAATCGGAATGACTTTAGCTATTAGATCCTATGATGGTTTATGATTAGGACTATTAGGACTTTGTTTTAACTACTGTAATGTACATGTTTTAGGTGAAGAAGTTTAAAGGAAAGAAGCTCGGATTGCTAAGGAATCCAGGTAAGTGAATGTGTTAAGATTTCCGGCCACTAGGGCCCTACACCGCAAGGGTATTAGGAAATCACTGAGATGTTAGCTTGTTGACTATGATTTGTTATTTCCACGATATGAAGAAGTTGTGTAAGTAAATGTAAAGTTACAGGATGTTCTACTTGTCCTTATGGTATGACTTTTCTCTATGAACCTCATGTCTATGCATTATGCCCACGTTTATGATTAAGTAGAGAACATGAAAAGTAAATGTAACCATGATTAAGTGCAGAACGGGGAAAAGACTATGTTATGTATGACTCGCGAATTCTCCCACTGGTGGAGGCCGAGTTAATGATATGTATGACTCGCGAAATCTCCCACTGGTGGAGGCCGAGTAATGATATGTATGGCTCGCTAATTCTCCCACTGGGGAGGCCGAGTGATGTATCATGATTGCCGCGATAGGCAAATGATTATGTATGTCTGCCGCGATAGGCAAATGACTATGTACCCCTGTCTTCCTCCCTCGTCTCCTGCCTTAATACATGTCATGTAAATGATAAAGATGAACACGAATGATGAATGGTTTATGAACTTATGTCTCTTTAAATTGTGTACTCATGTATATCTGTCAGCATGCATTCCTTACTAAGCATTAGACTTATAGTTAAACCTTATGGTGTAGGTGAAGAAGGTTCAGGTGAGGATGTTATGTGCAAAGAGGATGCTTAAGGCTGGTTGCTGGAGGATGCTCAAGGTGACAGTGCGGGACTGGAGAGGCGATTTATGACCCCTGGTTAAGACTCTTATGTTACAGTATGTTAAAGAATATGGTAGTTTAAATAGGATGAGATTATTTTAAAACGTTGAGCTTTGAAACTGCCTAGTGGATCACTGAGTCAGGGAATGATTATATAGATTTATAAATGGTCTGTTGCTTAAGTCTTCCGCTATATGCATTTTGAATGAGTTGTGTTTTCTTTCTGTTGGAAGGAGTCATTCGATGATTTAGAGTTTTCTACCGTAAGACGGAAGCTGGAAGAGGTAGTCTTCCGGCTGACGTCATCGGCAGATGCCGAAAGAATAGCTGTTGATGGTTTAGTCTTCCGGCTGACGTCATCGGCAGATGCCGAAAGAATAGTTGTTAATGGTTTAGTCTTCCGGCTGACGTCATCGGCAGATGCCGAAGGGTAATTGTTTGATGGTTTAGTCTTCCGGCTGACGTCATCGTCAGATGCCGAAGGATAATTGTTTGATGGTTTAGTCTTCCGGCTGACGTCATCGGCAGATGCCGAAGGGTAGTTGTTTGATGGTTTAGTCTTCCGGATGACGTCACCGGAAGATGTAAAATGTGTTTTGTCGTTTAGCGACAGGAAGATGTAAAATGTGTTTTGTCGTTTAGCGACCGGAAGATGTAAAATGTGTTTTTTCGTTTAGCGACCGGAAGATGTAAAATGTGTTTTGTCGTTTAGCGACCGGAAGATATAAAATGTGTTTTTGTCATTTAGTGACCGGATGATGTTTTAATTTAGCACGCGAGGCCCACGTGCCCACCGGAAGATGTCTCCTTTTAGGTGATGTTAAGCGAGTCACGCGTAATGCACGTGATGACCGGACGACTAAGTTTCTGAGGGTTGTCAACGCATGCAACCCATGCAAACCCGAGTGGTATTTTGTTAAGAGAATTGAGGGCACTTCCTCTTTTCCCGAAATTGTCAAGAAACCGATGACCGAGTCCAGTCGCTCGACTCTGTGAAAGTTTGAGCCGACGAGGCGTGGGAAGTTGGGCATGAGAGGGTTCGTCTTCCTTAATGGTTCTGTGTCTCTATTACCAGTTTAGAAAAAAAAAATATACATGTAAAATGTGAAAGTCTGTTGAGAGATAGTAAGTGAATGTAATAATAGTAAAAGTCAAGCAACGATTAATGAAAGGATATGAACACGTGACGGCTCCTGGCCGGGGTCGTTACATTGTATGTCATGCATCATATTTTGAAAACTATGCGAAAATGAATTTACATGAAATGGCATGGTAAGGAATGAACAGTTGTTAAGGGAACTAATCTGCCCTTAATCAAGAGAGAGGATGTATGACTTTGGGAGAAGTGATCTAAACCCCAATTTCACAGGGGGATCTGAACAGTTTGTTAAGGGAACTAATCCGCCCCTTAATCGAGAGAGAGGATGTATGACTTTGGAAGAAGTGATCCAACTCCCAATTTCACAGGGGGATCAGATCAAAAACAAAAACATATGCAACTGAGATGAGAAAGCAGAAACTGCATGTTTAGGAATTTATGTTTCAGCATTCCATTTCATTATTGCTTTACTTACTTAGTATTAGGCTAATAGATGAGTTTTGTGATGTAGGTGAAGAAGTTACTGCAAGTGTGTTTTCTGAGTATACTGAGGAATAGGCTGGTTGGGAGAGCACATTCATGCCTCGACTTGGTGAACTCGGTTTAACCGGTGTCAGTGGATGAGAAGGTTTAGTAAACCATGATTCAATTTAAATATGTTGAGAGTTTTAGTGACAGTAGTGGTATTGATGTTTTGAATACAATTTGAGACTCTTTCTGATAATGATACTCTGTTAGTGTTAATAGTGGTTTTTACCAAATTTTGGAGTAGTACACGGATTTAAGTAGTTTTGAACGGTTTTAGTAAAATGCCCAAGTTCTTTGGTAGTCAAAGTTTTCTTTGTTTATAGTGAAATTGTTGCTATGTTGTTTTCGCTGAGTATTTTTGATCTATCGATAGATGATGTCTATCGGCAGATGTAGAGTATTTTTGATCTATCGGTAGATGATGTATATCGGCGGATGTTGAGTATTTTGATCTATCGGTAGATGATGTCTATCGGCAGATGTTGAGTATTTTTGATCTATCGGTAGATGATGTCTATCGGTAGATGTTGAGTATTTTTGATCTATCGGTAGATGATGTCTATCGGCAGAAGTTGAGAGTTTTGTCTATCGGTGGATTTAGTCCATCGGTGGATGTGAGTATTAGAATTTGTCGTTTTGTAATCGGAAGATGTCTTCAGAAAAAGCCATCGGAAGATGTTTTAAGTAGAAACCATCGGTGGATGTCTTCGGTGTAAGTCTTTAGTAGCATTGTCGTTTTGGTAATCGGATGATGTAGGAAGAAATTTGTCGTTTTGCGATCGGTAGATGTGAATTGAGAAATTTTTGTCGTCTAGTGATCGGAAGACGTAGTTTGTTCTATCGGCAGATATGAGCTGAGAATGTTTTGTCGTTTAGTGACCGGTCAATGTGTTCTGTTTTGTTTGAGAGTAAAAGACTTTTGTCGTTTAGTGATCGGTCGACGTGTTCTGTTTTCTTTTTCTCTTTCAACTAACTGCCTTGAATATTTTAACTATTTAATAGATATTGTTTTTACGATGATTTTTCCGCTGCAAGTTTTAACGTTTTAAGAGTCAATTTGTAACGCCCCCGAACCCACCCTAGCTCGGAGCGCTACTTTGCTAACCAATCTCACGTTAATACATAACTTAAAATAAACCTAGACTCGTCAATTTTCCTTAATCCTAACCGCTAAGCACCACGGCGTCTTTCCCGAAAATTTCGACAAAGTAACGCCTGAAAATGGCGCCTCCAAAATGCTAAGTACCTGCACACAATTCAATCTCAACCAATCCAGAATATTCCTAACCATCTAACCAGCATACGAAGTCACCAAATAGCAGTAAAGAGGAATCTAAAATACTAACATCCCTAAGTGAAGAAAGTTCACAGCATAGGGCGACACATCACCCTTAACTACAACTATATACAACAAGTACAATTTACAATAACCACCAAAATATTAAACCCCACATCTCCGAAGACCATGGTCGATTCGCCCCGACAACTGCCTGCACCGGCATGCCCCGTACTTCTCCGACGGCTCCCAAGTCATGGCTCACTCGCTCAGCTCACCTGTAACCGCGTCGTTACCTACACCACAGAACACACACACACACGTAAGCTTACGCTTAGCAAGTAGGGATGAACAAATACGACTAGATAAAATACAAGCTACACACAACACTGAACAAAACAACCAAACAACACAACACGACAACTCAACTCAACAACACAGCACAACCCCCTCACACATGCCAATTCTACTCACTCTGCTGCTTTCTTACTCATTTCAGTTGCATTTGTCTCTAGTAAAATCCCTCTCGGGGTGCTCAACGAGCCACGTACCCGACGAGGCTATTCTACTCTAGACCATCTCTAGTAAAATCCCTCGCGGGGTGCTCAACGAGCCACGTGCCCACGAGGCTATTCTACTCTAGACCATCTCTAGTAAAATCCCTCGCGGGGTGCTCAACGAGCCACGTGCCACGAGGCTATTCTACTCGAGGCTAACTCTGGTATAATCCCTTGTGGGGTGCTCAACGAGCCACGTGCCCACGAGGCTATTCTACTCGAGGCTAACTCTGGTATAATCCCTTGTGGGGTGCTCAACGAGCCACGTGCCCACGAGGCTATTCTACTCTAGACCATCTCTAGTAAAATCCCTCGCGGGGTGCTCAACGAGCCACGTGCCCACGAGGCTATTCTACTCGAGGCTAACTCTGGTATAATCCCTTGTGGGGTGCTCAACGAGCCACGTGCCCACGAGGCTATTCTACTCGAGGCTAACTCTGGTATAATCCCTTGTGGGGTGCTCAACGAGCCACGTGCCCACGAGGCTATTCTACTCGAGGCTAACTCTGGTATAATCCCTTGTGGGGTGCTCAACGAGCCACGTGCCCACGAGGCTATTCTACTCGAGGCTAACTCTGGTATAATCCCTTGTGGGGTGCTCAACGAGCCACGTGCCCACGAGGCTATTCTACTCTAGACCATCTCTAGTAAAATCCCTCGCGGGGTGCTCAACGAGCCACGTGCCCACGAGGCTATTCTACTCTAGACCATCTCTAGTAAAATCCCTCGCGGGGTGCTCAACGAGCCACGTGCCCACGAGGCTATTCTACTCTAGACCATCTCTAGTAAAATCCCTCGCGGGTGCTCAACGAGCCACGTGCCCACGAGGCTATTCTACTCTAGACCATCTCTAGTAAAATCCCTCGCGGGTGCTCAACGAGCCACGTGCCCACGAGGCTATTCTACTCGAGGCTAACTCTGGTATAATCCCTTGTGGGGTGCTCAACGAGCCACGTGCCCACGAGGCTATTCTACTCGAGGCTAACTCTGGTATAATCCCTTGTGGGGTGCTCAACGAGCCACGTGCCCACGAGGCTATTCTACTCGAGGCTAACTCTGGTATAATCCCTTGTGGGGTGCTCAACGAGCCACGTGCCCACGAGGCTATTCTACTCTAGACCATCTCTAGTAAAATCCCTCGCGGGTGCTCAACGAGCCACGTGCCCACGAGGCTATTCTACTCGAGGCTAACTCTGGTATAATCCCTTGTGGGGTGCTCAACGAGCCACGTGCCCACGAGGCTATTCTACTCGAGGCTAACTCTGGTATAATCCCTTGTGGGGTGCTCAACGAGCCACGTGCCCACGAGGCTATTCTACTCGAGGCTAACTCTGGTATAATCCCTTGTGGGGTGCTCAACGAGCCACGTGCCCACGAGGCTATTCTACTCGAGGCTAACTCTGGTATAATCCCTTGTGGGGTGCTCAACGAGCCACGTGCCCACGAGGCTATTCTACTCTAGACCATCTCTAGTAAAATCCCTCGCGGGTGCTCAACGAGCCACGTGCCCACGAGGCTATTCTACTCTAGACCATCTCTAGTAAAATCCCTCGCGGGTGCTCAACGAGCCACGTGCCCACGAGGCTATTCTACTCGAGGCTAACTCTGGTATAATCCCTTGTGGGGTGCTCAACGAGCCACGTGCCCACGAGGCTATTCTACTCGAGGCTAACTCTGGTATAATCCCTTGTGGGGTGCTCAACGAGCCACGTGCCCACGAGGCTATTCTACTCGAGGCTAACTCTGGTATAATCCCTTGTGGGGTGCTCAACGAGCCACGTGCCCACGAGGCTATTCTACTCTAGACCATCTCTAGTAAAATCCCTCGCGGGTGCTCAACGAGCCACGTGCCCACGAGGCTATTCTACTCGAGGCTAACTCTGGTATAATCCCTTGTGGGGTGCTCAACGAGCCACGTGCCCACGAGGCTATTCTACTCGAGGCTAACTCTGGTATAATCCCTTGTGGGGTGCTCAACGAGCCACGTGCCCACGAGGCTATTCTACTCGAGGCTAACTCTGGTATAATCCCTTGTGGGGTGCTCAACGAGCCACGTGCCCACGAGGCTATTCTACTCGAGGCTAACTCTGGTATAATCCCTTGTGGGGTGCTCAACGAGCCACGTGCCCACGAGGCTATTCTACTCTAGACCATCTCTAGTAAAATCCCTCGCGGGTGCTCAACGAGCCACGTGCCCACGAGGCTATTCTACTCGAGGCTAACTCTGGTATAATCCCTTGTGGGGTGCTCAACGAGCCACGTGCCCACGAGGCTATTCTACTCGAGGCTAACTCTGGTATAATCCCTTGTGGGGTGCTCAACGAGCCACGTGCCCACGAGGCTATTCTACTCGAGGCTAACTCTGGTATAATCCCTTGTGGGGTGCTCAACGAGCCACGTGCCCACGAGGCTATTCTACTCGAGGCTAACTCTGGTATAATCCCTTGTGGGGTGCTCAACGAGCCACGTGCCCACGAGGCTATTCTACTCTAGACCATCTCTATTTTAACCTGGCAAAATGAATTTTAAAAAAATAATTGTAACTAGGTCAAATACAGCAAAACCGAATCTGTCCTAACCCGAAATTTTCCCTTTTCGATTTTTCAACAATTCCCCTCAATTTCCACACCATCCATCACCCTCACACCCAATTAGCCTAAACTATCAAAATTCCGAGCTACACACACCAAACCCGAATCCCCAATCGGGTTCTCTGATTTTTCACTCAATTCGGGCTCATCACAGCCAGCATGGAAGCCGTCCCGGGTTGCAAACCCGGACGCCAGAACAACCCCTTTTTCGGCAGGCGACGTCAGCCAAAACAACTCGTCGCTCACAGCCACGAACAGAACCGAAAACAGGGCAAAACCGAGTCTCACCTGCCGGTTCATGCTCGAAACAACCGAAGCTCGCTCGCCGCCGTTGTCTGGCCAGAGACCGTCGGAAATGCCGTCGTCTTGGTCGGAGAACGTCGCCTCGCCTCCTGCCGCTCTCCTCTTCTTCCCCTGCCCTCGTCGGCCTTCGAGCAACAGAATAGCTTCGGCTATTCTGTTGTTTTTATTAAATTTTTTATAATAATAATAATAATAATAATAATAATAATAATAATAATAATAATAATAATAATAATAATAATAATAATAATAATAATAATAATAATAATAATAATAATAATAATAATAATAATAATAATAATAATAATAATAATAATAATAATAATAATAATAATAATAATAATAATAATAATAATAATAATAATAATAATAATAATAATAATAATAATAATAATAATAATAATAATAATAATAATAATAATAATAATAATAATAATAATAATAATAATAATAATAATAATAATAATAATAATAATAATAATAATAATAATAATAATAATAATAATAATAATAATAATAATAATAATAATAATAATAATAATAATAATAATAATAATAATAATAATAATAATAATAATAATAATAATAATAATAATAATAATAATAATAATAATAATAATAATAATAATAATAATAATAATAATAATAATAATAATAATAATAATAATAATAATAATAATAATAATAATAATAATAATAATAATAATAATAATAATAATAATAATAATAATAATAATAATAATAATAATAATAATAATAATAATAATAATAATAATAATAATAATAATAATAATAATAATAATAATAATAATAATAATAATAATAATAATAATAATAATAATAATAATAATAATAATAATAATAATAATAATAATAATAATAATAATAATAATAATAATAATAATAATAATAATAATAATAATAATAATAATAATAATAATAATAATAATAATAATAATAATAATAATAATAATAATAATAATAATAATAATAATAATAATAATAATAATAATAATAATAATAATAATAATAATAATAATAATAATAATAATAATAATAATAATAATAATAATAATAATAATAATAATAATAATAATAATAATAATAATAATAATAATAATAATAATAATAATAATAATAATAATAATAATAATAATAATAATAATAATAATAATAATAATAATAATAATAATAATAATAATAATAATAATAATAATAATAATAATAATAATAATAATAATAATAATAATAATAATAATAATAATAATAATAATAATAATAATAATAATAATAATAATAATAATAATAATAATAATAATAATAATAATAATAATAATAATAATAATAATAATAATAATAATAATAATAATAATAATAATAATAATAATAATAATAATAATAATAATAATAATAATAATAATAATAATAATAATAATAATAATAATAATAATAATAATAATAATAATAATAATAATAATAATAATAATAATAATAATAATAATAATAATAATAATAATAATAATAATAATAATAATAATAATAATAATACTTCGTTTAACCGTTCAAAAGATTACTCATCAGTGTCTTGTGCATGGAGTAATCCAACACTGTAATTTTGTATGTTAACCTTAGTTATTAATTTTATGAGGCGTTAGTTACCCTTGAACAGGAGTATAGAAAAATGGCTAACGACTAGGAAGACCAAGAGTACCAAGGGAGATGCCCAACTTGAGAGCTGAGGAAGATCCTAGCGTGATTAGGCAGCTGACAGATCTGGTGCGTCAGCAAACAGACCTAGTGCGTTAGCAGTCTAATCAGTTAGGAGTGCTGTTGAATCGAGAGGTACAAGGAAGTGCCAACTCGAGTTCTAGCAATGAACATTTTGGAGATAGATTCAGGAGGCTACGACAACCCATGTTTGATGGACAGTCGTCTGATTCGGTTATTGCTGAAGGGTGGCTTAGAAAGATTGAGAGTATGTTTAGGTGTGCCAACATTGAAGAAAGAGACAAGGTCACGTTGGCAACGTTTCATTTGGCTGGTGATGCTCAACTCTGATGGGAAACAATAGAGACCACCACTGATATCTTGGAGATGCCTTGGTCACAATTCAAGGACATTTTCTATGAGAAGTATTTTAACAGCACTGTCCAAACTGCAAAGAAGTTGGAATTTCTGAACTTGAAGCAGACAGGGTCTGTGACCGAGTACAGTAGGCAATTCGAGTCTCTATCCAGGTTTGCTGGACATTTTGCTCACAGGGACGAGGATAAGGTGTTCAAATTTGTGCATGGGCTGAAGCCAGAAATTTACCGAGGAGTTAAGTTTTGTGGTATTAAAGGCTTGTCATTCAGCGAAGTTGTGTCCACTGCTCTAGAGGTGGAAGAAGCTGAAAGGAAGTGTGCTGGACCAAAGGAGGTCCCACAAAAGTTTGTCCAACCACACCATCAAAGAGGAACGAAGAGGCCTAGTGAAGGCCAGAGTAGCCAAGGAACAGGAGGGAAGATACAGAATGTCAGGAAATTCCTCCAGTGTTCTAAGTGTTTGAAGAACCACCCGGGCGAGTACAGATTGGGCTTTGGGAAGTGTTTTAACTGTGCGGAAGTTGAACACACGATCAAAGAATGCCCGAAGCCTAGGGTCACCAGATGCTATAATTATAACAAAGTCAGCCATATTAGCAGAGACTACCTAGCTCCTAAGAGTGGCCCTGCTATGATTAAACCGAGGATATTCTCCATGATGGAGTCGGGTGAGGAACAGCCCGCTGTTGTATCAGGTACTATATTAATCAACTCTATACCTGCTTTTACTTTAATAGATTCTGGTGCAACGCATTCATTTATAGCATTTGCATTTGTTGTTAAGCTAGATGTACAACCTACGCCATCTGAACATATGTTTAATGTCATGTTACCCTCTGGTGAATGCATGCACTCTAGCCGAGTGATACGTAATAGTGTGGTGATAGTGGGAAACAAGAATTTACCTGTTGATCTCATTATTATGGATATAATGAGATTTGATGTAATCCATGGGATGGACTGGTTGTTTAAGCACCACACCGCAATTGATTGTAGGACTGGAATAGTTAGCTTCCAACCCCCTAGTAGTTTGAAACATACCTTTCAAGCTTCGAAGAAGAACAAGGAAATGTCTGTAATGACTTCTATTAACACCAAACCTTCCCCATGTGGAGAGTATTTGTGCTTCTTAGCTAGCGTTTTAGACACACAACTTGTAGGAAAAGCAAATCCTCAAAATGTCTTAGTTGTCCAAGACTTTCCTGAAGTATTCTTAGACGACCTTCCTGGTTTACCACCAGATAGAGAAATTGAATTCTTTGTAGATGTTTATCCCGGCGCCGAGCCTGTGTCTAAGAATCCATATAGACTAGCACCAACAGAACTTAAAGAATTAAAGAAGCAGTTGGAGGATCTGTTAGAGAAAGGGTTCATACGCTCTAGCTTTTCACCGTGGGGTGCACCTGTCCTTTTTGTCAAAAAGAATGATGGATCGATGTGGATGTGCATTGATTATCAGGAACTAAATAAGCTAACTGTCAAGAACAAGTATCCATTGCCAAGGATTGACAATTTATTCGACCAACTTAATGGTGCAAGAGTTTTCTCTAAGATTGACCTTAGATCCGGTTATTACCAGTTGAATGTTAAATCTGAAGATATCCCAAAAACTGCCTTTCGCACGAGGTATGGACATTATGAGTTTTTGGTTATGTCCTTTGGATTGACTAATGCACTAGCAGCCTTCATGGATCTTATGAATAGAGTGTTTCATGAGTATTTGAACAAATTTGTCATTGTGTTTATAGATGACATTCTAATCTATTCTAGTACTAAGGATGAGCATGCAAGGCATTTGAGTTTGGTGTTAGGAGTACTTAGGCAGCACCAACTTTATGCCAAGTTTTCCAAGTGTGAGTTTTGGTTGGACAGAGTTCACTTTCTTGGTCACGTGATCTCTGGAGATGGAATATCCGTCGATCCAGCCAAGGTTCAAGCAGTTAAGGAGTGGCCCCAACCGAAGAGTGCTGCAGATATTCGAAGTTTCCTTGGATTAGCAGGATATTACAAAAAATTTATTGAAGAATTTTCGAAGATTGCATCACCCCTTACACGGTTAACAAGGAAAGATATCAAGTATGCTTGGACAGAGGAGTGTGAATCAAGTTTCCAGACCTTGAAAAAGAAACTGACCAATGCCCCAATATTAACCCTCCCTGTCGAGAATGGTAAATTTAGCATTTACTGTGATGCATCCAAGATTGGACTTGGTTGTGTCTTGATGCAAGAGGGAAAAGTAATAGCCTACGCTTCTGGACAGTTGAAAACACATGAGAAGAATTACCCTACACATGACTTGGAATTAGCTGCAGTAGTATTTTCACTTAAGATTTGGAGGCATTACCTGTATGGACAAACTTGTGAAATATTCTCGGACCATAAAATTCTGAAATATATCTTCACACAGAAGGAATTAAATATGAGGCAACGTCGGTGGTTGGAGTTTGTTAAGGATTACTATTTTGAGATCAAATACCATCCCGGCAAAGCTAATGTAGTGGCCGATGCCTTGAGTAGAGTGACAACATCAACCCCAACTATGATTTTTGATATGCCATTAGCCTTAGAGTCAGAATTCCAAAGGTTTAATCTAAAAGCAGTGCATAGTGTGTCAGCCACGCTTACTGCCATATCCTTGACACCCACCATTCTAGAAAGAATAAAGGAAGCTTAGACAAATGATGTAGAGTGTAACAAGTACAAGTTAAGCATAGATTCGACAGACAAATCGGATTTTAACTATTCTGCTGATGGAATTCTTAAGTTTAGAAATAGATTGTTTGTTCCTGCCATTAAAGAACTTCGTGATGAGATTCTCTCCGAAGCACATTCTTCTAGATTTTCTGTCCACCCTGGAAGTACGAAGATGTACAAAGACCTCAAACAACATTATTGGTAGCCAAGTATGAAAAGGTGTGTGGCAGAGTATGTAGGATCAGTTTGTGTTGTCAGTAGGTTAAAGCTGAGCATCAGAGGCCTGCAGGAACATTACAACCCTTACCAGTTCCCGAATGGAAATGGGAACAAATAACGATGGAATTCAGTTGTGGGATTGCCTAGAACAGCAAAGGGATATGATGCAATCTGGGTAATAGTAGATCGATTGACCAAATCTGCCCACTTTCTGCCTTTGAGGATGACATACTCGATGGATCAACTTGCTGAACTGTATGTGCAAGAGATTATTAGGTTACATGGAGTTCCAGGTACCATAGTTTCATACCGAGATTCTCGATTCACCTCTAAGATTTGGAAGAGTTTGCACAAGGCTATGGGAACACAGTTTAATTTTAGCACAGCTTTTCACCCCAAACAGATGGACAATCCGAGAGAATTATTCAGACCTTAGAAGATATGCTCCGGGCATGCATATTAGATTTTCAAGAATCTTGGAGTAGATATTTATCATTGGTGGAGTTTTCTTATAATAACAGTTTTCAGGCAACAATAGGGATGGCACCTTATGAAGCATTGTATGGACGAAAATGCAGATCACCTTTGTACTAGGATGAATTGGTGAAGCACAGTTGCTTGGTCCTGATATTGTGCAACAAACTGTTGAGAAGGTTGCCCTCATCCGCCAGAGGATCTTAACAGCTCAAAGCCTACAAAAAAGCTATGCTGACAGAAGACTGCAAAGAATTAGAGTTTGAAGTAGGTGATGAAGTTTTTCTTAAGGTATCATCATTCAAAGGAGTTGTGAGATTTGGTAAGAGAGGCAATTGAACCCCAGATTTATTGGACCCTTTTCAGTCTTGAAAAGGATTGGGAAGGCAGCTTACGAATTATAGCTAACAACCTCTATGGAAGGAATCCATAATGTGTTCCATGTTTCCATGATTGAAGAAGTGCGTACGAGATCTATCACAGACTGTGGAACAGCAAAGTATTGAAGTTCATCATACTCTCGCCTATGTGGAGAAACCAATAAGGATCTTAGACTATGCTGTGAAAGTGTTGCGCAACAAAGAAGTTCCATTGGTGAAAGTCTTATGGCATAACAAGAACATAGAGGAGACAACTTGGGAGCGCCAGCAAGACATGATGGACCAACATCCAGAATTATTCAGGCACTGAATTTTGAGGACAAAATTCTTTTAAGGAGGATAGATTGTAGCAACTGGTAATGTCCACCTTAATTAATAACCTCTTTTAGTAACCTTTACTCATTGTGAAATTAAGTGTCTATGATTGGTTGTTTAAATAGGTTAAGCCTTGGCTGCTATAGGGCAAAGACGTAATTTGCAATAATTAGTGTAATAAAAGGGGTCAGCTAAGGGTTTTAGCCGCCACTGTTTTATTACCTCTTCGGCATTCAGCAACTCAGCAGACTCCCTCTCGGCGATTTTTCCAGCCAGATTCTTCATCTATCTAGGTGAGTTTTCCCTCAGTTTCCTTCTTGCTGATGAATCATAATGAAAGTAGAATGTACATTAGAAGATCTGTTTGCGGTAGAATGAGTGTATCTAGAATGCTGTATGTGCGAGCTAGTTCGGGTTTTGTGGTGAATCGGGAATGCACGATGGACTGAGCTCTCGAACTAGTTTCCTTAGATTTCTGAATAGCATAAATGAAATTTAGAGAAGATCTAATTAACACCCTGTCTATGGTTTTAGGTTTGAGTAGCTCTCGAAGTAGCCTTTTCCAACAATTTCCAGGAGACCAGGTAAGTAAAGTATGCTTGTACCTTCAGGGCCTACATCACAAAACAATCGGGTTGTGCATGCTTGAATGTGTTTGTATATCATGCATCATATTTTGAAAACTATGCGAAAATGAATTTACATGAAATGACATGGTAAGGAATGAACAGTTGTTAAGGGAACTAATCCGCCCCTTAATCAAGAGAGAGAATGTATGACTTTGGGAAAAGTGATCCAAACCCCAATTTCACAGGGGGATCTGAACAGTTTGTTAAGGGAACCAATCCACCCCTTAATCGAGAGAGAGGATGTATGACTTTGGGAGAAGTGATCCAACTCCCAATTTCACAGGGGGATCAGATCAGAAACAAAAGCATATGCAACTGAGATGAGAAAGTAGAAACTGCATGTTTAGGAATTTATGTTTAAGCATTCCATTTCATTATTGCTTTACTTACTTAGCATTAGGCTAATAGATGAGTTTTGTGATGTAGGTGAAGAAGTGACTGCAGGTGTGTTTTCTGAGTATGCTGAGAAATAGGCTGGTTGGGGGAGCACATTCATGCCTCGACTTGGCGAACTGATGGGGCGGTTTAACTTGTGTCAGTGGATGAGAAGGTTTAGTAAACCATGATTCAATTTAAATATGTTGAGAGTTTTAGTGATAGTAGTGGTATTGATGTTTTGAATACAATTTGAGACTCTTTCTGATAATGATACTCTGTTAGTATTAATAGTGGTTTTTACCAAATTTTGGAGTAGTACACGGATTTAAGTAGTTTTGAACGGATTTAAGTAGTTTTGATCTATTGGTAGATGATGTTTATTGGCAGATGTCGAGTATTTTTTATCTATCGGTAGATGATGTCTATCGGCAGATGTTGAGTATTTTTGATCTATCGGTAGATGATGTCTATCGGTAGATGTTGAGTATTTTTGATCTATCGGTAGATGATGTCTATCGGCAGAAGTTGAGAGTTTTGTCTATCGGTGGATTTAGTCCATCGGTGGATGTGAGGATTAGAATTTGTCGTTTTGTAATCGGAAGATGTCTTTAGAAAAAGCCATCGGAAGATATCTTCAACAGAAGCCATTGGTGGATATCTTCAGTGTAAGTCTTTAGTAGCGTTGTCGTTTTGGTAATCGGATGATGAAGGAAGAAATTCGTCGTTTTGCGATCGGTAGATGTGAATTGAGAATTTTTTCTCGTCTAGTGATCGGAAGACGTAGTTTGTTCTAATCGCAGATCGGTAGATGTTGAGTATTTTTGATCTATCGGTAGATGATGTCTATCGGTAGATGTTGAGTATTTTTGATCTATCGGTAGATGTTGAGTATTTTTGATCTATCGGTAGATGTTGAGTATTTTTGATCTATCGGTAGATGATGTCTATCGGTAGATGTTGAGTATTTTTGATCTATCGGTAGATGTTGAGTATTTTTGATCTATCGGTAGATGTTGAGTATTTTTGATCTATCGGTAGATGTTGAGTATTTTTGATCTATCGGTAGATGTTGAGTATTTTTGATCTATCGGTAGATGTTGAGTATTTTTGATCTATCGGTAGATGTTGAGTATTTTTGATCTATCGGTAGATGTTGAGTATTTTTGATCTATCGGTAGATGTTGAGTATTTTTGATCTATCGGTAGATGTTGAGTATTTTTGATCTATCGGTAGATGATGTCTATCGGTAGATGATGTCTATCGGCAGATATGAGCTGAGAATGTTTTGTCGTTTAGTGACCCGTCAATGTGTTATGTTTTGTTTGAGAGTAAAAGACTTTTGTCATTTAGTGATCGGTCGACGTGTTCTGTTTTCTTTTTCTCTTTCAACCAACTGCCTTGAATATTTTAACTATTTAATAGATATTGTTTTTACGATGATTTTTCCGCTGCAAGTTTTAACGTTTTAAGAGTCAATTCCTGATCATTGAATGAAATTTTAAAATTTCCCAAAAAGTCATAGTTCGGTTCAGTTTCTTGCATAGCGAACCGTGTTTAGATAACTCGGGGCGCTACAGCCAGCGAGCCTCACTCCAGACATTTAAAACGTAAACTATTTTTTTTTTGAACTTTTACTCTTACTTTTAAAACCTTGACAGAGAAAACCTTCTTTGGTGTTGAAGACTGTAAGACATATTTAAAGTCGGACTTCAGAAATGAATGGCAGAAGAAAAACAAGAAAACAAGAATATTAAAAACTTGGATGAGTACTCTGGACGAGAGTAGGAAGACAGGGAGAAATGAAAACAGGAAAAACAGAATACTTTGGACGTTTAAAATAAAGAGCAGAATGGACGACAGAAAATAGAAGGCAGAATAGACGACGACATGCAGTGGACGACTTAATAAAAATGGGAACAAAAACTGGAAGTCATACCGTGGAAGACTTACTGTGGATGACGGAAGGCGTTGACGTTTGAAATAAAATGGTAGAAACAGTAGACAACAGAAGCCTGTGGACGTTTAAGATAAAAGGCGGTGACCGTGGACGTTTGAAATAAAAGGCAGAAACAGTAGACAACAGAAACTGATGATAGAAGCCGTAGGACGACAAAAGTCGTGGACGACAGAAGACAACAGAGATTGTGGACGACAAAAACTGATGACAGAAGCCATGGACGACAGAAGCCGTGGACGACATAAGTCGTGGACGACAGAAATGGATGACAGAAACTGTGGACAACAGAAGCCGTGGACGACAGAAGTTGTGGACGACAGAAGTGGATGACGTTATCGTCCACAACTTTGGACGATAACTTTGGACGACTAACACTTAGTCGAATACTTTAAACAATTACTCGTCGAACGAGTACTGTGGACAATTGGACTTTGGACGACGTTATTGCCCAAAACTTTGGACGATAACTTTAAAGAAACAGAATGGATTCTGGATGACGTTATCGCCCACAACTTTGGACGATAACTTTGGACGATAATTTTAAAGGACAAAAATGGATGACTGTTTAACAGGAAGGCGTGGACGACTGTTTTCTTTTGGAAAACTTGAAGACTTGAAGGACATAAACGTATACTCCGCCAATCGATCGGTTACCTCAGGCGATCAATCAGCTACATCTCTGTTTGACAACTTACTTCTTTTGACACAAAAAGCATTAAAACCCCAAAACCTGATTCAAAACAAGGTCTTAAATAGGTTAGAAAGCATGACAGAAATTCAGGAAAAACCATGCATTCAGACCAACCCATGCACAACAAAATCCCATACAATTCTAGTATATAAAAAGATATAATTGTCAAACAGAGGATTCAAAATATTGACACAGATCATGTACATCACTTAAATCCTAAAAGGAAACTATACAGACTTAGCATACACTTCAGAACGTCACCCCCACAGGGTCAAAATATGTCTGGCTGCCACAACCAACCCTCGCAAACTCGTGCCACCAACCACCTATTCGTCGGCCTTGAGGCACAAAATCCTCATCCACAGATCCGTACCTACAACAGGGAGTTCAACTATGAGCCTAGAGCTCAGTAATAACATACAATGCAGTGATGCATATATACATGAACTTTCGAAATACGTGGACATTACATTACATTACGTCAAGTGTACATGATGTATAAGTGGGGCTTATAGAGGAACTGGCGCAGAGGTGCACTATCAGGCACATTATAGGCATGTCACGACAGGACATAACAGGTTTTGCCGGGTCCCAGGGAAGGACAAAGCACAAGGAGTCTTTGGCGGGGACGGTTTTACAGAAGTCCCGGGGAAGGACAAGAACAGGATGCCAGTCCTCGTCCCACACTTAACCGTACATTACATTACAAGTTTTATCTTTCTTAACTTCAAACCTCATGCATAAAACATTTACATGACTTTCATGAAAAACGTGTATGCATGAACATTTACGGTGCTTAACATCACATAAACAGGTGACAGGATATTGAAGCAGAACATAAAGCAAAACACACTTAACCTAAAACATAACCTACAGTTTAACTACCCAACAGCGATCCCGACAACATAAAACCTAGTACCTCCGTATTGTAGGGCCTTAAGGGCCGAACCTATACGTATGAACTTACCTGGCGTCCGTAGAGTTTGCGAGCCTTGATCGTGTTTCCACTGTGAGCCTCGAACCTTGATCGAAGAAAACAGAAGAAACGGAGGAGAGGAGTTCTGTCGCTTGGAGAAGAAACTAAAAACAGAGAGAAGAAAAATGAAGGGAGGGTTTCGCGTAGAAGGGAGGAAAAGAAAGAGAGAGGGTAGCAGAGAAGAGAAAATGAGGAGTGTTTCACGTAGGAAGAAGAGAAGAGAGGAAGAACTTAGCTTCTTCAACAAGTTGAACACTTGGCATCCATCCATTGACTTCCTCCCACCAACCTTAATTCCTTCCTAAATTGCCCCTCCATTGGTTCCTAACTAGTGATTTTGTTTTGGTTATATCATTAGTTTGGTTTTTCCCACTATTTAACCTCAACTAATCTTACAAGCTACTAATTTGAGATCCAGTGATATCTGATCCATGGAGTTTACTCTGGTATGGCAATGTTAACGTAAAGATATTTTCTTTTGTATTACGTTTGTTGCAACTTCATTCTACTGAAACTTAACCTAGTACGATCCAACGAGGTGAAGTCGAAAACCAATAGTGTTAAATCTTATGCACATTGTTCTTATGTAATCATATTCGAACATTTACCACCTAATTGAGCAACTTTCACTTTGAAAGTAAATTATTGCAGATGTCTTGTTTATTAACACGTTTAGAAGTGTTAGGGTTTATCTCTTTCCAAACCGTATGGTGTTTCTTTGTTTCCCACGTGAAATCTTCTTGCTTTTCTTACATGACATGCAATATACTACTGTATTTAATATGAATCTGCAATATCTCATAATGTTCTTCTCTTGTCGAAAAACTATTTGCTGACCATTTCATTTACGAATTGAACTAAATGGATAATCCAAGTCCGCACCGTTTTTGCCATACACCGGAGTTTTCCCCCATTTCATACGAACCAAACAAGAATAATCCTCACGCATCTTGCATCGTGGGCAAGACATTTATCAACCCTAAGTATGTGTACCCACGAAGGAACTGCGATGGAGTCTGGAAGAACGATTCAACACTTTAGCTTAATCTAAGGATTAGTTGATAGTTCAAGACGTAAGACCTAAAAATCATTTGAAATTTTGGCGTCACAGCCATTTAAACGGCCTAATTCACATATGTGATCATAAAAGATTATATGAATGTGTAATGATTAAAAGCTAAAAAAAACTATGCTAATGTAAAACCAAACTAAATAAAAATTATACTCGGCGACCACTGCAGTGTCATCGACGACCGCTGCACTGTCTGGTCACCGATTCAGTGTCTTGGTCAACCGCTGGCCATGTCTGGTCGATCGTTGTAGAGTCTGGTTGGCCCCTCCATGCTCTGGTTGA
>CM039502.1:32360479-32567210 GCA_022432975.1 Begonia masoniana
TGGACAACCATATAGGGTTTATCCAACCCGCAAAATATCATCAAACTACCCTTTAATGCCATAAATAAAATCCTATCTAAGAGAAACCAAATCTTACCTTTAGCTTCCACACATCGTCCAAGGGAGGGAGTATTTCTGTGCCGTTCTCGTAGGGAGGAGAAGAGAGAAAAAGCTGGGGGAGAACATGAGAGGGGAATGGTAATGTTGCTGGAGAGGGAAGACCACGTGGGGGAAGGAGGAAGAAGAAAGGGGCAGTGGAGTGTTTGGATGTGGGATAAGGGTGGCTTCTACAAAACCATCCAAATTTTAAATCAAATCCATTTTTCTTTAAATTTCTCACCATGAATTCTCTTCCTCTCCTTCTAATGGGTAATCATCTAAAATATCTAGTAGTTGTGTGCACAAGTAAGCTCTCGTGGAAATTTGGGATATTCCACTGATAGTGTAGAATTTTATACACTTATTTACTTTTTACACTTGATTGATTTAAGTTATCTAATTGTGTGAAAGTATTTGATGCAGTTTGGTTTAGTGGGCAGAAGAAATTACATACCTACGAGAGTGGTTTTGAATGAAAGATAAACAAGCTCAAGTGGAAGAAGATTACAAAAAAACAAAGAAACTATATCAATCGTTGAAAATCACCATCGTTTGTAATGTCTGTTCATGCAGCGTTATATATCTTGAAACGATGTTCAAAGCACAGAAAAAAATTGTTAGTTCTAAGTAAATAAAATATAAGAATAAAAATAATATAATCTAACTAGGCTAATAATTTTTATCCTCGTTGTATACTTTCAACACTTTGAACTAGTCTTTTTTGATCTTACATTTTTAAAACACATCCACTACAAATGGTCTTGGTGAAAATTAACAATATAGTCATGATTGAAATAATTAATTGTAATTAGAAATGATAATAAGTTTAAAAATAACCAAAACTTAGAAGTTAGGTCATTGCACTCGTAGTCTTTGAGTCATATAAATTTAGGCTCATAATTGACTAATTAAATATGACCGTAATTACAAACCAAATTAGAGGATTGAACCAGAAGCCTTATTAAGCAAAGAACTAATTGTAAAATTAAGTCAATTGGAATTCAAACAAAAAAGTTATGTAAATTAGAAATTAACAACTAAATTTAAAATAGTCAAAGGGCAAAGTGGGTTTTGTGCTAGCAATTGAGGAGCATAAACAGGTCATAACGTTGTGAGATGATTTTGTTATTGGTCAGGTAAAGAACTTTCAAATATTGATACGTGCTTAGATTAATTAAACTAATTAATAAAGTTTAAAGATAACTAACTCTAGTTTTATTGTAAATATACATGAACCAAAGGCCAAAACCATCATTTCTTAATGACAAATTGGATGGTAAGTTATTTAACTTTTAGATTATTATATAAAATAAAATAAATAAGCAATCAGCACTAATTAGCGATATACAAGAGAGAAGAAAGAGGAGAGGCTAGGGAAAAAAAATTAGAAAGGGCAGTCGAGAAATCATATGAACCTTTGAGTTTTGACCAAAACTTCCAACACAGAGAACGTTCTTGATACTAAGAGGATCGTGCGGATATAAAAATCTCAAAGTGAAACCAAAGATTTTGGATAAGTTTCTCTGTACTATCTCTATTTACAAATATTTATGAAAAATGTAGGAAAATCAATGTAACTCTTGAAATGAATTGCATATAAACATATCCTAATGTAAGAATAACATGTTAGGATGTTTTGTACTAATTGAATTGGGTGTTTGGATCGAATTCGGGTGAAATTCGAGTGAAAATCAGAGAAAACTCAAAACTCATTATGTCGACATTTTTTTTCTTTAGGTTTTGCAGGTAATATGTAACGATCCGACGGGTTCCCCCGTCCGAGCCGTGCAGTCCTCACCCAACAGGCCCAAGCACTGCCACGTGGCAGTGCCTAGGCCTGTTGGGTGAAGACTGCACGGCTCGGGCGGGGGGAACCCGTCGGGTCGTTACAAAAAAGGCGAGCTCAAGTGGTACTAGGGATGGTGAACCCATGGTTATGAAACCTGGGAGCCTGGGTTCGAATCCCTGGGGAGGCAAAAACTCCCATCAAACTAGGTGGTGGGAGAAGACCGTGAGTACACGTGGTGGGCTTGTGTGACTGCCATGTGGCAGTGCCTGGGCCTGTTGGGTTAGAACTGCACGGTTCGGGCGGGGGAACCCGTCGGGTCGTTACAAAAAAAAGCGAGCTCAAGTGGTACCAGGGATGGTGAACTCATGGTTATGAAGCCTAGGAGCCTGGGTTCGAATCTCTAGGGAGGCAAAAACTCTCATCAAACTAGGTGGTAGGAGAAGACCGTGAGTACACATGGTGGGCCTGTGTGACTGCCGCGTGGCAGTGCCTGGGTCTGTTGGGTGAGGACTACACGGCTCGGGCGGAGGAACCCGTCGAGTCGTTACATAATAGCTCGAGGAAATAAAGGCAAAGACAAGATGTTTTGAGGTTTGAACTCCGCCCAACACAAAAGTAGAGTTTTTTTTTGTACTCTTTTTTGTAGTTTGTATATTAGTTTGACCTAGAATCTGTATTATACTGAGGTAGAGTCTTATATAATAAGACTATTACATGTGATTTGTGGGTTGGATGTGGTTTTATTTTACCGTGGCCTTATAGATTTTTGTCGCGGAGTTTTGATTTTTAGTTTGTGGCATGAGTCTTTGCAAGTCCTCGTGCATGGAATGCACATTTTGCACGCAAATGAGTTATTTTTTATCCTAGGACACCATATGAGCTTGATTAGACATGTGGTCGCTTGTCTTAACACTTTGGGAGTCCTCAAGTCGCTGTCTAGGAGGATCGGGCTGTGACATTGACAATCCTTTGAGATCACAATCTTCTCCGTCTAATCTCCTAACGTTGAACCATGCACATGAGCTTTGGTGTAATAGGAAGAGCAAACTCTATATGATGAAGTATTGTATTATTAACACATGAGACAATTGTTACTCTAGAGATATTTCTATGTCAGACCAAATCATATACTTGGTGGTATGTTATTAGGACAACCAAATTTCAAATTCATGGATCAAAACAAACTTTTGAATTTTGAAATGGCTCCATTGCTTTGTGGAATATCAGCAACAAGTCGATAATTGTTACCCTTGTAGAGTACTTTCAACCCTTTGAATTAATCATATTTGATGTTACAACTTCAAATCGCATCCACAATTCTTAAAACCTAAATTTTCTCCATCTAATCTTCTCACCTCGAATAACAAACGTGGTGTATGACTAAGAACGCAAGACAATTCTTTCTCAATTTTGTAAAACAATATTCTAAAATGAGTTAGAAAAATTCTTTTCTCTCGTGATATTTCCAAATCAGATGAGATACTCAATTGTCTATCATTTGGGAACAAAGTCCCATAGAAAATAAGATGGACAACCAAATTTTAGAATTCATGGATTAAAACAAACTTTTGATTTTTGTAACGGCTTCGTGGTGCCTAGGGCTTAGCAATAGGACATTTGTGAAATCATTCATCGTCGCGCCCTAGATCACATATGGCTACAAAGTCGAGAACATAATGTCGCAGCATCCATTCAGATTTTGAAAATCTGAGTGAGATGCATGGTTTGTTGAATTTTTGAAGAATAATACTAAGTGTACTCTTTAATTTCACTTTCTTAAAAAACTTGCTGAAATATTATACAATTATTGGTATAATTAAAATATAATTAATGTAAAAAATTATTTTTTATAATTTACTACATTAATTGCACTAATAATAATGTAAAAAATTATTTTTTATAATTTACTACGTTAATTGCACTAATAATTATTTGACACATTAACAAGTTTTTTAAAAAAATAAAATAAGATAGTACCTCTAGCATTCCTCATTTTGAAAATTATAATTTGAAAATTCTCATCTCATCTAAAGAAGTGTAATAACCAGATCTAAAAAGTTTGTTCTATTGTCTTAAAATTGAGTGTCAAAATGATTAGAACGTAATTAAGTATCCATATTATTCTTTTCTTAAATAATTTATTTGAACAATGATAAAAATGAACTTATAATTTTAAGTTCCAATAATTTTATTAATTAATATAAATTTTTTACAATAAATAACATAATTATTAATTAGAGTATATCTACAATAAAACTCTTAAAACTAATATAGTATATTTTGTCACGACCCGAAGGTGGTCCTAGACACAAACGTCGAGTTGAGCGTTCTAATTCTTGAAGAAAATCTGATCGCCAAGCTCAAGCCTAGGTTTTATAGCAGAATATTTTAAAATAAATTGAGTTCTGACTCACAAATAATGGTCCAAAGTCCACTTAACGATCACATAAAAATATAATAAAGCAAAACTTAGATAATCCAATGAAAATATTATGTAAAAAAAACACCTAATAATTTATACATACCACAAATAAGGAAAATATCAAATACAAAATTCTTCACCATGACAAAAAATAACGCTCGAGAAAAGAAAAGAAACAAAATAAAGAGGAGAACAAGAAAGAGAATCACTTCTCAACGACCAACAACAACACCAACCTTCACAATCTTAACCTTGGAAACAGATCCGGGGGGGTGGTCGGTCTTTGGGGTGAATAACTAACTTAGTATGAAACTATATACTATACTCAAATACATGTGTAAAATTGATTTTATTATTATCTTTCAAAGTCATGGAACTGTTATAAAAAATACAGTGCATGAGTTTATATTAAAAAACATCTTCCTTTCATTTCAAACAAGCTGCACGAGACAAGGGTTATCAAATCACTAAATCCTTTATAATTTTTTTTTAAATATCCTTAACAAGCTATCAATGGGGTAAGTTCAAAAACATTACTATAATACCTAGGTTAGCCATAAATAAGTAAGCCTCATCATTTTCATTAGAAAATGTTCCAGTGAAAAAGAAGTTTACTCAAAGACCCACTCTGACACACTATCATGGAAAGACAACGATCCAAAGATCCACCAACACCTCATGAGCCAAAAGAAAGTGAAAGTAATGGTAATTCGAAGATCCAACAGCGTTACTCTGGTGGCTGGCGAACCAGTCAGCAATGACAACAGCCGTAATTGTAATAAAAAAATATACCTTGATTAGGTTTAGGCTTTTGAAATCCAAGGAGCACATTATCACTGTCATATTACCTATATTTCGTAACGTGCAAAAAAACAACCTTCACACAATAGAATTTGTATACAATTTAACTCCGGTTGCTTTGGTTACTCAACCAGATGCAACCCAAAACAACTAGCAATTGATATCAAGGTGGCTCAATTGGCCCAAAAAGAAATCAGCCCATTGGGCATATATGTATAATGAATTAAATGAAATATCGTGTGCACATTTTAAAGTAAATATGTAAAACATACGTACGTATATGTAAAAACTAACGTATTGGCGACCATGCCCCATCATGATTTTTCATAGGTGTCAACCCACTAGAATAATGTTTTGAAAATCATGCAATGCAAATGCAGGACAATATAGAAACTCATACCTCAATGACAACCATAGCCTTACAGACAATACGAACGCATTAGCAGAATCAGACATTGGAAACGAGGTATTGGGACAAGAACATTGTCGGAACCTATAACCAGCCGACATTAATTTCAAATTAGAACACAAGATATTTTAAAGAAAATGAATAAGAATTGAAACCCTAACTGACAAGTGATGACGTCAAAATCATAATCAATATACAAAGACGAACAATAGTGGATCTTACATCGACACTTGGAAACCAACCAAGAGACCATGAAAAAGTTTTTGAAAATTAAAGGCTGTGCGGTCACCAGGAATTCACAAGTGGTCGACCGAATCTAGCATGGGTCGGTCGGTCAACCCTAGCGGTCGACACCTCAGGTCAGGAGTCGACATCTTGAGCAAATGGTCAACTCTTCACCCTCTCAAGTACGACAAGCGTATACGGACCAATCAACACTTGCACCCTATAGTCTGCCGGGGTCAACAATTGTCAAAGTGTTAACCATTTCTCGAATCTTTCATCACCATCGCAAGTGTCGATCGATGTGTCAATTTCCAGCGACGGAAAACTTGAAATCCGACCTCCCTTGTCGATTTCCACCTCCAATCAACGCTACAACCTGCATAAACTCCAAATCTATCAAAATAACACATAAATAACCAGTTATTTGAGTTTTCAAACTCGAATCCGAAATTGACAAATCCCTAACCTTTAAAACTGGAAAACATAGTTGAAAGCGATGATTCTTTTCAAATCTCGAAGACGAAAGTGACACAAACACGATTCAAGCGTCGAAAACCCTATGTTCCACGCTTGACATTCCTCCCCCTCTCTCCCTCTAGTGCTCGCGCGCGAACAACAATAAAGAAGGATTTCCTTCCTTAAAAATAGAAAATAAAATTTAAAATAAGAATAAAATAAAATAATAAATTTAATGTATATATAAATATAATATAAATTATTATATTAGATATATATTTAACATGTCGCATAAAAACCCACACGATGTCAGAACAATTTCTCAAGCCTAATTGAGAAAAATCTGAAACTCTAAATGAAAATTCACTATCAATAATTTGATTTAGTTAACCAAAATAACGGAACTCAACTACACGAAATTTCCCAAAATTCAATGAAAACTTAAACGCTTGAGGAATTCCTCCTAACAAAACTCGATAACAAAATACAAATTTATCCAACTTAAGATTTTGGAATTACACTACTCGGGACTACAAAACTGACAGTTTGACCAAATTGACTTAGAAGTTACATGTGGCTAAATACCAACAATGTTACAAAATTCAAGTCAACACCAAACAAATTGACCTCAAATAACGCAAAGATTGACATGAAAAGATAATGAATAAATAAATGACAGATATTACATATGTATTCAAAATAATGTCTATTAATGTAATTACTATATTTATATTGATATTCTACAACATATTTATAATAGGGTTGAGTTTATCATCTTTCAACCTATCACATTACATCTTCATTTTTTAATTTTATAATCTTTTAATTGAATAACTAATTTATAACATTTTATGAATTTATAGGCTAATTCTTTTGAATACTAACAAACAAGAAAATTTTTATGGATGAATTTTTTAGTATCATTGTAACACCCGGCATTTTGCCATGTAGATATTCCTTAAATTATTCAACGAGATTAATGGGAATAATCATGCAAGGTTTGTTTTTATTAATTTGCTAATGTTTCCAGTTGAATATGTATGATTCATAAAACCAAATGGTGAAACTAAATAGCAAATTAGTTAAAGACCAATGGAAGGGTAAAATAGAGAGAAATTAAGGTTGGTGGGAAATAGCCAATGGATGAATGCCATCTGGAAACTTGTTGAAGAAGTCATGTCTTCTTCCTACCCTCCCGTTCTTCTCTTCATTCTGGCGTGAAACTCCCTCCTGTTTTCTCTCTTCCAGTCGACGAACAACCATCGAAGTTACTTCGATCTCCTCGGCTCCTTTCTGTTTTCCCGCTGAGGTAAATGTCTGGTTGAATGCTAACGAATTTGGACAAGTTTAATGCGAGTTTTCACTGAGATTTAGGGTTATTATTTTAGAGAAAACTCACTGTTTTTGGATGAAAACACGTTGGTGTGTTTTCTAAAGTGTTGAAACGTGTTTGCTGCATTTCCTACGAGATATTAGTTAACATTTGTAGCGTGTTTGAATTCTGTACATCCATTTACAGATCCGAGCTTTCCAGGGGCGTTCGAGCACACTGCATTGCTGCAAACAGGTAAGTTCATGCATTTACGTTGGCCCTTAAGGCCCTACAACTTGGAGGTACTAGGTATGGTATGGGTAGATAGGTTTTAGATTATGTTTTAAGTTAAATATGTCTCCATCATATCCTGTCTTCCTGTTGTATCATTCTGCCATCTGTGAATGTTAAGTTTAAGCATCACACTTATTCATGCATACACGTTTTCCTGTAAAATCATGCAAATGTTTTCAGCACTGGTTTTGAAGTAAGTAAGATAAAATCTGTAATGTAATGTACGGTTAAGTGTGGATGAGGACTGGCATCCTGTCAAGTACTCCTGTTATGTCCTGAAGCGGCATGTACACCCTGTTGCGCCAGCTCCTCCTCCCACTTATACCTCCCTGTCCAGTGAAATGTAATGTAATGTAATGTTCCTGTATTTGAAACGTTCATGCATAGCATATGCATCACTGCATTTATTTCTGATATGTTCTTACTGAGCTCTAGGCTCATAGGTGAACTCCCTGTTGTAGGTACGGATACTCCAGATGAGGACCTTATGCCTCATAATGACGAGCTGATGTAGTTGGGGAATTGAGCTCATTGGGGGTGGTTGCTGCAGCCAGACAAATTCTGCCCCGAGGTTTAAGTATTTAAAGTAAAGTCTATGTCTGTAAAACCTTTTCTGGAATTCTGGCGTTGTGTTTACAACTCTGTATAGTCCTGTGTTTGTTTAAAACTCTGTAGGAAATTCTGCTGGATATGTAATGTATAGTTTCTTGTGTTTGAGTTTTAAATCTCTGTTTGACCATTGATAGTTGTCTCCTGAAATATTCTGTTGTTGATGTATTCAAAACCTCTGTATTTGACGGATTGTATCCATATATTTTAAATGTTTTGAAAACATTCTGGAACTGCTTGAGTTCTCCCTTTTCAGGTCATGCATGGATAGTCTCGAATTTTTGAGCTATCCATGCAGTTTGTCTGATTGAACTCCTATCATTTGTAGAGTATGATTCAAAAACTTTGTTCTGAAATCGGGTTTGAAGGTCTGAAGCCCTCATGCCTCCTACTACGATGTTCCCTGCCTGTAAGTCTTTATGTTAAAATTTGCCAAGTTTTATCTCAAAAACTGCATCTTCCGATCACGTTCACTGCTGTTTTAAGTGTTCATCTACCGATTGACGTCATCCATCTTCCGGCTGACGTCATCACCTTCTGCCGGTCTCGTTTATTGTCTTCATCTACCGGTTGACGTCATCCATCTTCTGGCTGACGTCATCACCTTCTGCCGGTCTCGTTTATTGTCTTCATCTACCGGTTGACGTCATCCATCTTCCGGCTGACGTCATCACCTTCTGCCGGTCTCGTTTATTGTCTTCATCTACCGGTTGACGTCATCATCTTCTGCCGATTATGTTTACTGCTTGTATCTTCCGGTTGACGTCATCTTCTCTTCCGGCTTATGTCAGCGATTTTGTCGTATCTGAATCAACCGCTGCCCGCTGCTCGTCTGTTTCACTGTCTTTAGAAAATTTCATTCACCACTGCCCGTAATGTTTAGTCTTCCGCCCAGTTATTTCACAGTTGCTTCCTGCTTTTATGCTTATGATTTCTGGTTTACTTCCTGTTCATTCTGTTTGATTATTTTCTTCGCAATTCCTTCTCTTCTGTTATTCATTTCCGAATTGTGCATAGTTCTGTTACTCACCGTAGTCCTTCCCTCTCTGTAAATTTTTATGTTCAGGGTATTGCATTAAGTTTTATTTAATCCACCGAAGTTCTTTTATACTAGGTCTTCCGCCGATGTTTTTCTGTTTCCTGTTTCCATTTGTAACTGTTATCCAGAATCTCTTTTACTGCTTTTCCGTGTGATCTCAAATCCAGAACTCTTTCTCTCCCTCTGTTTAAAGTTCTGTAGGTGTCCGGTCTGATCTCATATAAGTTTAAAAAAAAAAAAATATGTCTTGTTTCTGTAAAATGTCCGGTGTGATGACTCCGATCCCGGACCCCGATCGGGTACGGTTTTGGGGCGCCACAGTTATGGTATCAGAGAGATAAGGTTTTAAAACCGATTCTGTAAAATGTCTGACTGCGCAACCCGCCACGTGAGATCGCTCCACCAACTGTAAGTGTTTAAATTCCTGTAAAAGTTTTGTTTATTAAATTAGGTTATTCTGTTATTCTGCTTATAGGACTATCTTAGAAATGGTGAGAGGACATCAGGAAGAATCCAGTGAAAGCTCTCGGGCCATAGACCGATTGACAGAGCTGGTGGGGGTACAATCCCGCATGGTTGATCGAATGATGGCCAGAGAAGACGACAGAAACAATAACCATGGAAATATCAATCGTGATAATGCACCGCGAGACAATAGTGGGGACAGATTCCGGCGACTTCAGCCACCCTCATTTGATGGGTTGTCTACAGACCCGACCCGTGCTGAAACCTGGATTCGAACTATGGAGAAGATGTTCAGTTATGCAGAAGTAGAAGACAACAAGAAGGTTACTTGTGCCACGTTCCATCTCACTGAAAGTGCTGGATTCTGGTGGGATGCAGTACAGTCGTCTACAGTGGCATTGAGCTGGGAAGGGTTCAAGGGGATTTTCTACGAGAAGTACTTTGATCGAGGAGTGAGAAAGGAGAAGTTACTTGAGTTTTCTCGGCTGCGACAGTATGGGTCTGTGGCCGAGTATGTTCAGAAATTTGAGTCGTTATCTCGATATGCAACACACATGGTGGCCACTGATGAGAACAAGGTGCACCAGTTTATTCAAGGTTTAAAGATGGACCTTCTGCGAGGAATCAGACCGGAGGTTTTGATGAGGCACCATATGTGAAAGTGGTGGCCAAGGCTTATCAACTGGAGGCCTTAGAAATAAAGTCCCAGAGACAGAGAGAACCACCAAGAGGAATTATAAGAAATACTCCTCAACAACAACAAAAGATTCAGAATGTACATCCTCAACAGCAACAGAACAGGGGCATTAAGAGACCCAATGAGATCCTCACTTACCAGGACAAGGGGAAGAGACCTATGGGAGCTCCTCAGCTTCCTGTCTGTCCACGTTGCCAGAAGAATCATACAGGAGGCTGCAGACTTTTTACTGGCCAATGTTTCCGGTGTGGTAAAGAAGGCCATCAAGTCCGGGATTGTCCGGTGCCCGACACAAGGCCGGTTGGTGCTATGCCTAGAGTGTTTGCAATGATGGAGGACGTTGATGATGCTGATCAGCATACAGCAATTACAGGTACAATTTCAGTATGTAATGTGCCTGCTTATACCTTGTGGGATACTGGGGCCACACATTCATTTGTGTCGGGGGACTTCATAGTTAGACAGAAGGTTAGTTGTACGTTGTCTGATCAGCCCTACAGCATTATGCTACCGTTCGGAGAGTTTATGCACTCCGAGCAGGTCATACAGGGTGATATAGTGTCAGTAGGAGACCAGAAGTTGTACGCCAACCTCATCGTTATTGGTATGAAAGGGTACGATGTCATTCTGGGGATGGACTGGCTGTTTAGACATCATGCCACCATCAACTGTAGGTCCGGGCTAGTGTCGTTTAAGCGCCCGAACGAAGTAGAGTTCTCCTATCAGGCAATACCAAATAAACATAGTATGACTGTTATATCCACCTTGAAAGCTCAACAGTTAATGAGGTCAGGATGTGTCGGATTCCTTGCCCACGTAGTAGATGTTCAAAGACAAGGTGAGGTGGAACTTCAAAATATTCCTGTAGTTCGAGACTTCTCAGAGGTCTTCCTGGATGACTTACCAGGATTGCCACCTGATCGTGAGATCGAGTTCGAAATCGATGTATATCCTAGCGCTGAACCGGTATCAAAGAATCCTTATCGTATGGCGCCAATTGAACTGAGGGAGTTGAAGGCTCAGCTAAAAGAATTGGTGGACAAGGGTTTTGTGCGCCCTAGTTTCTCTCCGTGGGGTGCTCCCGTCTTGTTCGTTAAAAAGAAGGATGGGTCCCTACGAATGTGTATTGACTACCGTGAGCTGAACAAGTTGACTATCAAGAATAAGTACCCGTTGCCGAGAATTGATGACTTATTTGACCAACTACAGGGGGCTCGGGTATTTTCTAAGATTGACTTGCGCTCCGGTTATTACCAGTTGAAGGTTAGAGCAAATGATATTCCAAAGACTGCCTTCAGGACCCGATACGGACACTACGAGTTCTTAGTGATGTCGTTCGGGTTAATTAATGCCCCTGCGGCATTTATGGACTTGATGAATAGGGTATTCCAGGAGTTCTTGGACAAATTCGTAATCGTCTTCATTGACGACATCCTGGTTTATTCTCGGACTGAAGAGGAGCATAGAGAGCACTTGGCTATTGTGCTGTCGACTCTAAAACAACATCAATTGTTTGCCAAACTATCAAGTGTGAATTCTGGTTGAACAAGATTAATTTCCTAGGCCACGTGGTCTCTGCTGAAGGAGTATCTGTGGACCCGGCCAAGATTGAGGCTGTAAGAGACTGGCCAAGGCCGAGGAATGCAAGCGAGGTACGGAGCTTTATCGGACTAGCTGGTTATTACAGGAAATTCATCAAGGGATTCTCCGTGATAGCAAAACCTATGACCAGCTTAACGAGGAAGGACATCAAGTTCAGGTGGTCTGAAGCATGTGAGGTGAGCTTTCAGACACTTAAGCAAAAGTTAACCGCTGCTCCTCTGTTAGTGTTGCCAGTTGAAAGCGGCAAGTTCAGTATTTATTGCGACGCGTCGAGGATTGGCCTGGGTTGCGTATTAATGCAAGAAGGAAAAGTGGTGGCATACGCATCCAGACAATTGAAGAACCACGAGCAAAACTACCCTACTCATGACTTGGAGTTAGCGGCAGTTGTCTTTGCACTGAAGGTATGGAGACACCACTTGTATGGGCAATCATGTGAGGTGTTTTCGGATCACAAAAGCTTGAAGTACATATTTACCCAGAAAGAGTTAAACATGAGGCAACGACGGTGGCTCGAATTGTGAAAGACTATGACATCGAGATCAAATATCACCCGGAAAAGCAAACGTGGTGGCTGATGCGTTGAGCAGGATGCCGGCTACTATGCAACCGGCCTTGACGGCCATGTCAATGCCTTTGAGGACAGAAATTCAGAGATTTAATTTGGAAGTGGTTTCTAGGCTGTCAGCCGTGTTGGCAAATTTAACGTTACGGCCAACTATTCTAGACAGAATTAAGGAAGCCCAGAAGACCAATTCAAAGGAGATGGCCGATATAGTGAGCAAGTTACCTACGGCTTCTTCCGATTTCAGTTATTCGGGAGATGGTATTCTGAAGTTCAAAGATAGGTGGTATGTTCCGAGAGATGAAGAGCTACGAAAGAACATCTTGTCGAAGCCCACTCGTCTTCTTTCTCTGTGCATCCTGGAAGCACGAAGATGTATCAAGACTTGAAACTTCACTTCTGGTGGCCGAATATGAAGAATGAAGTGGCCAAATTTGTGGAGTCTTGCATGATATGTCAACAAGTCAAGGCTGAACATCAACGACCAGCTGGGACGCTTCAGCCTCTCCCGATTTCCGAATGGAAATGGGAGAATATTACGATGGACTTTGTTGTTGGCCTTCCAAAAACAGTTAAGGGCCACAATAGCATATGGGTCATAGTAGACAGATTGACGAAGTCGCCCATTTTCTACCTGTGAAGACGACATTCTCTATGGACCAGTATGCAGAGTTTTACATTGGTGAGATTGTCAAGTTGCATGGTATTCCGGTGTCAATTGTATCTGACCGGGATCCTAGATTCACTTCCAGGTTTTGGAAAAGTTTGCAAAGCTCCTTGGGTACAAAGCTGGATTTCAGCACGGCGTTTCACCCACAGACAGATGGACAATCTGAGAGAACATTCAGATATTAGAGGACATGTTAAGGTCGTGCGTGTTGGAACTTCATGCTCCTTGGAGTAGATATTTGCCGTTAATTGAATTCGCTTATAATAACAGCTACCAGGCTACTATCGGCATGGCTCCAGATGAAGCCCTCTATGGTAGAAAATGTAGATCTCCGTTATGTTGGGATGAAGTTGGAGAGTCCAGACTTGTCAGCCCTGAGATATTACAGCAGATGTCTGAGGTGATTGTTGTTATCAAACAACGAATCAACACTGCTATGAGTAGACAGAAAAGTTATGCAGATCGGAGACGGAGAGACTTGGAGTTCGCTGAAGGCGATGAAGTATTCCTGAAGGTGTCGCCTTTCAAAGGTGTAATGAGATTTGGCAAGAAAGGGAAGCTCAGCCCACGATTCATTGGACCTTTTCCCATTCTAAAGCGTGTGGGAAGCGTGGCTTACAAGCTACAGTTGCCAGCGTCTATGGATGGAGTTCATAATGTCTTCCATGTTCGTGCTGAGAAAGTGCGTACGAGATCCAACCCAAATAGTGGAAACATGTGGACTTTGATATCATGCCGACGCTGACATATGAAGAAAGACCTATAAAGATATTGGATATGTCACTCAAAGTGTTGCGCAATCGAGTGGTCCCGTTGGTGAAAGTTTGTGGCGTAATCACAATGTAGAGGAAGCCACATGGGAAAGAGAAGGGGATGTTAGGACTCATATCCGGACCTCTTTGCTTAGGCAAATTTTGGGGACAAAATTTCTGTTAAGGTGGGTGGAATGTAACACCCGACATTTTGCCATGTAGATATTCCTTAAATTATTCAACGGATTAATGGAATAATCATGCAAGGTTTGTTTTTATAATTTGCTAATGTTTCCAGTTGAATATGTATGATTCATAAAACCAAATGGTGAAACTAAATAGCAAATTAGTTAAAGACCAATGGAAGGGTAAAATAGAGAGAAATTAAGGTTGGTGGGAAATAGCCAATGGATGAATGCCATCTGGCAACTTGTTGAAGAAGTCATGTCTTCTTCCTACCCTCCCGTTCTTCTCTTCATTCTGGCGTGAAACTCCCTCCTGTTTTCTCTCTTCCAGTCGACGAACAACCATCGAAGTTACTTCGATCTCCTCGGCTCCTTTCTGTTTTCCCGCTGAGGTAAATGTCTGGTTGAATGCTAACGAATTTGGACAAGTTTAATGCGAGTTTTCACTGAGATTTAGGGTTATTATTTTAGAGAAAACTCACTGTTTTTGGATGAAAACACGTTGGTGTGTTTTCTAAAGTGTTGAAACGTGTTTGCTGCATTTCCTACGAGATATTAGTTAACATTTGTAGCGTGTTTGAATTCTGTACATCCATTTACAGATCCGAGCTTTCCAGGGGCGTTCGAGCACACTGCATTGCTGCAAACAGGTAAGTTCATGCATTTACGTTGGCCCTTAAGGCCCTACAACTTGGAGGTACTAGGTATGGTATGGGTAGATAGGTTTTAGATTATGTTTTAAGTTAAATATGTCTCCATCATATCCTGTCTTCCTGTTGTATCATTCTGCCATCTGTGAATGTTAAGTTTAAGCATCACACTTATTCATGCATACACGTTTTCCTGTAAAATCATGCAAATGTTTTCAGCACTGGTTTTGAAGTAAGTAAGATAAAATCTGTAATGTAATGTACGGTTAAGTGTGGATGAGGACTGGCATCCTGTCAAGTACTCCTGTTATGTCCTGAAGCGGCATGTACACCCTGTTGCGCCAGCTCCTCCTCCCACTTATACCTCCCTGTCCAGTGAAATGTAATGTAATGTAATGTTCCTGTATTTGAAACGTTCATGCATAGCATATGCATCACTGCATTTATTTCTGATATGTTCTTACTGAGCTCTAGGCTCATAGGTGAACTCCCTGTTGTAGGTACGGATACTCCAGATGAGGACCTTATGCCTCATAATGACGAGCTGATGTAGTTGGGGAATTGAGCTCATTGGGGGTGGTTGCTGCAGCCAGACAAATTCTGCCCCGAGGTTTAAGTATTTAAAGTAAAGTCTATGTCTGTAAAACCTTTTCTGGAATTCTGGCGTTGTGTTTACAACTCTGTATAGTCCTGTGTTTTGTTTAAAACTCTGTAGGAAATTCTGCTGGATATGTAATGTATAGTTTCTTGTGTTTGAGTTTTAAATCTCTGTTTGACCATTGATAGTTGTCTCCTGAAATATTCTGTTGTTGATGTATTCAAAACCTCTGTATTTGACGGATTGTATCCATATATTTTAAATGTTTTGAAAACATTCTGGAACTGCTTGAGTTCTCCCTTTTCAGGTCATGCATGGATAGTCTCGAATTTTTGAGCTATCCATGCAGTTTGTCTGATTGAACTCCTATCATTTGTAGAGTATGATTCAAAAACTTTGTTCTGAAATCGGGTTTGAAGGTCTGAAGCCCTCATGCCTCCTACTACGATGTTCCCTGCCTGTAAGTCTTTATGTTAAAATTTGCCAAGTTTTATCTCAAAAACTGCATCTTCCGATCACGTTCACTGCTGTTTTAAGTGTTCATCTACCGATTGACGTCATCCATCTTCCGGCTGACGTCATCACCTTCTGCCGGTCTCGTTTATTGTCTTCATCTACCGGTTGACGTCATCCATCTTCTGGCTGACGTCATCACCTTCTGCCGGTCTCGTTTATTGTCTTCATCTACCGGTTGACGTCATCCATCTTCCGGCTGACGTCATCACCTTCTGCCGGTCTCGTTTATTGTCTTCATCTACCGGTTGACGTCATCATCTTCTGCCGATTATGTTTACTGCTTGTATCTTCCGGTTGACGTCATCTTCTCTTCCGGCTTATGTCAGCGATTTTGTCGTATCTGAATCAACCGCTGCCCGCTGCTCGTCTGTTTCACTGTCTTTAGAAAATTTCATTCACCACTGCCCGTAATGTTTAGTCTTCCGCCCAGTTATTTCACAGTTGCTTCCTGCTTTTATGCTTATGATTTCTGGTTTACTTCCTGTTCATTCTGTTTGATTATTTTCTTCGCAATTCCTTCTCTTCTGTTATTCATTTCCGAATTGTGCATAGTTCTGTTACTCACCGT
The DNA here is from genome assembly GCA_022432975.1 of Begonia masoniana. Taxonomy (NCBI): domain Eukaryota; kingdom Viridiplantae; phylum Streptophyta; class Magnoliopsida; order Cucurbitales; family Begoniaceae; genus Begonia; species Begonia masoniana. The sequence continues at coordinate 32,377,203 of CM039502.1, forward strand.
AGTCCTTCCCTCTCTGTAAATTTTTATGTTCAGGGTATTGCATTAAGTTTTATTTAATCCACCGAAGTTCTTTTATACTAGGTCTTCCGCCGATGTTTTTCTGTTTCCTGTTTCCATTTGTAACTGTTATCCAGAATCTCTTTTACTGCTTTTCCGTGTGATCTCAAATCCAGAACTCTTTCTCTCCCTCTGTTTAAAGTTCTGTAGGTGTCCGGTCTGATCTCATATAAGTTTAAAAAAAAAAAATATGTCTTGTTTCTGTAAAATGTCCGGTGTGATGACTCCGATCCCGGACCCCGATCGGGTACGGTTCTGGGGCGTCACAGTTATGGTATCAGAGAGATAAGGTTTTAAAACCGATTCTGTAAAATGTCTGACTGCGCAACCCGCCACGTGAGATCGCTCCACCAACTGTAAGTGTTTAAATTCCTGTAAAAGTTTTGTTTATTAAATTAGGTTATTCTGTTATTCTGCTTATAGGACTATCTTAGAAATGGTGAGAGGACATCAGGAAGAATCCAGTGAGAGCTCTCGGGCTATAGATCGATTGACAGAGCTGGTGGGGGTACAATCCCGCATGGTTGATCGAATGATGGCCAGAGAAGACGACAGAAACAATAACCATGGAAATAACAATCGTGATAATGCACCGCGAGACAATAGTGGGGACAGATTCCGGCGACTTCAGCCACCCTCATTTGATGGGTTGTCTACAGACCCGACCCGTGCTGAAACCTGGATTCGAACTATGGAGAAGATGTTCAGTTATGCAGAAGTAGAAGACAACAAGAAGGTTACTTGTGCCACGTTCCATCTCACTGAAAGTGCTGGATTCTGGTGGGATGCAGTACAGTCGTCTACAGTGGCATTGAGCTGGGAAGGGTTCAAGGGGATTTTCTACGAGAAGTACTTTGATCGAGGAGTGAGAAAGGAGAAGTTACTTGAGTTTTCTCGGCTGCGACAGTATGGGTCTGTGGCCGAGTATGTTCAGAAATTTGAGTCGTTATCTCGATATGCAACACACATGGTGGCCACTGATGAGAACAAGGTGCACCAGTTTATTCAAGGTTTAAAGATGGACCTTCTGCGAGGAATCAGACCGGAGGTTTTGATGAGGCACCATATGTGAAAGTGGTGGCCAAGGCTTATCAACTGGAGGCCTTAGAAATAAAGTCCCAGAGACAGAGAGAACCACCAAGAGGAATTATAAGAAATACTCCTCAACAACAACAAAAGATTCAGAATGTACATCCTCAACAGCAACAGAACAGGGGCATTAAGAGACCCAATGAGATCCTCACTTACCAGGACAAGGGGAAGAGACCTATGGGAGCTCCTCAGCTTCCTGTCTGTCCACGTTGCCAGAAGAATCATACAGGAGGCTGCAGACTTTTTACTGGCCAATGTTTCCGGTGTGGTAAAGAAGGCCATCAAGTCCGGGATTGTCCGGTGCCCGACACAAGGCCGGTTGGTGCTATGCCTAGAGTGTTTGCAATGATGGAGGACGTTGATGATGCTGATCAGCATACAGCAATTACAGGTACAATTTCAGTATGTAATGTGCCTGCTTATACCTTGTGGGATACTGGGGCCACACATTCATTTGTGTCGGGGGACTTCATAGTTAGACAGAAGGTTAGTTGTACGTTGTCTGATCAGCCCTACAGCATTATGCTACCGTTCGGAGAGTTTATGCACTCCGAGCAGGTCATACAGGGTGATATAGTGTCAGTAGGAGACCAGAAGTTGTACGCCAACCTCATCGTTATTGGTATGAAAGGGTACGATGTCATTCTGGGGATGGACTGGCTGTTTAGACATCATGCCACCATCAACTGTAGGTCCGGGCTAGTGTCGTTTAAGCGCCCGAACGAAGTAGAGTTCTCCTATCAGGCAATACCAAATAAACATAGTATGACTGTTATATCCACCTTGAAAGCTCAACAGTTAATGAGGTCAGGATGTGTCGGATTCCTTGCCCACGTAGTAGATGTTCAAAGACAAGGTGAGGTGGAACTTCAAATATTCCTGTAGTTCGAGACTTCTCAGAGGTCTTCCTGGATGACTTACCAGGATTGCCACCTGATCGTGAGATCGAGTTCGAAATCGATGTATATCCTAGCGCTGAACCGGTATCAAAGAATCCTTATCGTATGGCGCCAATTGAACTGAGGGAGTTGAAGGCTCAGCTAAAAGAATTGGTGGACAAGGGTTTTGTGCGCCCTAGTTTCTCTCCGTGGGGTGCTCCCGTCTTGTTCGTTAAAAAGAAGGATGGGTCCCTACGAATGTGTATTGACTACCGTGAGCTGAACAAGTTGACTATCAAGAATAAGTACCCGTTGCCGAGAATTGATGACTTATTTGACCAACTACAGGGGGCTCGGGTATTTTCTAAGATTGACTTGCGCTCCGGTTATTACCAGTTGAAGGTTAGAGCAAATGATATTCCAAAGACTGCCTTCAGGACCCGATACGGACACTACGAGTTCTTAGTGATGTCGTTCGGGTTAATTAATGCCCCTGCGGCATTTATGGACTTGATGAATAGGGTATTCCAGGAGTTCTTGGACAAATTCGTAATCGTCTTCATTGACGACATCCTGGTTTATTCTCGGACTGAAGAGGAGCATAGAGAGCACTTGGCTATTGTGCTGTCGACTCTAAAACAACATCAATTGTTTGCCAAACTATCAAAGTGTGAATTCTGGTTGAACAAGATTAATTTCCTAGGCCACGTGGTCTCTGCTGAAGGAGTATCTGTGGACCCGGCCAAGATTGAGGCTGTAAGAGACTGGCCAAGGCCGAGGAATGCAAGCGAGGTACGGAGCTTTATCGGACTAGCTGGTTATTACAGGAAATTCATCAAGGGATTCTCCGTGATAGCAAAACCTATGACCAGCTTAACGAGGAAGGACATCAAGTTCAGGTGGTCTGAAGCATGTGAGGTGAGCTTTCAGACACTTAAGCAAAAGTTAACCGCTGCTCCTCTGTTAGTGTTGCCAGTTGAAAGCGGCAAGTTCAGTATTTATTGCGACGCGTCGAGGATTGGCCTGGGTTGCGTATTAATGCAAGAAGGAAAAGTGGTGGCATACGCATCCAGACAATTGAAGAACCACGAGCAAAACTACCCTACTCATGACTTGGAGTTAGCGGCAGTTGTCTTTGCACTGAAGGTATGGAGACACCACTTGTATGGGCAATCATGTGAGGTGTTTTCGGATCACAAAAGCTTGAAGTACATATTTACCCAGAAAGAGTTAAACATGAGGCAACGACGGTGGCTCGAATTTGTGAAAGACTATGACATCGAGATCAAATATCACCCGGGAAAAGCAAACGTGGTGGCTGATGCGTTGAGCAGGATGCCGGCTACTATGCAACCGGCCTTGACGGCCATGTCAATGCCTTTGAGGACAGAAATTCAGAGATTTAATTTGGAAGTGGTTTCTAGGCTGTCAGCCGTGTTGGCAAATTTAACGTTACGGCCAACTATTCTAGACAGAATTAAGGAAGCCCAGAAGACCAATTCAAAGGAGATGGCCGATATAGTGAGCAAGTTACCTACGGCTTCTTCCGATTTCAGTTATTCGGGAGATGGTATTCTGAAGTTCAAAGATAGGTGGTATGTTCCGAGAGATGAAGAGCTACGAAAGAACATCTTGTCGGAAGCCCACTCGTCTTCTTTCTCTGTGCATCCTGGAAGCACGAAGATGTATCAAGACTTGAAACTTCACTTCTGGTGGCCGAATATGAAGAATGAAGTGGCCAAATTTGTGGAGTCTTGCATGATATGTCAACAAGTCAAGGCTGAACATCAACGACCAGCTGGGACGCTTCAGCCTCTCCCGATTTCCGAATGGAAATGGGAGAATATTACGATGGACTTTGTTGTTGGCCTTCCAAAAACAGTTAAGGGCCACAATAGCATATGGGTCATAGTAGACAGATTGACGAAGTCGGCCCATTTTCTACCTGTGAAGACGACATTCTCTATGGACCAGTATGCAGAGTTTTACATTGGTGAGATTGTCAAGTTGCATGGTATTCCGGTGTCAATTGTATCTGACCGGGATCCTAGATTCACTTCCAGGTTTTGGAAAAGTTTGCAAAGCTCCTTGGGTACAAAGCTGGATTTCAGCACGGCGTTTCACCCACAGACAGATGGACAATCTGAGAGAACAATTCAGATATTAGAGGACATGTTAAGGTCGTGCGTGTTGGAACTTCATGCTCCTTGGAGTAGATATTTGCCGTTAATTGAATTCGCTTATAATAACAGCTACCAGGCTACTATCGGCATGGCTCCATATGAAGCCCTCTATGGTAGAAAATGTAGATCTCCGTTATGTTGGGATGAAGTTGGAGAGTCCAGACTTGTCAGCCCTGAGATATTACAGCAGATGTCTGAGGTGATTGTTGTTATCAAACAACGAATCAACACTGCTATGAGTAGACAGAAAAGTTATGCAGATCGGAGACGGAGAGACTTGGAGTTCGCTGAAGGCGATGAAGTATTCCTGAAGGTGTCGCCTTTCAAAGGTGTAATGAGATTTGGCAAGAAAGGGAAGCTCAGCCCACGATTCATTGGACCTTTTCCCATTCTAAAGCGTGTGGGAAGCGTGGCTTACAAGCTACAGTTGCCAGCGTCTATGGATGGAGTTCATAATGTCTTCCATGTTTCGATGCTGAGAAAGTGCGTACGAGATCCAACCCAAATAGTGGAACATGTGGACTTTGATATCATGCCGACGCTGACATATGAAGAAAGACCTATAAAGATATTGGATATGTCACTCAAAGTGTTGCGCAATCGAGTGGTCCCGTTGGTGAAAGTTTTGTGGCGTAATCACAATGTAGAGGAAGCCACATGGGAAAGAGAAGGGGATGTTAGGACTCAATATCCGGACCTCTTTGCTTAGGCAAATTTTGGGGACAAAATTTCTGTTAAGGTGGGTGGAATGTAACACCCGACATTTTGCCATGTAGATATTCCTTAAATTATTCAACGGGATTAATGGGAATAATCATGCAAGGTTTGTTTTTATTAATTTGCTAATGTTTCCAGTTGAATATGTATGATTCATAAAACCAAATGGTGAAACTAAATAGCAAATTAGTTAAAGACCAATGGAAGGGTAAAATAGAGAGAAATTAAGGTTGGTGGGAAATAGCCAATGGATGAATGCCATCTGGCAACTTGTTGAAGAAGCCATGTCTTCTTCCTACCTTCCCGTTCTTCTCTTCATTCTGGCGTGAAACTCCCTCCTGTTTTCTCTCTTCCATTCGACGAACAACCATCGAAGTTACTTCGATCTCCTCGGCTCCTTTCTATTTTCCCGCTGAGGTAAATGTCTGGTTGAATGCTAACGAATTTGGACAAGTTTAATGCGAGTTTTCACTGAGATTTAGGGTTATTATTTTAGAGAAAACTCACTGTTTTTGGATGAAAACACGTTGGTGTGTTTTCTAAAGTGTTGAAACGTGTTTGCTGCATTTCCTACGAGATATTAGTTAACATTTGTAGCGTGTTTGAATTCTGTACATCCATTTACAGATCCGAGCTTTCCAGGGGCGTTCGAGCACACTGCATTGCTGCAAACAGGTAAGTTCATGCATTTACGTTGGCCCTTAAGGCCCTACAACTTGGAGGTACTAGGTATGGTATGGGTAGATAGGTTTTAGGTTATGTTTTAAGTTAAATATGTCTCCATCATATCCTGTCTTCCTGCTGTATCATTCTGCCATCTGTGAATGTTAAGTTTAAGCATCGCACTCATTCATGCATACACGTTTTCCTGTAAAATCATGCAAATGTTTTCAGCACTGGTTTTGAAGTAAGTAAGATAAAATCTGTAATGTAATGTACGGTTAAGTGTGGATGAGGACTGGCATCCTGTCAAGTACTCCTGTTATGTCCTGAAGCGGCATGTACACCTTGTTGCGCCAGCTCCTCCTCCCACTTATACCTCCCTGTCCAGTGAAATGTAATGTAATGTAATGTTCCTGTATTTGAAACGTTCATGCATAGCATATGCATCACTGCATTTATTTCTGATATGTTCTTACTGAGCTCTAGGCTCATAGGTGAACTCCCTGTTGTAGGTACGGATACTCCAGATGAGGACCTTATGCCTCATAATGACGAGCTGATGTAGTTGGGGAATTGAGCTCATTGGGGGTGGTTGCTGCAGCCAGACAAATTCTGCCCCGAGGTTTAAGTATTTAAAGTAAAGTCTATGTCTGTAAAACCTTTTCTGGAATTCTGGCGTTGTGTTTACAACTCTGTATAGTCCTGTGTTTTGTTTAAAACTCTGTAGGAAATTCTGCTGGATATGTAATGTATAGTTTCTTGTGTTTGAGTTTTAAATCTCTGTTTGACCATTGATAGTTGTCTCCTGAAATATTCTGTTGTTGATGTATTCAAAACCTCTGTATTTGACGGATTGTATCCATATATTTTAAATGTTTTGAAAACATTCTGGAACTGCTTGAGTTCTCCCTTTTCAGGTCATGCATGGATAGTCTCGAATTTTTGAGCTATCCATGCAGTTTGTCTGATTGAACTCCTATCATTTGTAGAGTATGATTCAAAAACTTTGTTCTGAAATCGGGTTTGAAGGTCTGAAGCCCTCATGCCTCCTACTACGATGTTCCCTGCCTGTAAGTCTTTATGTTAAAATTTGCCAAGTTTTATCTCAAAAACTGCATCTTCCGATCACGTTCACTGCTGTTTTAAGTGTTCATCTACCGATTGACGTCATCCATCTTCCGGCTGACGTCATCACCTTCTGCCGGTCTCGTTTATTGTCTTCATCTACCGGTTGACGTCATCCATCTTCCGGCTGACGTCATCACCTTCTGCCGGTCTCGTTTATTGTCTTCATCTACCGGTTGACGTCATCATCTTCTGCCGATTATGTTTACTGCTTGTATCTTCCGGTTGACGTCATCTTCTCTTCCGGCTTATGTCAGCGATTTTGTCGTATCTGAATCAACCGCTGCCCGCTGCCCGTCTGTTTCACTGTCTTTAGAAAATTTCATTCACCACTGCCCATAATGTTTAGTCTTCCGCCCAGTTATTTCACAGTTGCTTCCTGCTTTTATGCTTATGATTTCTGGTTTACTTCCTGTTCATTCTGTTTGATTATTTTCTTCGCCATTCCTTCTCTTCTGTTATTCATTTCCGAATTGTGCATAGTTCTGTTACTCACCGTAGTCCTTCCCTCTCTGTAAATTTTTATGTTCAGGGTATTGCATTAAGTTTTATTTAATCCACCGAAGTTCTTTTATACTAGGTCTTCCGCCGATGTTTTTCTGTTTCCTGTTTCCATTTGTAACTGTTATCCAGAATCTCTTTTACTGCTTTTCCGTGTGATCTCAAATCCAGAACTCTTTCTCTCCCTCTGTTTAAAGTTCTGTAGGTGTCCGGTCTGATCTCATATAAGTTTAAAAAAATAAAAATATGTCTTGTTTCTGTAAAATGTCCGGTGTGATGACTCCGATCCCGGACCCCGATCGGGTACGGTTTTGGGGCGCCACAATCATAATTAATATTCCAGCTTGTTAGACAAGATTTATGTAACGTAAGTCATACTATTTGAGCAAAACAAACAATAAATTAAAGAAAATAAGAAATTTTTAAATATAATGAATTTATGTAACGTAATTTTAAATGTTCTTCGTGTAATAAAAATTAAGAGAACAATTTAATTTCCAAGTACAGTTCTATATAATTACATTATATAAAATAAAAATAATCTATATTACTAAGTATATAGTCGGGATTAGACTAAATATTCTCATATTTTATATCATTGAAAATTTCATACTTTAGATATTAGTAATGGACTTATTTTGATTATTACTTTTTTAATTTTACCTCAAATATACTTCGAGAAATTTCCATGAACTTTATAAAGTATATATCTAATATAAGTATAAAACAATTAATTAACAAAATTTATTTATTTATTTTATAAATTAATGTTTTTTACATTGGTTTGTAAGGCATTGAAAAATGTTAAAGAGAAAAAAAATCCAAAGAATTTCCTAATTGGAGTCACTCTACTGATTCTTTAATACCCCTTTTACATTTTGGGTCCTGGAGTTGGTATTGTTTGGATGTGTTGACGTCCTTTTCTCTGCTGACAATTCTCATGCACTCACTCAGTTTTTTGGATCTTCTTCTTCGTCAGCCATGACGCTGGTAGTCACACTTCTACAGCGCTGTCTTTCATTCAAGATGCTCTTCTCTTGTCTTCTTGCATGTTTATTCCAGCTTTTATATTCGTCGTTCGGTCAAAGCTTCTTCTGCTCCAGACTGATAAAGCAGCTCCGAGGCTTGCTCTCTGGTATGAAATTGAATCACTGTTAAAATTGAAGCATTTGGGTCGTTGAGATTCTGTGAAAAATGATACATTGACCCGTACTGTCTACTAGTTTGTTTGATGTTTGATTTATTTTTTCTTGAGAGACGGGGAATGAAAATGCAAAACATTTTGTACTCTTACTTTGTTTTCTCGACAACCTCGAGGAGAATCACTATATTTTCCCTTAGTTTTGCAACTAACTCCCGAGTTTCAAAAATGAAGTAGACTTATGGCGTTTTCTTTTTTATAATTTTTTTCTATAAGAAGTGAATTATATTTAACTATGTAAATACAAAACAATAATTCCTTGTTTGTTTCAAATTAAAATGTTAATGTTGTTTCCTATTTTAGATTCTTCACGCGGATTGTTCAGGAGTGTCGGAAGTAAATTGTGTCAAACTATCAGGGTTTGTGGTGGAGAGAGAGGGAGAAAAAAAAAGGAACTCTATCATCGCCAAATATTTATGTCTAAGGAATATTACTTTTGATGGTATAATGTGCTAACCTCAGTGACCTTCATTGTTTGAAGTTGTAGGGGTTAAGTATGGTTTTCGACCTGTTCATCTGGTATTGTCAGCCTAAAGCAGATGGTGTATGGGCCAAAGTAGTGAACAATGCATTTGGCTCGTACACACCTTGTGCAATCGACACTTTAGTGATCTCCATTTCTAATTTGGTTCTTATTGGACTTTCTTTGTACCGAATCTGGTTGATCAAGACTAATTCCAAAGTTCAGAGGTGCCGTTTAAGTTCCAATTACTATAATTATCTGCTGGTCTTATTGGCTAGTTATGGTACTGTGGAGCCTCTACTACGATTATTCAACGGTATCTCAGTTTTTAATCTTGACGGGGAGAGTGAATTAGCTCCATTTGAGGTGTGTTTCTTGCAATAATGTCTTTGTATTCATAAACAAAAGTAGGAATGATTTATTTGACATGAAACTATAAGAACCCAGCCTATTGCAGGTGAATTCTCTGATCATAGAATCACTTACATGGTGCTCGATGTTATTTATGGTTGGGTTGGAGACTCAAGTCTATATTCGTGAATTTCGCTGGTATGTGCGATTTGGAATCATTTATGTTCTGGTTGGAAATGCAGTTTTGCTCAATCTTATATTTTCCATGAGACATTACTACAACAGGTTTGTTTTCATTTCCAGTCTAGAAGATATCGAATTAGATTTGGATGTTCATGTCAATGTAAATAATGATAGAAATAATACATGTAAATGAAAAATGTTAGATTACTCTCTAAATAGTTGCTAAAACAATAAAAATCCTCCCCAATTACTCTATTTCATGAAGTCAATATTTAGTGCTGAAGTAATGATGCAATAATTTGAAAAATCACTTAGTTACCAAAGTCAAACTACGATGCAGTAAATAATTTTTCTTGTAGAAAATTGTGGCTACCATCTTATATATAATTATCCTTATGCAGAACATCCCTGTATATGTATATCAGCTCAATTTCTTGCCAGGTTTGTTTGGACTTTTCTTATCTTTTCCTCCTGTGAAAACCTGTTAGTGTTACCAATACCGTAGAATCGTCCTCTTATCACTGCATATGACTATTTTTGTTATGAATTTGAAAATTCCACGTGGAAGCTTTTAGAGATTTTAGGCTCAATTTTGAAGACCTCTGGATTAGAGCCTACAATATTATTAACAAATATATTTTAGGCACTAGCTATCTCTACTTTGACATAATATATTTCTAATAATAGCAAGTATTATTTCTATTTTGGCATTTCTAATTTCTGGAGTTTTAGCCCCGATTGTCAAAGAGCCAGAGAAACTTTCTAGTTATGAATCGGGGCGATGCTTGGATACAATTTTGAATCTGTTATTATATGTTTGCTCTAGTTTTTGTTGTTTTTTTTTTTATGTTGAAACGGTTTTTCTTTATCCATGGGCAATGAGTTTTGATGTATTGGGGGTATCCGTATTTTAAAAACTTTGATTTTCGTGCTTATCCTAATTGCATTATTGGCCATTTGTGAAAAACATTTGAACAAAGCTGTATAATTGTCGAGTATACGTTGAAAGATGATGCTCTACTCCACTCAGATAGGTGCACAACAATTTTTTCAATTAAATAATTATAATTTATAATCAGATAAATTTAGTGGAGATGAATGATCTTAATTGGACTAACATTTTTTCCGTTTTTTTTCTTGTTTATCACCTTTATGGATCATATCTGGTTATTGTTCTACACAAGCAATGGATTCAAGCTGTGTAGTAGTAAACTTGCTTGACTTATTTATCTCTCTCATCAAAGTAAGATTTTATTTTTTGGAATGACGTTCAAATCTGGAGCTTACAGTAAACTACAATGATTGAAGCAGGTTTTATTTGGAGCTCTTCTTGCTGTATATGTGCCTAAATTGGTTCCTTATCCTGGTTATGTTCCATTACAATCCGAGTCCCTTGTCAATTTTGACTACGAAGAACTTCCTGGAGCAGAACAAGTTTGTCCAGAGAGATATGTCAGTTTATTCTCAAGTAAGGAATTTATGAAAGCCAATGATTCTGGTTGATGTTTTTCTGAACTGTTTTTGAGAAAGATAAACGTATAAGAATAGAAAGCAAAAAGTTCTTTAGTTTCATTGATGTCAGAAAATGTTGTCTTAGATTTTTGAACTAGCGCTCTTTTTTTCCTTTCGTTTTTGTGTATGGAGGCAACTTAGAGGTAATATTTTTATTTTCCATGGATTTCCATGTCTAAAAAGAAGACCAAAACTCCCTCATCAACATATCTTTTACACATAATATGTGTATGTCAAATGATCACGTTAACCTTAACAGCCAAGCATCTACAGGTAATGGTCACGATCATGGTAGGCGCACCAGTTCATGAATTTAAATTTATGACCGTTTCTAAAAAAAAATTTCATTGATTAATTAACTCTCAACTAATTGCTTAAAATATTAGGATTACTTGATGATCTAGTTCTCATAAAATAAAGTTTATGTAATTTAAACCTACATTGATTTTGGTGCAATCTTAGGAATATCCTTTGGATGGATCACTCCACTTATGAAACAAGGGAATAGAAGACCTATAACTGAAAAGGATGTTTGGAAATTGGACAAATGGGACCAAACTGAGACACTTATCAAAAGGTCTGAAATTCCATTTACCTTCTCAATTTTATGTTAATTTCATAATAGACAACCTTGCATTATAATCTTTTCAGGTTTCAAAAATCTTGGGCTGATGAGACTAAAAAGTCTAAGCCATGGCTTTTAAGGGCACTGAATCACAGCCTGGGGAGAAGGTATTTAATGTTTATTTACCTTTTGGTACACTTTTTCTGCCGCAAGTTTTCTAGGAGTGTTATAAAATTCATCTCATTTATTACTTTAAATTCTTTTAAAATTGAATGCAGGTTTTGGAGGGGCGGTCTATTCAAGGTAATCAGGGTTAATTCCTTTAACAAATAATTATTTTTACTAGTTGTATTCAAATTCTTGAGTACATGCCTGAATAAATACTTATAGCAATTAAATATACCTCTATTTTTATGAATTACGCAACATCATATGAGCGAATCTCAATTTTATTCTATCTCGTCAGATTTCTCCCCTGTGAAAAGACAATTGTGGAAGGTCCATCTATTGAAAGCATTCGGTCTTACTTGTAAAAGGGAGTTGTGAGACACATTGAAAATAGACAATTTCTTTGAACTTAAAAACTTAAGTTTTTTAGAATAGGTGTGAATTAACATAGATAACGATTGTGCAATTGAGGTTTTAATTTGCACGAATATTTTTGCTTCTAATTTTTACCTGTGCAGATAGCTTACGATCTTTCTCAGTTTGTTGGTCCTGTTCTATTGAACCATCTTCTACAGGTTTGTTTATCAAAATTTTCATTTAGCCACAGAATGAGCCTTCTTTTGAGCTATGGAAGTTATGTTTTATGATATGCAGTCAATGCAGCGAGGCGATCCTGCTTGGATTGGTTATGTCTATGCCTTCTTGATTTTTGTTGGGGTGGTATGACTTCTTGCTTCAAATCCATCTGCCCGTTTATTTCATCACAAGTTTTTTTTATTAGAAAAAAATATGTGATATATATGTTTATAAGATAATATGACATGCCCACTGAAAAAACAAAGAAATGCAATTTATATTTTACATGAGGTTAATTTTTGCATTTTCATAAAAATATCCTTTTGCAGTCACTTGGCGTTTTATGTGAAGCTCAATACTTCCAGAATGTTTTCCGAGTTGGGTTCCGCTTGAGGTCAACTTTGGTAAATCTTTGCACATTTTATTCATACTAATTAAAAATCATTGGTTTTCTTCATCTTGTATTGATAAATATGGGTTGAAATTAAGGTAGTTTATGACCTAATACAGCTAGCAAAATCAATCATTATATAGTAGAAACAACGCAACCTCCTCTTCCCTGTTGCAGAAAAGAACAATGATATTGAAAATAAATGAGAAGAAACAAGAGAAAAAATGAAGGGTGTCAGCATATACATCAATCAAATGTTCTTAGGATGAATGCTTACAAGAAATCTTGTGCGCTATATGTTTTATTTCATCTGGTAATTTTAACGAAATAGAATTGAAAAATATCTGAAGACATAATATGGAAATAAATATTAAGTTTAAGATGAAATCTCACAGTAAAATAGTAACAATATATACTGAAATTCCATTTCAATTTGGTCTTTACTACCACAATGTAGATAGAATTTTCTGTAAAAATTTTTTTCCAAAATTCACATCTTTATATACAGTAAGATAAAAATCTACATGGTCTTGTTTTTTTTTTTTTTTTTTTCTGGAGATTTTTATGCTTTTGAGACACATTTTATTCTGCCTTTTGTGGTTTCCTTTTTTACTTTAATAAAATATTTAATAGTAAACATTGGTAGTTGATGACACTTAACCGTTCTACTCTCTTGTACATTCTTTTTATTCATGCAAATCATTTCTTGTAAAAAAAAGAGTATCAGTTAAAATTTAGCTTCTACTTTGTTTTTTTTTTTGTTATAGGTGGCTGCTATTTTTCGAAAATCATTAAGATTAACTCATAAGAGTCGCAAGAAGTTCCCATCGGGAAAGATAATTAATATGATGTCAACAGATGCTAGTGCACTTCAGGTATGTGTACTTGTAACACTTAAATAGCAACGCAGTGTTATCAAGGAATTATGATCTTTTTTTTTTCTTGGCCGAAGTCTTTTCCTATGCTTCTAGCAGAAAACAAATTAGAATTTGTGGAGGAATAATAGCATAGTTCCCTATGATTGAATGCCCTTGTCAGATGTTATTGTAGGAGAAATGAAGATGTACTTCTAAATACGTTTGGATAGAATATACTTTTTTTCCTTGTTTCTTTCCAATAGAAGAAGATAATCTCCAATTTACTGTATCTTCCCTTGATTTTAATCGATATTTCTGTTTCTTGGATGTGAAAGAAGAATACAGTTAAACTGTCTTCAAATACTATTACCATTTGTATGATTCATGAGTATAAATGTCCTCATTAATAGGAGAAAGTCTCGCTCTCATTCTCTTAGCGAATGTTTTTCGTTCTAGATGTTCTAAATTGTTGTTTGAGAACATTATCAATTACAGAGAAAAGAAACCTGGTATTACTTTTCTCTCCAATTCACTACTGATGAATGGCATGATTCAATCAGTTTGATAATATTCGTTAACATTTAATTTATTTTATTTAGAAATGTCCCTTTTAATAATTTTGTAAGGCCACTTTAAATCTTGTTCAGCAAATTTGCCAACAACTGCATGGCTTATGGTCAGCTCCATTTCGCATCATTATGTCAATGGTTCTTCTATATCAGCAATTAGGTGTATCCTCACTACTGGGATCCTTGGTTCTTGTTTTGATGGTTCCACTTCAGGTAAGAAAATGTATCTGCTATTGGTGAAATATTTATGTATATTTGTTTAAAATGTCATGATCCTTGGTATGCATTTAATTTTTTAAGTGTATTTTTCCCAATTTAGCCTAGTTCGGCTGGTCAAAAATTAAAGTTTTTTACTGTGGCACCTATTTGTAAGAATATATTTATTTGAAACTCTTAAAACTAATCAATATATTTTAGATACGATTTAGAGATTCCTGAAACAGTGAGGGCTATGGTTTTCGAGAAATTAATGGAGATAAATGTGTGTTTGACTCAGCCTCAATCAAAATATTCAAGACCGTTATTCATAATTTATCTCTCTTTTGTAATGAGGTTGGATCTTATTTACATTTATTCTTTCTTAATAAGGCTCATAAATTGACAGACATGTGTGATTAGCAAAATGAGAAAACTAACTAAAGAGGGGCTTCAGCGAACTGATAGAAGAGTTGGCCAGATGAGCGAAATTTTAGCAGCCATGGACACTGTGAAGTATGCCAATGAATATATTAGTTTCTCTTGCCGATTCTTCATGTCTTTTAAGTCATTTTTCTGTTTTTTACTCTGATGGGAAAATTCTTCCAGATGTTTTGCATGGGAATCCAGTTTTCGATCCAGAATTCAGAAAACAAGGAGTGATGAGCTGTCTTGGTTTCGTAAAGCACAACTATTATCAGCAGTATGTGGAGAATCATAATTTTGAATAATTAGTTTTTTATCTCTTCCATGTGAAAATGATATGATAGGTCTATTTCTACTTTTTTTTTTCTAGCTTTCTGACCGAAATGAAATCATTGAAGCTAAATATGTTTAATTGTGAAAACTTTTTAGAGACCAAATATTTAATGCATGTAATATCTTGTAATGAAATCTCACTGTGGAAATATGAAAATAATAGCATAGAGACTAAAGTTTGTGTTTATTTAACTCAATTTACTTCCATGTTTCAATTACAAACTAAATTGTATGACTCAATATAGAATTGTAAAAATGGAGAAGAAATTCCCCATGATTGAAATTGAAAAAACATTAATTTGCTGCTGTCAATTTCTAATTAGAAAGATCAAAAGAAGAGGCATTTCCTAAAATCTTTTGATATCAAAGGCCATTTTCCTAATAGATGTTAATATTATCCCCAAAAATTGACAACTACGTAATTTGTCTTAAAAAAATCCTTGTTGCATTTAAGCCAGATTGTAGAAAAAGTGGCTGGTGTGCCATTCTGCGATGAAATTCCAACTCTCTTATTGGTTGACTCATGTATGCGATGCATGTTTTCTTTTATTTACTTCGATTTTATTTCCCTATTTACTTTTCAAAGTTTTCTTTGTTGGTGTTCACAATTTTGGCCGTGCAAAACTATACATTTTTGAATTATTTGCAATAACAATCTTCTATGTTCTATTCACTACTCACTTTTTTGGGCTTCATTACTTTTATATTTTTGCAGCTCAACTCTTTCATATTGAAGAGCATTCCAGTTATTGTAACACTGATCACATTTGGGGCATTTACCCTGCTTGGTGGAAACTTGACCCCTGCTAGAGCATTTACATCACTCTCACTATTTTCAATACTACGATTTCCTCTAAACATGCTGCCTAATCTTTTGAGTCAGGTACGGTCATCTAGTTTTACATGGCACCCTGCTTTGAACTGAATGACTCCAAATTTCAAGTATGCTGTTTAAGATTGTCCTGTACAGAATCCACCAAAATTACTATATTTAATTGTACAAAATGTATGTCATTTGTCAGCAGTTGATACTATGTTCTGGAGATGCTCGGGAATTTTTTTTAAAGATTTCTGTTTTCAATATATATGTTTTTACTCTTCCACGTGAAATTTGTTTCATGGTTTCATGTTCGACAACTTCTAGCATACAATTTGTTAAAATAAAGCCTAAATAAATAACGGGTTTTGCAGTGCTGTCCATTTTTCTCACCTCAAGCGATTTTGTTAGCCATGTATTCGTAAATTAGCAATACTAATTTTTATCTTTTTCTTTTAATTTCTTATTCAGGTTGTAAATGCTCATGTGTCATTACAACGCATGGAGGAACTCTTCTTGACAGAGGATAGGATTTTAGTCACAAATCCACCCTTAGAACCACTGCTGCCAGCCATCTCAATCAAGAATGGCAGTTTCTCATGGGATTCAAAGGTCATTATTGTTATATTTTTATTATGTTGATGATAATCCTTTATGGAACCTCATGTTAGACGTAAAATTCAGAACTATAGAAGCATTTAGTATTTTTCCACTTTCAATTAACTTTACAATTGTTAGTTAATAAAAATAATTATTTTATGAACTGAAAATAATGTAATTACAATATTTTTGTTACTTATAAAGAAAAATATAATAGAACGAGCAGCCTTGATCTTTGTTTTTGAACATTTATGAGAAGTAAGTTAATTCTTAAAGAAAAATCATGAAAATATTTCTTCTTTAAAAGTTAATATTTAGAAATAAGTTGATGACAAGTCATTAGTTTTTATATCCTAAAGAGCGGCCTAAATTTTAATTTGGCCTATGCAGGCAGACAAGACAACTTTAAAAGATATAAATCTTGACATACAAGTTGGCAGTCTAGTGGCAGTTGTTGGTGGTACTGGAGAAGGAAAAACATCGCTGATATCATCCATGCTTGGTGAGCTGCCAGCTTTATCAGATGCAGCTGTTGTTATTAGGGGGACTGTTGCTTATGTCCCTCAGGTTTCGTGGATTTGCAATGCCACTGTTAGTCACAGCTTTCTTTTTTACATAATCTTAAGAATTAATTAAGTAATATCTTATTACCCTGCTTCAAGGTGTGGGCGAGTTACTTTTATATGTTTCTTCTTCTGCCACCATGCATGTGACTAACCTTCAAATAAACTCTCTAGGTGCGCGACAACATTATATTTGGATCTGAGTTTGAAACAAATCGATATTGGAGGGCCATTGATGTCACTTCATTACAACAAGATCTAGAGCTACTTCCTGTTAAGTGGATTGAAAGCTATTTAATGTTTTTATTGATATTCCATTTGATTCACTTTTTTTCTTTGTTTATATTTCCAGGGCCGTGATCTAACAGAGATTGGCGAAAGAGGGGTAAATATTAGCGGCGGGCAGAAGCAAAGAGTTTCTATGGCTAGAGCTGTATATTCTAATTCAGATACATATATTTTTGATGACCCTTTAAGTGCTCTGGACGCCCATGTTGCTCGACAGGTACTTATGTGTGTCAATTCTTGTAATATTATGATCTTGGCATATTTTTTTAGCGAAGAATTTAATTTTTATTTATATTTCCTTGCAAATAGATTATATTTAATCTAATTTTCAGATTTTTTATAATTCAGGGATTAACTGTTATTTTTTAATTTATTCTAGATTTAGCATCTTAAAAGAAAATCTCTTTAGTTTTTGAAATAATTTAATGTTATCTGTTTTAATAGCTTATAGGGTAAAATAAAAACATAAGCTGATTTTTCTCCTAAAGATCACTTTTTATGTGATTTAGATATTCTCTAGTAACATTTAGAACAGTCCATGCTTTTGACGGATCAGTGACAACACATAGACATGGTGTTACCAGGTTTTTAATAGCTGTATCAAGGAAGAGCTGCAAGGGAAAACTAGGGTCCTTGTCACCAATCAGTTACATTTTCTTCCTCACGTTGATAGAATAATTTTGGTGGCTAACGGTATGATTAAAGAAGAAGGAACCTTTGAGGAGCTATCTAGAAGTGGTGTGCTATTCCAGAAACTAATTGGGAGTGCAGGGAAAATGGAAGAAACATATGAGGAAAAGAACTGCAACCAAGATCATGACCAGAAAGGTCGAGCTTCTTTTGATAGTGGAGTGATTTCTGAGTTTCCAAACGATCGAAGTCCTAAAAACAAAGATCTAAGGGGAAAATCAGTATTGATCAAGCAAGAAGAAAGGGAAACAGGAGTTGTCAGTTGGAACGTATTGACACGGTAATAGATTGCATTAGATAGAGTCGGAATTACTTTACAGATTCACCTTCTTTTGGTCCTCGCTAATTAGAAGGCAACTTCCTTAGCTTTTGTCCTATCTAGAGGTTATCTAGTTCTCTCCATGTACCTTGCCTCTCATTATGTCCCCGTTTCAAAGTCTAGCATTACTTGACAGCTTTGATGAGTTTTCAGCTGATGCTATTGACTTTAAATGATGGTTTCTACATTGAAATTTATATTTGAAACGTGTGTAACTAGATAAATATGCATCCTATTCCTACTTAGAAACTATGATCTGTGAACTATTGTTCTCGATTCATGTTACATGCAGGTATAAAGAGGCACTTGGAGGTTTATGGGTGGTTATGATACTATTTACATGTTATCTCACAACAGAAGTCCTTCGAGTCTCGACAAGCACATGGTTAAGTGTTTGGACGCATGCAAGCTCTTCAGAAGGTTACAAAGCCGGATACTACATTTTAACTTACGCACTTCTATCTTCTGGCCAGGTATGACATGTCCTATCTCTCCATTTTGATCTCTCTCCCAATCATATTGTGATTATGTTACTCTTTTTCCTAAACATGCTATCACTTTTTTTGGATTGTGTAACTTTTACTGAGTTTTCTTGTTATCCATTTCAATTGGGAAAAACCGTAGAGCACCTAAAAATTCTGCCAGTAAATTTCAACCTGGTAATTGAAACTAACACTAGTACTTATTTTGGGAGTTATACATGTATTATTTATATTTGATCCCACCTTGCCATTCCTTTCTCCAAAAGTGAACTTCCCTTTTGATTGAGTTTACTCGATGTGTCAGGTAACAGTGACACTGGCAAACTCTTATTGGTTAATTATTTCAAGTCTTCATGCTGCTAAACAGTTGCACGATTCCATGTTAAATTCTGTCCTCCGAGCCCCTATGGCGTTTTTTCATGCTAATCCAACTGGAAGGATTATAAATAGATTCGCAAAGGATTTAGGAGACATAGACTGCAACGTTGCCAATTTTATGAATACGTTTATGGGTCAATTTTGGCAGCTTCTTTCAACCTTCGCACTGATTTCCATTGTCAGCATGATATCTTTATGGGCCATAATGCCACTTTTGATCTTGTTTTATGCAGCTTATTTATATTATCAGGTATGTAAAAGCATTTATTTTTTTATTTTTTTTAACTTACAACTTAAAAGGCAGGCATTGTGAATTTACTGATTTGATAGAGCACGGCACGTGAAGCCAAACGCTTGGATTCAATTACGAGATCTCCTGTTTATGCTCAATTTGGAGAAGCACTAAATGGCCTCTCAACAATTTGTGCATACAAGGCGTATGATCGTATAGCCAGCATAAATGGAAAGTCCATGGATAATAATATCAGATTTACTCTGTTGGCTGTCACTTCAAATCGATGGTTAGCAGTGAGACTGGAAACACTGGGAGGCCTCATGATTTGGTTAATAGCAACCTTTGCTGTCTTGCAAAATGGAAAAGAAGAGAATCGGGTGGCATTTGCATCTACAATGGGCCTACTCCTTAGTTATACTTTAAACATCACAGATTTGTTGAGTGGTGTTTTGAGACAAGCAAGCAGGGCTGAGAATAGTTTGAATGCTGTTGAGCGTGTTGGCACATATATAGATTTGACTTCTGAGGCTCCTTTGATAATTGAGAACAATCGTCCTCCACCCGGTTGGCCATCAGCCGGAGCAATTGCCTTTGAGGATGTTGCTCTACGTTACCGACCTGGACTTCCTCTAGTCCTACATGGTTTGTCCTTTACAATTTATCCAAGTGAAAAGCTAGGAATAGTTGGGAGAACAGGTGCAGGGAAATCGAGCATGCTAAACGCGTTGTTTAGGATTGTAGAGATGGAGAGAGGAAGAATCTTAATTGATGGCTGTAATATTGCCAAGCTTGGATTGACCGATTTGCGAAAAGAACTTGGTGTCATACCTCAATCACCATTTCTTTTTTCAGGTTCACATAAAATTTTCCTGACTTTTCTTTTAAAGTAGATAGTAAATCAAATCAATCCAATTGTCATCTTTTGGAGCTAGTCATATATTTGCCTCTGTCAATGAACTAATGTGTGGTAAAATGATTCGGTTATTATTTTTATAAATGTTAGGAACTGTCCGATTCAATCTTGATCCTTTCAATGAACATAGTGATGCTGATCTCTGGGAGGCTTTAAAGAGGGCACATCTGAAGGATGTCATCAGTAGAAACTCCCTTGGCCTGGATGCTGAGGTATGAACTATAAGACAGAATATTCTATCCACAAATTATGAGTGTTGAACTTGTTACGAAAGTACGACAAAAAGCTCAAATATTTCTTAAAAATTGGATTTACATGTTAATAAAAACTAAATTGTCCATCTGATTTTAGGAAAGAAAAACATGAGGAATTTAGGCAAGTATTGAGTTAATTTCTCCTTGATTTCTCAACCATTTCATACTTTGATCGATAAAAGTTAATGATCAAAATTTAGTTAATGTCATTTTTTATGATTGTATTCGCTAGTGTGTGCTGTATTGAAAACTCATACATGCTGAGTTGTGCAAAGATGTCAGAGGGCGGAGAGAACTTCAGCGTTGGACAGAGGCAACTGATTAGTCTTTCAAGGGCATTGTTAAGAAGATCAAAGATTATTGTTCTCGACGAAGCAACTGCATCCGTGGATGTTAGAACAGATTCTCTTATCCAGAAGAGCATTCGGGAAGAATTCAAATCTTGCAACATGTTGATAATTGCCCATAGATTAAATACTATAATTGACTGTGACAGAATTATGGTCCTCGAGGCTGGGAAGGTATGCTTTCAAAATTGATTTTTATTTTAACTCATTGCAAATCTGAATTCCCAAAACAAGGCTTAATAGTCGATTACTTATGCTCAAGAACACTTTCTCTCAGGTCCTCGAGCTTGATACTCCAGAGAAATTGCTTGAGAACGAAGGGAGTGCATTCAATAGAATGGTTCAAAGCACAGGACCTGCAAATGCACAATACTTGCGCGACTCTGTCATCAGAACAAAGGATTACCATTATGAGGGAGGCGAAGTTAAGCAGACGAACGATCAAGAAAGGCTTCTCACGCATACTTCTTCGCAATTGGTTGTTTCTGTTTGATGTGTTGCTTCTTGCCCTATGTCTTATCTCAAAATGACGAGAAGACACAACAGAGTTATAGTGGAAGCACCATGTCAGGAGGGCGCGCATGACATAGCAATCATCTCACTACAAATTCGTTGAAAGTGCGATTCTTCGTTCAATAAAACATTCTATCAAGATTTTGTAAAATTCTGAATTAGTTACCATTTTTAGTTGCTTATTATGTGAAACTATTCCTGCTCTAAATTGTTTCATTACTATTGTCTATTACTATCTCTTGCCTCTATGTGAACCCTCGGTTGACGTGAACCTTACCAATAATTGTAAGATTCAAAGAAAATAATAAAAATCATAATAAATCAACTTAAAAAATAAATACGATTAGCGAACTTTGAGTCTTTGTCGATGAAGCAATAAGAATTAAATGTATGATATTGATAGAAAGACTGCAAACACTATCCTTAATAAAGATGTGAAGATTGTGGGTGATAAATTTAGATGGAAAATTTAAAGTATTATTCAATATTAAAACTAAAATTGTTTAACAAAACAACCAAACCCTAATTCTAATAATCATTAAGCCAAAGTTACAAATAAAACATACTAAAACTATTTTCAAATTAAAAAAAATGTTAGAACTTAAAAAGTGAGTGAGGGACATGGGCCCTCACACATGATCTTCCCCGGCTTGAAAAAAGATTTGACCTCAAATTTGATTGCTCCTTATATTTGAGATGTTGATGAAGATGGTGATGTCATACGATTTGAACTGCATCTAAGTAATTGCTCCATAGATCCTATATCTATCTATATGAAGAAGAAATTACGTAACGAAGGTGGTTCTTATGTAGTACCCGGCAATTTATCGGCTCGGGTTGTAGTGAGTATTGGTAAATGTACATTTATTTTGAAGAAATAAAAATAAATGTGAATATTGGGATTTATTATGGAATTTATTGGAAGGAAGAGTTAGTGGGTAATTGAAAATTAATGGTGTAAAAGTGGGTTTTGATTTGTTAAAATAAATAGAAAAAAAAAAAGAATGGGATAAAATTTATAAGGGTTCACGTGGGAAAGAAAAAGAAAACCCATTTGTTCTCTGTCTCTCTCTCCCTCTCCCTCTCTTAACGAAAGAGAGGGCTTCTTCCCTCCAACGATTCTTCTCCGTTTTCTTCAAGACAAGGTTAGTTTTCTTTCAAATTTTAAACGGGTTTTAGTTTTCTAAGCTAGAGGAAGGTATTGGTGTGGTTTTGGATGAGTTTTTGAGAGAGTTTCGAATTAGGGTTTTGTGGTAGATGAGGGATTTACGAAAATTGAGGTTCTTGGTTTAATTTTCTTGATTTTTGGATAGTTATTGATAAATTGATGGATATTGGTTAAATATTGGTTGATGATTTAAGTGTGAAAAACTGGAAAATGTAAGGGCAGGTTCGGTTTTGCACAATTTCGCTATGCTATTTAAGTTGGGTTGATAAATAAATTTGACCATTAAAAAGTATACACCCTAAGGTTTGCATTGCATCTTGAATCATCAAACTTGGACATATATTCAATTTATTACGAATTTTTGAAGTTGGATAAAAAAATTACGATTTAAAAACTGGGCAGTTTCGATTTTCTTGAGAACTGACCTAACTCTTGATTCCAATTTGTTAAATGGCTTGTATCATTGGATAGGGGACTCTTAGAGGAGTCCATAGCAACTTGAACCACTCGATTTCATCGAGAATTGATTAAGTTATGGATTTTTGAAGTTATTGTACAAAAACTGGAAAGGTTCAGCGAGCAGTTCGTTTCTTTTGGTTTTCTGTCTTGATGCTATTTTGTTTTGGATAAATGGACGGTTCCATGTTAAAATAGACATAACGAGGTCTTCAAAACATGTTGAATCATTGAAAACGGATAAGAATTGAGGGAGTTATTGAAGTTTAAAGTTAAGCCAATTTTAAAGGCAAAATCAGAGAATATTGAAAGAAAATTATTGAGTTTTATTAGTTGAATGAACTTCGAGCTAATTAAGTGGTTGAATTAAATTGTTAGTGTGAATGTGACTCAAAACTAATTGGATTGGAATATTAGGTTGAGGTATAAGGTTTTATTCAAATACCTTGGTTATATTTTTGGTTTCAAGTTGGAAGTTACTATGCTGAATTGGTTTGTTTTGTGTTAAATTGCCTTGTTGATAGTTAGACGAAGAAAGTTGTGCAATTCAGAGATTTTGAATTGATGTTTGAGGTTTATATTGTGAACTTGTATTTATTATTAGGTTGTTAAATTGACAAGACTAAAGCATTTTGGACTTTGAGCGTGTGCTACGGACGCGAGGTAAGTTCTCGTGACTTACTAGGGCCGATTGACCTACACCGTACGTCGAAGTCGCGTCGAGGATCATTGGTGAATTGTTTGTTTATATGTTTTGGTTGGGTAGTTAAGATTAATTCTTTTATAGGTTATGTTTGTTATTGTCTTGATGGTATATATGTTATATATATAGATTATGTTTTTTTTTTGTCTTGATGGTAGATATGTTGAATGTTATATTATGCACATGTTCATGCATCATGTTTTTTAAACGGCCATAGAAAATGAACTTCCGCACGATGCTTTCATGAAAAGAGATATGGCCTGAAAGGGGGCTATTGATCTATTGTGTAGGCACAAAGGGATCTGTCACAATACCACATCACCTGAAACTAAATGAATCTACGTAATCTGTTATCTGGTCATGCGAGGTGGAGCTCAGGCATGGCTGTTGTGTGAGCATGTACCCCCCTTCGCTTAGATAGAAAGGGTTGTCCGACCGCAGGATGAGTCCTCTCCATTTAGCGGGTTGAGATCTCGGTAATAATATGTATGTGACGTAATGATAAGAAAAGGTTGCATGATTTCTGAAATTCATTTGCACAGCATGCATTTTCATTTACAAAACTTACTGAGCCTTTAGCTCATAGTTGTCTGTATGGTGTAGGTGATTTCGAGATAGGTGAGGACGACGTTCCTCCTCCTGAAGCATGAGTCCGGTTGAAGGAGAATGGTTGCGGGAGTGTGCTGGCATAGTTGAGGCATTTTCGACCCGTGGGAAGTAAATGTATGTTTTGGGAACACGATAGTTTGATAATTGTGTAGTTGAACATATTAGGATATTTGAGAATCTGGATAATAGATTGATGGTTTATGGTTTATAAAACGTTTTGTTAAACCTGTCATTTAATGAACTGCTGGATTGCCGAATTTCTTAGGGATTTCGTTTGGTTTTCAAATGGTTCCACGCAGTTCATTTTTCACGAGATTTTACTTCGTTTTAATTATGCCTCGAGTCGGTTTGAGTGAGTTTATGAAGGATGTACGAGTATTGGGTGAAATTACGTTGAGGTGCATTGTGGTGAAGTATGTAGTATTTAGAGGTAATTTGAGGAAGAAAATGGAGGTATAAGTATTCTGTTTTCCGTGGACGAATGGTTCCCTTGGGATAGTTCCCGTGGAGGAAGTGCTCTGTTTTCTGTTGACGATAAGGTCCAGTTGAGTTTCTATAAGAGAAAGTCGTCGTCCATAGTCACGTGGACGATTTGGACGAACGAGTCTCGTGGATGATGACATCGTCCACGGTCTTCGTTGACCACAGACGCTGACTCCTTGTCCACGATGCCTTCTGGTTTCGTCGTCCACGAAGCCTTCAGTCTTTATTGTCCACGATGCCTTCTGGCTTCGTCGTCCACGAAGCCATCAGCTTCTGTCGTTCACGTCTGCCTTCTGTTCTGTTGTCCAAACCCGATGGAATAAAAAGTTGTCTTCCACTATTTGAACTGAAGAACCCGAGAGAAAATAGACGCTTCTGTTGGTTTTAGTTGTTTTATAAATTGTTTTAAGTTTCATTTAAATGTTTTTTTCAATATATTTCAACGATGTATACTTTGATTTAACGATTTAACGAAAAGGTTAATTTGAAAGTGTTTAAGGTTTTAAAAAGAAGAAAAATAATACGGGAAAATTAGGATACGGGTAAGGGTTGCTACAGTTATGGTATCAGAGCCCCCGGGTTTTAAAAATGGTTCTGTAGACTGCTCGACTGCACAGCCACTACGTGGACATCCTTCCTCAACTGTAAGTATATTTAAGAACTTTCTTTGATTTTAATTTTCTTAGAATTATTGTCTTAAATTTTATAGGACTACAAAGATGGTTTGTAGAGGTAAAGATAGGGACGACACCATAGATCTATTGAGGGGTGTCATTGCCCAACAATCCCGACACATCGACCGACAAGCGCAGCATATAGATAGACAATCTCTTCAACTCGAGATATTGACGAATCAAGAAAACCCAAGGACCCAAGGGGTGGTCACTCCCAATAACCCCGGTACGAAGAGGATAGGCGAAGATGAAATCAAACAAAGCTGACGAAAACGCGTATAAGGAACTTCTCGGAGACCTCTGTGTCATAAATGCCAGAAGAAACACTATGGCAATTGTAGATTAGGCATAGATAAGTGCTTTCAATGTGGAGTGATTGGCCATTTCGTCAAGGATTGCCCGAAGCCGGGCCAAGATCAACCAGGAAGAGACCAACGGGGCAGAAATCAGAAAAATATTACACTAAAGATGCTTGCCTTGATTGGAAAAGAAGAAACTGTCCAACCTTCAACTGTTTCAGATAGAGTTTTATTTCAATAATTAATAGAATAAAGAATGTTAGAATGGAGATGTAGTATAGAGTAAGAATTCGAAGGTAATAGTCGGATAATAGATAGGAGTAGGTTTGAAAATAGAGAGGTAAGAGAATGACAGAAGGTGGGTAAGAAGAGTTCTTAAGTGAAACTCGACGATAAGGCAGTAGATAGATGCGGGACCATATAGGCCTTATAGAAAGAGAGTTATGTGGTAGTAGGATTAACCAGACCTAACCACAGGAAGTTGAACACTTAGAATTGAGTTACCGTAAGAACGATACAATTTATAATGTGTAAGATTTAAAGAGATAGAAACTGACCCTAGTTGACAAACCCTCGGAGTTTTAGAATATGATGCTTCATAGAGAAATTTGAAGCTTAGGTGTAAGATTTATTGAGGAATACCCTAGATTGTCAAAGTATAATAGTACGTCTAAGTGAATAGAGGATCTAATAAGAACTCGTGTAATTTAGATCCGCGTGAGGTTGAAGGTAATTAAACGAAAACGATATTCAAAGGAGAAGCGGTTTTTACTTAGAAATTTTAGGGAATGTAATTGATCAATACTGAATTATGGATGAAAGATTTAGGCGCAGCTTAGGCGCGTTCGTACTAGCCAATACTCATGAAGAAAATAAATGGATCAACTCGGAGTTAGAATGTTGGTAAATTTCGAGGGCAGTAAGGGACGAATAAAACTTAGACGTGTCGGGGCATTGGTACTACCCGATTGAGAAATGTTGGACTAAAACATAAGAATTGGACTAATTGAAGAATGGTTTAACACCTTAAATTAAAAAGAGATGTTAAATGAGTTAGGTGACTAAAGCGGGTAATTAGATTCATCGTTACTCAGGGGACTAATCCTTGGGAATGGAAGCTGGAAGACCAGAATGCGTGTTTCCATCTTCGACGGTCATCGCGGATAAAATGATGATGATATTAATAGAAGTTGATGGAGGAACTTAGACGAATGAATAGTAACGGAGAAATTTTTATGTTGAAAACATATGAAGTTAGAATTGAGTTGACAAGGTCAGGTATAAAGTTATATTCGAGTATGTAAATTGAGAGATCATCATTTGGAGATACATAATTAAGAAATTGCAAATTCTTTTGGCAAAAAAAAAAAAAAAATTATGGTCCTATAGTTAGTACAGTTCAAGTTAAGGATCACAACCTGAGGCTTACCTCTGGTCTGTAGGTAGGAACGTCAATGTTCGAGGAACTAGGAGGGTTAAGATTTGAAAATTTGAGAAGAGTTGGGATAAAGGGGTAAACTTATCTGTGACAAGTTTACAAACAAGAAGATCATTTGATGGATTGTTGCAGGGGAGCCAAGTAGAATGTTAGAATACAACTAGGAGGAACAGAAGGGGGCCAGAATGGTTAGTAACTTCAAGGGAAATCCTTGTGCACTATTGGGGGTAAGAGCAGAGAGTTGCTCAGAAGCCAATTAAGTACACTTATGATAGAAGAGTTCCAAAGGTTTGACTTGTATTTGACAAGTCAACGCTAACAAATGCGCAAACAACCTAAGGTTAGAATGAATAGTTTATAGCGAGTCAACGGTGAAATTAGAGACTTGACTGTACTCGGAGTTTATGAACGTTCGAGTAAGACGAATGGAGCATAATATTGATAATATGGGTATTTCCGTTAATGACATAACGATGGAAGTTCGTTATTGTAACTTAGAATGAACTTGGATATTTGTAGGATCTTGGCTGCAAAGGGGCCAGGATCTCAAAAGAATAGTGACTTTAGCTCCCAAATGGACTCGTTGAGACCTTGAAGTATTTTGATGAGTTGGTTCGCGAAATATAAGATTGGAAATTTAGTTGAGAAGCCTATACGAAGATTTGAAAGGTATGCATTTCGACTATGGATAGAGTCGATGATATTATGTAGAAATTCGGGTTACAGCCCAGGAGCATTTTGGACGATGTTCAATCTAAATGGGATTAGGAAGTCTGGATATAGATGCGATTTAAAGGAATAGCTAAGAAAGGATTCGATGGAAGAAAGCCTTGAAGTTGCTTCATTAGAAAATTAAGGCTCGAATTAAGTATTAGTCGGGGAAGCCCGAATATAAGACCAAGTCAGAAGAGTAAGAAAATTTAACGTATGAATAATTAAGTATAAGCCAATGTGGGGGTGAGTTAGCTATGTACATATTTATGCAGTTGAAGTATCTGAATTAGAGACTGACTGTACTTGTACTCGAGTTATGAACGTTCGAGTAAGACGAATGGAGCATAATATTGATAATATGGGTATTTCGTTAATGACATAACTAGTGACTTAGCTCCCAAATGGACTCGTGAGACCTTGAAGTATTTTGATGAGTTGGTTCGCGAAATATAAGATTGGAAATTTAGTTGAGAAGCCTATACGAAGATTTGAAAGGTAATGCATTTCGACTATGGATAGAGTCGATGATAATTATGTAGAAAATTCCGGGTTACAGCCCAGGAGCATTTTGGACGATGTCAATCTAAAGGGGATTAGGAAGTCTGGATATAGATGCGATTTAAAGGAATAGCTAAGAAAGGATTCGATGGAAGAAAGCCTTGAAGCTGCTTCATTAGAAAATAAGGCTCGAATTAAGTATTAGTCGGGGAAGCCCGAATATAAGACCAAGTCAGAAGAGTAAGAAAATTTAACGTATGAATAATTAAGTATAAGCCAATGTGGGGGTGAGTTAGCTATGTACATATTTATGCAGTTGAAGTATCTGAATTAGAGACTTAAGAAATAATTAGCACGCGATGCTAATCTGGAGCGTAGTAAGCCAAGTCAAAGATAGCCAACGGGGTTAATGGCGAAGATTACACCAGGGGGTTTCGGAGTTTTGGTTAAGAATTATAGGAATTGACCCTAAGCATGATATAATCAAAGTTCTTAAAAAGAGATTCAATTCTATGTGATGAAGGGGAAGGATTCGAGTGGTTGTAAGCCGGAGTATAAAACTGCAAAGCATAAGACGGTTATAACCTGGAATATAATAGAAGCCAAATTTTGAGGACAAAATTTTAAATAAGGTGGATGGATTGTAGTACCCGGCAATTTATCGGCTCGGGTTGTAGTGAGTATTGGTAAATGTACATTTATTTTGAAGAAATAAAAATAAATGTGAATATTGAGATTTATTATGGAATTTATTGGAAGGAAGAGTTAGTGGGTAATTGAAAATTAATGGTGTAAATGTGGGTTTTGATTTGTTAAAATAAATAGAAAATAAAATAAAATAAAATAAGTGGGATAAAATTTATAAGGGTTCACGTGGGGGAAAGAAAAAGAAACCCATTTGTTCTCTCTCTCTCTCTCTCTCTCTCTCCCTCCCTCCCTCTCTTAGCGAAAGAGAACAGCCGACGAGGGCTTCTTCCCTCCAACGATTCTTCTCCGTTTTCTTCAAGACAAGGTTAGTTTTCTTTCAAATTTTAAGCGGGTTTTAGTTTTCTAAGCTAGAGGAAGGTATTGATGTGGTTTTGGATAAGTTTTTGAGAGAGTTTCGAATTAGGGTTTTGTGGTAGATGAGGGATTTACGAAAATTGAGGTTCTTGGTTTAATTTTCTTGATTTTTGGATAGTTATTGATAAATTGATGGATATTGGTTGAATATTGGTTGATGATTTAAGTGTGAAAAACTGGAAAATGTAAGGGTAGGTTCGGTTTTGCACAATTTCGCTATGCTATTTAAGTTGGGTTGGTAAATAAATTTGATCATTAAAAAGTAGACACCCTAAGGTTTGCATTGCATCTTGAATCATCAAATTATGACATATATTCAATTTATTACGAATTTTTGAAGTTGGATAAAAAAAATTAAGATTTAAAAACTGGGCAGGTTCGGTTTTCTTGAGAACTGACCTAGCTCTTGATTCTAATTTGTTAAATGGCTTGTATCATTGGATAAGGGACTCTTAGAGGAGTCCATAGCAACTTGAACCACTCGATTTCATCGAGAATTGATTAAGTTATGGATTTTTGAAGTTATTGTGCAAAAACTGGAAATGTTCAGCGAGCAGTTCGTTTCTTTTGGTTTTCTGTCTTGACGCTATTTTGTTTTGGATAAATGGACGGTTCCATGTTAAAAAGACATAACGAGGTCTTCAAAACATGTTGAATCATTGAAAACGGATAAGAATTGAGGGAGTTATTGAGGTTTAAAGTTAAGCCAATTTTAAAGGCAAAATTAGAGAATATTGAAAGAAAATTGTTGAGTTTTATTAGTTGAATGAACTTCGAGCTATTTAAGTGGTTGAATTAAATTGTTAGTGTGAATGTGACTCAAAACTAATTGGCTTGGAATATTAGGTTGAGGTATAAAGTTTTATTCAAATACCTTGGTTATATTTTTTTTTTCAAGTTGGAAGTTACTATGCTGAATTGGTTTGTTTTGTGTTAAATTGCCTTGTTGATAGTTAGACGAAGAAAGTTGTGCAATTCAGAGATTTTGAATTGATGTTTGAGGTTTATATTGTGAACTTGTATTTATTATTAGGTTGTTAAATTGACGAGACTAAAGCATTTTGGACTTTGAGCGTGTGCTACGGACGCGAGGTAAGTTCTCGTAACTTACTAGGGCCGATTGACCTATACCGTACGTCGAAGTCGCGTCGAGGATCATTGGTGAATTGTTTGTTTATATGTTTCTGTTGAGTAGTTAAGATTAGTTCTTTTATAGGTTATGTTTGTTAGTATATATGTTATATATATAGATTATGTTCTTTTTTGTCTTGATGGTACATATGTTGAATGTTATGTTATGCACATGTTCATGCATCATATTTTTTAAACGGGCATAGAAAATGAACTTCCGTACGATGTTTTCATGAAAAGAGATGTGGTCTGAAAGGGGGCTATTAATCTATTGTGTAGGCACAAAGGGATCTGTCACAATACCACATCGCCTGAAACTAAATGAATCTATGTAATCTGTTATCTGGTCATGCAAGGTGGGGCTCAGACATGAATGTTGTATATGTGAGCATGTACCCTCCTCCGCTAGATAGAAAGGGTTGTCCGACCGCGGGATGAATCCTCTTCATTTAGCGGGTTGAGATCTCGGTGATAATATGTATGTGACGTAATGATAAGAAAAAGGTTGCATGATTTCTGAAATTCATTTGCACAGCATGCATTTTCATTTACGAAACTTACTGAGCCTTTAGTTCATAGTTGTTTGTATGGTGTAGGTGATTTCGAGACAGGTGAGGACGACGTTCCTCCTCCTGAAGCATGAGTCCGATTGAAGAAGAATGGTTGCGGGAGTGTGCTGGCGCAGTCGAGGCGTTTTCGACCCGTGGAGAAGTAAATTTATGTTTTGGGAACACGATTGTTTGATAATTGTGTAGTTGAACATATTAGGATATTTGAGAATCTGGATAATGGATTGATGGTTTATGGTTTATAAAACGTTTTGTTAAACCTGTCATTTAATGAACTTCTGGATTGCCCAATTTCTTAGGGATTTCGTTTGGTTTTCAAATGGTTCCACGCAGTTCATTTTTCACGAGATTTTACTTCGTTTTAATTATGCCTCGAGTCGGTTTGATTGAGTTTATGAAGGATGTGCGAGTATCGGGTGAAATTACGTTGAGGTGCATTGTGGTGAAGTATGTAGTATTTAGAGGTAATTTGAGGAAGAAAATGGAGGTATAAGTATTATGTTTTCCGTGGACGAATGGGTCCCGTGGGCGAATAGTTCCCGTGGAGGAAGTGCTCTGTTTTCTGTGGACGATGAGGTCCAGTTGAGTTTCTATAAGAGAAAGTCGTCGTCCATAGTCACGTGGACGAATAAGTCCCGTGGACAAATAAGTCACGTGGATGATTTGGACGAACGAGTCTCGTGGATGATGAAATCGTCCACGGTCTTCGTTGACCACAGACGCTGACTCCTTGTCCACGATGCCTTTTGGCTTCGTCGTCCACGAAGCCTTCAGTCTTTATTGTCCACGATGCCTTCTGGCTTCGTCGTCCACAAAGCCTTCAGTCTTTATTGTCCACGATGCCTTCTGGCTTCATCGTCCACGAAGCCATCAGCTTCTGTCGTTCACGTCTGCCTTCTGTTCTGTTGTCCAAACCCGATGGAATAAAAAGTTGTCTTCCACTGTTTGAACTGAAGAAACCCGAGAGGAAATAGACGCTTCTGTTTGTTTTAGTTGTTTTATAAATTGTTTTAAGTTTCATTTAAATGTGTTTTTCAATGTATTTCAACGATGTATACTTTGATTTAACGATTTAACGAAAAGGTTAATTTGAAAGTGTTTAAGGTTTTAAAAAGAAGAAAAATAATACGGGAAAATTAGGATACGGGTAAGGGTTGCTACATCTTATTTGTACAAATGGTACTTCGAACTTGGAACGAGCATGAAGAAATTAACAATACTTCTTTATATTTTGAGTTGTTCTGCCAGATCGGTCGCTTAAGACCTTTGGTCTCTACCCGGACCCGATGAAAAAAATGGGATCACTTCTTATGGACTCGTTGAGAATGATTCTGATCTAGTTCATGGTCTATTAGAAGTAGAAGGCGCTCTGGTGGGATCCTCACAAATAGAAAAAGATTACAGTCGATTTGATAATGATCGAGTGACATTGCTTTCGGCCCGAACCAAGGAATCCCTTAGATATGATGCAAAATGGATCTTGTTCTATCGTTGATCTGAGATTTCTCTATGAACAATACGAATCGAAGTTTGAAGCAGGAGAATGAGTCCTCAACCCGCAACAGATAGAGGAGGATTTATTCAATCACATAGTTTGGGCTCCTAGAATCTCGCTTGAAGATTAGTTGATGCATATAAACTGAGTCTCACTTAAAAGAAGTTGACTTCACATATTTACGCCACAAAACAGGGGTGGATGCAGTTCGGTTTGATCCGGTTCCACCCTGCAACCCGAACCCGATTCGTAGTTCCATGGAACCGGTCCCAATTCGGTTCCAACATATATATTGAACTGAAGTGCCGAATGTGATTGGGATTTACGAACTGCAGAGGCAAAGGCAAAGGCAAGACGAAGGCGAACTTGCAGAATTGCAATTGCAAGTTACGAGACGAGAAAGAGTGATTGAGTGAATGGGGCGCGTCACGAGAGTGGGTTGGGCTTGGGAATGGTTTGTATTATGCTTGTTTTCGGGCTGGTCCTAATTGTTCAAGTTAACCCATAATTCGTTTTTTTTCACGAATCAGGCAATTTGTGGCCTCCAAAAGCGTGGACTTGTGTACCGCCATTTTTGGGATCCCTGAACTTTGGTCAGTTCCTAGAATTGGCAAAACCTACCCATACTGGATCGAACTGTTGGGTCAGTTTCGATCTGCAAGTCCTAGTCGTTTCTATCCACCCCTAATTATTTGTAGCATTGGGCACTGTTTGGTTTGACTAGAGTTTGGTGTCGAACTGAACCAAATAATTCAGTTTTTCAGTTGTGCACCCAAAACCAAAATCGAACCGACAATCGGGGTGTAACGTACACTACTTGAATTGAGAAACTCAATTCAGTTCGTGTCGGTTCGGGCTTGGTTTCCATTTCCAACCCAAGAAAAGTTTAAGAAAACATCAATTTCTAGTAGAGCACTAAGTCAGCAAAAATGTTATGGAACGGATTGCGGAAATTTTGGTTATTTTTTGAACCAAGGTAAATTCATGTGATATGAAAATTTAACAATCCAACTAATTCATTCACATGTTCAATAAACACATCAATAATGACTATCAAACCGAGTTAGCTGACAAAGAGCAGTGATAGTGAGAATACCTTGTGTCACGACTCGAGAGGGAGCCTAATAGAAACGCCAAGCTAAACGATCAACCTCAGGGAAGCCTACTGTCTAATCTAAGGCTTTTTGTGGAAGTTTTATCATCGATACATGACCTCTCGCTATAACAAATGAGAGGATACAAACAATAGTAGGAATACAGGAAAATTAAAATAATTAAATGCACAATATACTGTACAATCTAAAATATGTCCTTACATATTCAAATTTAGAAGAATAAAATGATGGTGACTCGCAGATCCGATTCACTTCCTATTCCTCCTTCCTTTATCTGTAGAGAGGGGAGTCGTTGGAGTGAGTGACAAATTCAGTATAAGATGTTATACCAACCACTTATCACATTATGCATGCCCGTTTAAAATCAATGCATGTGTTTTAAAATTCAAAATCGGTTTCAATGTTATTAAATTCTCTTCTCATCATTCATTTTTTTAAAACGATTGATGAGGCTAGCTTTAAAAAAATAAGTAGGTTCAGTAAAAATAGACCCACATCAATAATACTATCATATATATAGCCAGGTGAATAGTGAAAAGGGAAGTCACTCAAGGATCCTCCGAACTATACCACAAAGAAAGGCCGCGACAACACCAGCAGGGCCTCCTAGGGAGAAGAGAAAGGTCAATTCACAAAGAGGGATCAAACGAATCAACCATACCCTAGGTCCTCGGGAACACCGCACAAGGGACTTATCAACCGAGGGTAGCAACGACTAGACACTGGCCAGGTCGAGTAATGAGGTGAGCCATAGCTTCCAGTCCCCTTCCTGCATTCGCGGGGAGTGTCGCAGCTCCCAATTTTAAGGGGGAGGGCCCTATCCAAACAAGTGTGGGGAGTATCACAGCAACCCTCAAACACGGGTGCATCTAGGACAAACCACCTGATACTTTCAGCGTATGGGCCCGACTGAGAGTGTCAGACGATTTTCTCCAGTATCAAACTCTAAATGACACAACTGAAAATCAATGCATAAATAAAACCCATATGCATGACAATATAAGAAATCTGACTATAAATCTCAAAGCGAGCCCGTCGGCTAGGGCAAGTAAAACATGACATTTAAACTCTACTAAGCAGTATAATTCAAGCAAAACTTGTAGGTTCCTAAATAATGTAGAATGCACATGCTAGTAAAAATGCCGATGTTAATACTAGTGGTATCCCACAAAAACTAATATACGTGCATGCTAAGCTAGGTATAACGTAATAAGTAAAATAACTCATACTCCTATGGCGAGTCCTCCTAACCTCGGCAGCCGATGACTCCTTGGGAATCATTTCGAACTCAGTAAAATCTTCCGACTATGGAAATCAAACAAAGGGGGAATCTGTTAAGGTCTAATAGGGGTTATAAACGATATAAACTAGGAGTCGGGGTGAAAACGGGCCCAAACGGCTCTAGTTGACTTTTTTCGGCCTGGGTCAGGTCCGATTTGGGTCGGATCAGTCTTGTAGCGACCCTTATCCGTATCCTAATTTTTTTTTTTACCGTATTATTTTTTTTTATCCTTACATTTATAAACTTAAATAGCATTCGTGCGGAATTAAAACTGTTTAAACTGGAATCAGAATCGGAATTAAAACGTTGAAGTTCATTTAGAAAATCACTTAAAACAAATCTTAAAAATCAATTTAATAAAACTTAAAACAATTAAATTAAAGCTTAAATTTATTAAAAACCATCGGCTATACATGGGAGGGCAAAATCGTCAAGTGCCCGCGGAAAAGAAACAGCGATCGATCACGGCAATCGATTGGCGGCACAGCGAATCGATCGCGGCGATCGATCGCTGCCCATCACAGCGATCGATCGCCCACTTGGGCAATCTCTGCTTCCTTCTCCTCCCCGATCCCTGCTTTCTTCTCTTCCCTTTTTGTCTTAACATGCTCTCTGGAATTCGAGAATTCCAGAGAGCTTTCCTCTTTCATTTCACCTCCTCTGCACATATCCTCTTCTACACATTACTCCCTTAAACTCTAAAATAACGTCATTTGTCTCTCGTTTTATCAACCACCAATTAAACGACCTAAAACATATTTTAAAACGTGTTTAAAACATAATAAACTTTCGTGAAAATAAACTTCGTGGATCTGTTTAAAAACCGAGCATTTCCACCTATTTAAATTTACCAAAACAGTTTATAAAACAGGTTTCCAACACGTTTAAAACACTAAACATAAACCTATCAACTACCAGATCCAAACATCCTAATATGTTCAGCTATACAATTCATATCGTGTCCCCAAAACATATACTTACATCTCCACGGGTCAAAATGCGCACCGACTGCCCAGCACACTCCCACGGGCCATCTTTCTTCAACTGTTCATGCCTCGGGTGGAGGGATCTCATCCTCATCTGTGTAGAGGTCACCTACACCATAAAAATAAGTCATGAGTTTAAGGCTCAGTAAGTCTACGTGAATGCAAGTGAATGCTATGCATGCGGTTCGTAAAACATGCGTCCTACCTTTTCGCTATTCATTTCATTTCATTACATTACAGATACGTCACCGTGGCCTCACTCTCGCTAGATAGGAGCGGCACATCCCACGGTTGGATAGCCCCTCGTATCTAACCGAGGGGAAAACATGCTCCCCAAGCAGCCATGTCTGAACCACCGCCACCTCCTTGACCAGATTACATGCATTCATATCTTTTCATTGTCTTTTTCCTTTTCATGAAAACATGCATAGAAATTCATTTTTCGTGCTTTTCAGAAAACATGATGCGTGAACATGTGCAATGCTATAAATATAATTAAAACATACAAACATCGAACATAAACATATAACACTTAACTAAAACTAACTACCCAACCTATTCACCCAACACAATCTATATTCTCCAACACAACAGAAGATCGTATGGTGTAGGCCAATCGGCCAAACAAGTCGCGGAGACTTACCTGACGTCCGTTGAATGCTAGCTCCGTCCACGAGCGTAGTGCACCTAAGGCAATTCACAACAATTATCATTAAAATGCGTTTGAACCGTTAATGTCCAAATTAATGAAATCCTTAACTAAGGAAATTCTTTTAAAGCTATAACTTAATTAATCGAGGCATTTTAACAACCAATTCGCGCTCGATTCTACGAAACATCTCATAACTAGCTTTTCCAAAAACCCAAAATTCATTAAATTTAACATTTCTCATAAATTAGTTTAACTTCGTCCAATAACGTTCAATACGTCCTTTATATCCATAAACTCGATAAACCTATCAATCTCGAACCCTAAATCACAATTTTAACAAAACCCTAATCATAAAACCTAAACGTATAACTTCGTTAAAATTGAAAACTAACGTCCGAAAGCTGTAGAATCTTACCTAGAACGTTGATTGGAGGAGAAAACGTGAAAAACGAAGATCGGTCGGAGGAGAAACGGGCGTCGGCAGAGGAGAATCGCCGCGAGAGAGGGAAAACCAGAGCTCTCTGGTTTTTCGCGAGGAGAGAAAGAAATGAGGGAGGAGAGAAAATAAGTGTTATTAATATAATTGATTTGTAAATGACCGTTTTACCCTTCTTACTTATTTTCTATTTGTTTCTTCCTTTATTTCGTTAATTAGCTAAGGATTCGGGCTCTCCAAATTTCCTTAGTTCACAAATAACTCCGACTTATTATCTAGGTTCTATTAAAACTGTCCGTTCGCAAAACGGACCCCGTTTACTATTTTTACTAAAACGTCATTTATATTTCGAGAAGCGTAATTACCCGAAATATAGCGTTATTACTCCGAAAATTCTCGTAACTTTCTTAAAATTCCAATTAATCGTTAGGATTTTAATAACGCTTTCTTTTCGTAAAACGGACTTGATTTGACATATTTACGAAAATGTCATTATTTATTAAAATAATAATATCCAGAAAAGCTGGGTATTACAAGTCCGAACCGATTATACCGATTCGGTCCGGCTCGGATGAACTCAGCCCAGCTAGACTCGGGTCGGACCCGGCAGGCCCCAACTGGGTACGGGTCGGATCCGGCCCGAAACGGCTAGTCCTGACCCGGCCTACCTGCCGTTGGGTCTGGGCCCGACCTGGCCCAAACCCAAGTCGACCCGATTAAAGCCGGGCTGACCCAGCACGGGTTGGGCCTGACCCATCCCAGGCCCAACTTGGCCTTGGGCCCGAGTCGACTCGACCAAGTGCCCAAGTTGACTCGGCCCACGGCCAAGTTTACTCAGCTGTCGACTGAGTCAACGATCGAGCGCCCAGGGTCAGAAAATTGTGTTTTTCCAACCCTTTTTTCGCCAAAACTCGTTTCCAACACATTTATTACCTCTTTTCTGCTCGATTCCTGCTAAAAACACCAAACATCGACATCAAATCCCAGATCTTTAAAAACCTAAAAACCCGAAACTTCTTGGGCAAAAATCGAGAGTTTGAGAGATTACCTTCAAAAACTTTCTTCACCAACGTTGATCTACTCTTCGAGACGAAGAGATTGATACCAAAATCAGGCCGAACAGAGGTCGTCTCCGGCATCGGCCTCTCTCTCTCTCTCTCTCTCTCTCTCTCTCTCTCTCTCTCTCTCTCTCTCTCTCTCTCTCCCCTCTGTTTCTTCATAATGAAACCTTATCGTTTAAATTTTATTCTTTTGTTTTATTTTATTTTAATTTATATTAAATCCATTTAATGGCTTTTGGTTTTTCGATTTAAATATGAAATTAGATAACTTTTAACATTCTTCTCCCGTGAATTTAATTTACTTGAAACGCGCGAACGTCAACTTAAAATTTTAATTTATTTCCTTAAATTTTTCGTACGGGTAATAAGTGACGAAAAATTCATATGTCGTAATTTTCTAAAAATTCGTGCATTCGAGCTTAAATTTCCACTTAAGAATTCGCGAAAAATTTATTCGTAAATTTATCTTTATTAAATAGGTTAAATCCAAAAACCGGCTCCAACAATCCATTTGGTTTAAAAAAACGGCTCAAAATTTTTCTTCGTCCTAAAAAAAGCTCAAAGTATTGAAAATGTGCAAAAAAATGGCTTTGCAGGGGGCACTTTTGAGGATGAAGATCCCCCGTACTCTAATTTCTGAAAGAGAACGGTTGGCCGTGTCTGGAGAACGGCCAACCATTCTCCACTGGGGCATTTTTTAGGATGAAAATCCCCTCGCATTTTTTAGTGAATTTAAAAAAAAAAATATCAAACGATATTTAATTTATTTGAAATTTTTACCACATGTTTTTCACATCATGAAAAGATAATTTAAAAAGTTTCGTGATTTTCTAACATTTATACGATTTATTGTAATTTTTTTAAATTAAGATTTGTTTTTTAAATTAATATTAGTTTCTTTTTCACTTTATAAATTAGTTTTAAAAAAATACCAAAATATATTGAATTTACTTGAAATTTTTATCACATGTTTCCCACATTATGAGAAGATAATTGAAAACTTTTCGTATTTTTTTCTAACATTTGTATGATTTATTATAATTGTTTTATAAAATAATTAAATAAAATTACAGTAAATCGTACAAGTGTTAGAAAATCATGAACTTTCCAGATTATCTTCCCCTTATGTGGAGAACATGTAGTAAAAATTTCAAGTAAATTAAATATCGTTTGTTATTTTTTTTTTAAATTCACCAAAAAATGCGAGGGGATATTCATCCTCAAAAATACCTCTGCGAAGAACGGTTGGTCGTTCTCCAGACGCGGCTAACCGTTCTCCTTCTGAAATTAGAGTGCGGAGATTTTCATCTTCAAAAGTGCCCCTGCAAAATTTTTGTTTGCACATTTCAATACTTTGAACAAAAACAAAAGTTTGAGCGGTTTTTTTAACTAAATAGATAGTATGAGCCCCTTTTTTGGATTTAACCTTTATTAAATTTGAGCAAATTTTAAACCTCGGGTCGATCTCTCTAGCCAAAAGCAGTCGCACGGCGGTAACGACGACAGTAAAGGCAGTCGCGACTCGCAAGGGAGATTGGGAGTCACGTGGGAGATCGTGAACCGAACTGCAGCTTGTCGCAACTGTCGCACACTTGCACCATTTCATGTCACAGTGGGGAGGCTGGACTGGAGACAGAGATAGACGACGGTGGCAGAAGAGGCTGGAGGAAGGATAGCTGTGGAGGACGAAAGTGAGGTGCAACGTGTGAACTACAAATTCAGACTCGAGCGGCGAGCGAGGAGCGCCTAGCGAGTCTAAAGAGTGAAATCTGAAGCCGAAGTTGATTTGCGAATTCGCGTTTCAACATTTAGGGCTTACAGATTTTAGTTTTTATTTTCAGGTTTTGGTTCACACTTTCAGCTTTTGACCAAAATCCAAAACCGAACCAAATCGAACCAAACTTGTGAATTAATTCAACAACCCAAGTCGACCATTGATTATTCATATGCTAACCAAACCAAATCTACCCTGACATGTTCGGTTCGGGTTGCCCATGCCAAATTACTTGTATCCTTGTAGCCTTTACTAGAAATGCTTGGAACTTTGAACTCCTAATGTGTGTAGGAAAACTTCCCTAGGTGTAGCAAAAAATATTCAACACAATTGTATCTCACTCTAAAAAAATTTATCACTCAATTTAATCGAAGATAGTAATCCCTTTAGAAAACAATTCGGAACCATACTAACAAGCACCATGAAGTTTCCTCTATGTTTTGGAAGCCTTTTCATCACGTCAATCTCTCTTCGTAGTCGTTTTAGAACAGATTAATCTTAATAAATAATTTTTTTAAAAAATATATAATTGATAAAGATAAAGTAAGGGACAAAAGATTCATTTTTTTAGGTTTATTAACGGTGTTAACAAAAACAATAACAGCAAAATGTTCATTGCCAACACTTCAAAGTTTAAAGTGTCAATTGACAAAATTTAAAATTTAACGTATTAGTTGAAAATATCTCCATGCTTTAAGATCTATTTTGATATTTACCCATTAATTTTTCGTAGTAAATTTTTCCTCTTGTAAAGAGATCTAAACATTTTTTTTTTTTTTTTGTATTTGTTGTTTCTTTTCTAAAAATGATTCAAAATCTTCTATGTTTGATCTCAAATCTAATAATGCACTACTTATTCTCTTTTGATTAAAAGAACATTTGTCCAACATTTGTCCAACAAGTATTACTTCTATCAAGATAATATGACGTGTGTAAATGTTTATGTGTTGGCATATTTTTTGGCAAACATATTTCAAGAAAATTTATATATTATTTCCTATTGTGTGATTTAAATCTATGAAAGATTGTTTCTTGCCTTCCAAGAAATTATCTATATAATATTTAAATGGTGGTTGATTGGAGATCTTGAAGATTAGAAAGTTTGAGAGATATAGAAAGTAGTTACTTGGAAATCAAGTAGCTCTAGATATGGAATGGATTATGGCGAGATAAGTGATCACAACAAACAATGAATATATTTCTAAAGTATTGAGATCTGATTTGATTATATTGGCGGCACTTTCCTAAAATAGCACACGGAGTGTCACACAAACCGAATTGAAAAAATCAGTTTCTTTATTATGTGAGACTTTGATTTGATCTGTGATTCGAAGATTACTATTCTGTTAAGCTAGATTACGGCGAGATTCAAGATCACAGCAACAAAGGGATTTATTCCTAAGCATTTGGAAAGTTGATTTGAAGATGGAAATAATATTTTGAAAGCTGATCTGAATAATGTGGTGCTGTTAAGCTAGATACGAGATCACAACGTTGTTAGGATTCATTCCTAATATTTTGGGATTCGTTTCAAATTTGTTTGCATGAGCTTTCCATAAATGTCACACTCAATGTCACAGATCCAATTTTCATGGGATTCGGTTTCTCTTATTTTGTGCGATCTGTTTGGAAAGAATATTCGATGAATAATACATTATGCATTCTTGCTACACAGTTGAAGGCTGCAGAAGCCATTATTCTTGAGAGCCAAAAGCCTTTATTCATCCGGGCGATTTATTCTTCACCCACAGTTTAGTGTGATGCATGTTATTATTCATTCGGTCGTTGATTTAATGTATTCACACTCTATTCGTGAGCTGATCTGATTATCTTCAGAGTGTGTTGATTTGATGCAACCTTAGACAACGACGAGTGTTATCGACGCTGTCCCAGGTGCAATTATGTTTATTTCATTGAAACTCTACCTGGAACTCTGGAGGAGTTATGATCGTGGGCAAGGGGATCTTGCCATACACGGGTTCCGAGAGGAGTCATCAATGACAAGGAGAGCTTGTCATCTTTGGATTATGGGAGGAGTCGCCATCAACAAGGGGATCTTGTTGCATTCAGATTTCGGGAGGGATCGATTACAAGTCGAGGGGAGCTTGCAAAAACAAATTTACTGAGGAAGTTAGTGAGAGGCGGCGACAAAGATAAGAGGGAGTCTTTATTTGTATAAGTCCGATTGTCTTGTAACTTTAAGAACTCGTGAATTGTTTTTAAATCTGGGCTTGGCCCCGCAGACGTAGGCAATTGCCGAACTGCGTTATCAACCTCTTGTCTCATTATTTTCTGTACTTTATCATTGTCCATTAACACGATAATTACTTGGTGTCCCTCCGAGTGCTCCACCTACACTAGGGCATCAAGTAACTAACTTTGATCTTTCAATTGGTATCAGAGCGGTTCGCTTATGTTTCTTAAGCGAGATCCACGGGATTTGATCTTGGTATAATGGACTCTATGAAGGAAAGAGGTTCAACTATGCGTCCGCCACTATTGGATGGAAGTAACTATGCATATTGGAAGGCCAGGATGAGAGCATTCATCAAGGCTATCGATGAGAAGGCTTGGAGATCTATTTTAACAGAATAGAATCCTCTCACGACTACTGTTGAATGAGGTGTCATATCTCTTAAATTTGAAGAAGATTGGTCAATCACTGAAGATGCACTGGCAAATAGTAATTCAAAGGCACTTAACGCTATTTTTAATGGTGTTGACCCTATTCAGTTCAAGCTTATTTCAACGTGTGAGTCAGCTAAAAGAGCATGAGAGATTCTCCAAACTACTTATGAAGGAACATCGGTGGTGAAGCTATCAAAGATGCAAATGCTCACGAAAAGGTTTGAAAATTTAAAAATGCATGAAGAAGAAAGTATTGCCGAGTTCAATGCCAAACTGTGTGATATAGCCAATGAGGCATTTGCACTTGGTGAAACATTCTCTGAAGAACGTTTGGTACGAAAGACTCTACGGTCTCTTCCACAACGCTTTGCCTATAAAGTTACTGCAATTGAAGAAGCTAAAGATGTCTCCAAGATGAAATTGGAAGAACTAATGGGATCACTTAGAACTTTTGAGATCAATATTGGGATTGATGCCGAAACAAAGAAGTTCAAAGGCGTAGCACTAAAAACTGACACACAAGACTTGAATGTTCATGATGAAGATGACCTTGAAGAGTCTCTTGCACTACTATCAATGAATTTTAGGCGAGTTATGAAAAAAATTGGGAGAAATAATCGCGGTGTCAAACCCAATGTCAGCAATGCAAAACTGGGTTCTTCTAGCAATAAGAAGTATAAGGAAGACAATCACGCTCCAGATCAATCTGTCCAGAACAGAGGAATTCAATGTAGAGAATGTGACGGTTTTGGGCATATACAAGCTGAATGCGCTAACACTTTGAAGAAAAAGAAAAGCTCTCTCAACACTACTTGGAGTGATGTTGAATCAGAGAAAGAAGATGAATTTCAGAACAACCATGTTGCATTTGTTAGTAAAGCTGAATCTACAGAAAAAGGCGGTGTTACACACGAGGTCACAAATGATATATCGGCTTGTAGTGATGAAGTTAAAGATGAAGTTACCACAGAAGACTTCATTGCAGAATACAAATATCTTCATGAGAAATAGACTGAGCTTGTCAAAATAAATCAGTGTCTTCTTATTCAGAATAGAGACTTGGAAATTGAGAAGATCAACCTACAAAATTCGGTCTTTGAATTAGAAGCCAAATTAAGAATGAGTCGAGATAAAGTGACAGAACTATTTAACGAGCTGAATTAGTTGAAGAAAAATATCAAAATGTTAAATACAAGTTCCTCTAAGTTGGATGATATCTTAAGTGTCAGCAAGTCCAATAGTGATCATTCTGGATTAGGTTTCAAAGGGGAAAGTTCAATAGCACAGATAGTGTTTTCTCAGCCTCGAAGCAAAGGGAAAAACATGGTGTCTTCTACAGTATCCTATGAGCAAAAGGAAAGCATAGTGTCTCAAACGATGCCAATAAAGAATTATGATTACAAAGGAAAACAAAATGCAATGAATGGTG
Organism: Begonia masoniana; assembly: GCA_022432975.1. Classification (NCBI taxonomy): domain Eukaryota; kingdom Viridiplantae; phylum Streptophyta; class Magnoliopsida; order Cucurbitales; family Begoniaceae; genus Begonia; species Begonia masoniana. The sequence continues at coordinate 32,421,270 of CM039502.1, forward strand.
CAAAAGTCAAGAAGAAGTCGAAGCCTAATTCTACGCCCATTAGAAATAGTAATAGACTTAATTCTATTTGTCACTATTGTAATTGTAGAGGTCATATCCGATCTAGATGTTTTACCAATCTTGCTGATTTGAGACAAGGTACTGCTAGAAATTCTCTCTTTCACAGACTTCCACAACAAATATGGAAGAAGAAATCCACCTTGAAGTGTAATGTCACTCATACCTCTCTAAAAGCTATTACAACTGATGCATGGTACTTTGACAGTGGATGTTCTAGGCATATGACTGGTGAAAAGAAGTTTTTGAAGAACATCACATCTGATCGTATGGGAAAAGTGACATTCGGTAACGGTGTCAAAGCAAGTGTCACAGGCGCAGGTACACTGAATGTTCCTGGACTACCACAGTTAGAGAATGTTCTTCTGGTAAATGGTCTAAAGGCAAATTTGATAAGCATTAGCTAGTTGTGTGATCAAGATTTAAATGTCTATTTCACTCGTGAGAAGTGCACATTCTCGGATCAAGACAAAAATTGCATCATAGAAGGGGTAAGATTTGCTGATAATTTTTACCTTATCTCATCATCTTCAACTTGTTATCGTTCAAGCATGGAGGATTCTATTTTATAGCATTGAAAATTGGGACACGTCAATGATAGGATGCTAAAGATGATTATTTCAAATGAAGCTGTCTGTGGGATTCTCAAGCTAACTTTTGATGAAAATCGTTTGTGTGGTCCATGTCAAATAGGTAAACAAACCAAGGTGTCTCACACAAAGTCACTGGCAGCAGCAACCAATCGTGTGCTTGAATTACTTCATATGGACTTAATGGGACCGATGCCTCTGGAAAGCATTGGAGGCAAACGATATGCTTATGTTACGGTTGATGATTTTTTACGATTTACATGGGTGGAGTTCCTTAGAGAAAAATCCGATACTTTCAAAGATTTCAAAGCATTATGTATTCAACGCCAACGTGAAAAAAAACTGTGCCATCATGGGAATTATTCGCATTTGTAGTGATCATGAGAGAGAGTTTGAAAACTCAGAATTCTTAGATTTTTGTAATCAACTTGGAATATCTCACGAGTTCTCGGCACCCAAGACACCTCAGCAAAACAGAGTTGTTGAACAGAAAAATTGAACTATTGCAGAGATGTCTCGCGTAATGTTACACGAGAAAAATATTTCACAGAAGTTTTGGGCCGAGGCAATGAACACTGCATGCTATACAATAAATCGAGTGTATCTCCGTGGAGGAACTTCCATGACACCGTACGAGATATGGAAAGGTAAAACTCCAAATCTTCACTATTTTCATCCTTTCGGTAGTACGTGCTATTTGTTAAATGACAGGGAACACAGAGGGAAATTTGACTCTAAGAGTGATGAGGCTATCTTTCTCGGATATGCAACCAATAGCCATGCAAGATATGCAACCAATAGCCGCGTCTATCGAGTCTACAATAAAAGGACTCGAACTGTCATTGAATTGGCAAATATTCAAGTGAATGATTCCTTGGATACAGTTGATACACCTAGAGAAGATATATTTCAGAGTTCAAATAATGAAAGTTCTAGTGCCCTCACCAATGTCCCAGATGTTTTTCCAAGCAGTGTCTCAGGTAATGTCTCCGATACAACTATCACAACTAGTGAAGTGGAAGCGACTACATCAAACAGCAGGCAACCGTCCACACGTGTCCAGAAAGATCATCCTGTTGATGAAGTCATTGGAAGTCCTAATGATGGAATCTGAACTAGAGACAAACCGAGAGTAAACTATAAAGATATGATTCATATGGCATGTTTCACCTCAACTATTGAGCCTAAAAATGTGAAAGAAGCTTTCCTAGATGAATATTGGATTGAGGCAATGCAAGAAGAACTTGATCAATTCACTCGAAATCAAGTTTGGGACCTAGTGCTGTGTTCTCCAAATGTAATCATCATCGGCACCAAGTGGATATACAAGAACAAGAGTGATGAGTATGGAAACATTACACGCAACAAAGCACGGTTAGTCGCTCAAGGATATTCACAGATTGAAGGCATTGATTTTGATGAGACATTTGCTCCGGTTGCTCGACTTGAATCAATTCGACTTTTACTTGCTATTGCTTGTGTAATGCGGTTTAAACTCTATCAAATGGATGTGAAGAGTGCGATCTTAAATGGCTTTCTCAATGAGGAAGTTTTTGTCACTCAACCAAAGGATTTTGAGGACCCTCATCATCCCGAGTATGTCTATCGATTGAAAAAAGCGCTATATGAGCTTAAACAAGTACCCTGAGCATGGTATGAACGATTTACGGTATATTTATTATCCAAAGGATATGAGCGAGGGGGAGTAGATAAAACTTTTTTCATTTGCCGTGAAAAATGTCTGTTTTTACTTGCTCAAATTTATGTTGATGACATAGTATTTGGCTCAGTGTCACAGGTGTTGGTAGATGATTTTGTTGCTAAAGTGACTGGCAAATTTGAGATGAGCATGGTCGATGAGCTCAATTACTTTCTTGGTCTTCAGATTTAGCAAAGAAACGATGAAATCTTCATATCCCAAACCAAGTATGCCAAAAATCTGTTGAAGCGTTTCAAGTTAGAGAATGTCCGTCCCAAAAGAACACCGATTGAGACACATGAAAAACTCTCTAAAGATGAGAAAGGGACTTCTGTTGATGCACGACTATATAGAAGTATGATTGGCAGCCTCTTGTATTTAATTGTTAGTTAACCTGACATTTGTTATAGTGTGGGATTATGTGCTCGGTTTCAAGCAAATCCTCGAGAGTCTCACCTGGTGTCAGTGAAGCAAATTCTCAAATATGTTGGCGGGATGACTGACTATGGAATTTGGTATTCATTTGATACAAATGCAAATCTAGTTGGCTATTATGATGTTGATTGGGCTGGGAGTTCGGATGATCGAAAAAGTACTTCCGGTGGATACTTTTATTTGAGAAACTATTTAGTGTCATGGTTTAGCAAGAAGCAGAACTATTTCTCTGTCTACTGCCGAGGCAGAATATATTTCAGCTGGTAGTAGTTGTACTCAACTTCTTTGGATGAAACAAATGCTCAAGGACTATGGTGTCACACATGATGTCATAATGTTATATTGTGATAATTTGAGTGCTATTAATATCTCCAAGAAACCAGTACAGAATTTTCGGACAAAGCATATTGATATTCGATACCATTTCATTAGATCCCTTGTAGAAGACAAAGTCATCACCTTGGAGCATATAGTGATCAAAAATCAAATTGCCGATATTTTTTCAAAGCTTTGGATGGTGTGAGAATTGAAGAATTGAGGTATGTTTTAGGCCTCTATGTCATGTGAAGAGATTTTTCTGTGGTGTAAGTTTTTTTATTTGCTTTCATAATAAAATTTAAAAAAAAATCGCCACTTGTTTTAGGTGATTTCTTTTAAGCTTTTTTGGTCTTTAATTTTCTGCATGACACAAGGGGTTCTATGAAGCTTTCAACGGTCTTTATGCCAATTTAGAGTTAATCTCAAATGTATTGATGAAGGTTTTTATGAGATTTGATCGTGGCTATATCCTTGAGTTTATTCCCCAATTTATTTGAAGATTTATGGTTTATTTTCCAAATTGACTGAGATTTTGGATTTATTTCTCAATTTAAATGAGGATTTATGGTTTATTTCCATAAACTCAAATGACTATTCTCCTGCTCAAGATTTGTGTTTTCTGATTCCATGGCAATTATTGAAGAAGTACCTGTAAATAAGGTTTCTGAGCCGAATCTTAGAAGCAATTCAGGTCCAATACCCCTAATATCGAAGATGTCTCTTGAAGAGTTTTTGACGCCGATTTTCAAGAACAAGTGTTTTTAAGGAGTCATTTGTTTAAATTCTCATCTATTGTGATTAATACACATCTGAGCAGTGTTGATTATGAACAGTTTACTCATTTTAACAAGTTAATTACTGATGTCACTGGTAGTGTCAGACGTGTGTGTGCCTCACAACTTACTGTCAAGTATGCTATCCTGCACAAGATTGCTATGAGAAACTGTCATTTTACTTCTCAGGGAATTGATTGTGAATCATGTCGATTGCAAGAATGAAAAGTTGGCTCTTCCGTTCCCATGGTTAAATTATGGTACTTGAAGATAAGCTGTAATTTTTTGAATGAATGTTTTAAGGAGGACGATGTTACTGAAAAATTAGATGTTACACCTAATATTATTGCTGATGTCACTGAAGATGTCATTGAAGATGTCATGGGATAGCAGAGGAGGAAGCCCTAGTATTTCATGTTGAAGGAGAATTTGTCCAAGGAAAATGATGCTAGTGAACAGTTTGCCAACAACTACAATCGGGTTGGTCTTTCTTCTGATGATATTTCCGTAGGATCGAGATTGTCTAAGAGGGGGGTGAATTAGACCTTTTTAATTTTGTTAAACTAATCAGCAAGCAAACACAATAATGCAAATAACAAAGAGAGAGAGAAAAAATCAACACAAGATTTTTACGTGGTTTGGCCAAACCTTGCCTACATCCACGCTTCAAGGTTCATCCCTTGAAGATTCTTAACCTTCTCCTCGGCGAGAAAAACAGATCAGAATTCCGGGCTCCGATCAACTGTCTTTACAATTCAGGATTGAACTTCACGGGCGTCAATCCACTGCCTTATACAGATTGTAGAGTTCGTAAAATGATAAGCTCAGACTACACTCTCACAAGGATTAAATCTCAAGTTAATGTAGAGAGGTGTAGAAGAAATATAGAGTATGAATGATTTTGCAGATTAGGGCTCAAGAGTAAGATTAGCAAAAGTTGTTCATTCGTGCTCTAACCTTGGCTTAAATACTCTGTATGTTAGTCGGCTCTTGACTTCAATGCTCCTCATCCAATAATGGAAACTTTGTTACCGTTGGATCAGCTTTCGTACAATTTCAGGTAGCCGTTGCCTTCTGTAGTTGCAAGTCGTCGTCGCCATTAAAGCTCTGGAGTTAATGTTGAAAACGACGTCACTGTAGCTTCGCGGCTATTTTGAATTCTGGCGGAAGATCATCGGTGGAAGCAACTTTAAAAGCTATCGGCATGAGTATCTTCAAAACGCCATCGGTAGATGCAACCTTGAGGACTCCATCGGCAGATGCAGCTTGGAATGCTATCGGCAGATGCAGCTCGAATGTTATCGGCAGATGGAGCTCGAAAGTTATCGGCAGATGCAGGCTTTGAATTCCATCGGCAGATGCACCTTGAAAAATCGTCGGCAGATGCATCTTTCAAACTTCATCGGCAGAAGCATCTTGACATTCCATCGGCAGATGTGAGCATTGAATGCCATCGGTAGATGTGACTTGAACGCCATCGGTAGATGTCTTTATTTAAGTACTTTGCCTTTGTCGTTTAGCAAACGGTTTGAATTGTCTTCAAATGCCATCGGCAGGAAGAATTAAAACATCAGATGTAATCGGCAGATGTAACTTTTGTTTACCAATTTTTTTCAGCCCTGTACACTTAACTCGATTCATTAGACAATTAAAATACCCTTTTTAAGGGTATCTCCAAAAGATTAAAATCAAATGCATAATTCAATATTCTCATTTTATAAACATAATCAAATTGCATATTTAACATTGAAATACATCATCAAAAACATATTTAGACTTAAACTCTATTTAAGTCAACAATCTCCCCCTTTTTGATGATGACAAATTATGAGTATAAAATTTGATTAACCATTACTCTCCTCCAGAATTCTAGCTCCTCCATAGCAAATGCATATATTCCTAAAACAAACAGGGAGCATACCAGAGTTTCAAAAATATGCATATATCCAGAGTTTCAGATTTCCAAAATATAGTAATGGCACAAAGCATAGATCAAATATATTTATTTATACCATTCTCCCCCATTGACATTATCAAAAAACAAACAGAGAGAGAAACAAAACCAATGCATTCAGCACACAGAGTAGAAACATCAGCAAAATGTAAGTAGAAATTAATAAAATTGTGTACTAATTGTTTACAAACAAAAACATCTATTTAAAGAAAGAGACAAAATGATTCTAGAAAGCTTGGCTAATCCAAGCAGGTACTTCAAGGGTTGAATGAAAATATACATCTACAAGGGCACGAAGAGAATGAATATCAAGAGGGATAGATGGTTGATAAAGCACTAAATCCTGGCATGGAGTAGGCTCTGGCTGAGGAGCAACAGAGGTAGAGGGACCTTGATACACCACTAAATCCAAGCAGGGAGCCAAAGATGGAGAAGGATCTGAGAACACCACCATGTCCATACATGGAGGAGGCGCGACAGATGAACCAGCAATAGGAACCACAGGAGGAGAGAGTGCTAGTTTAGCCTCCTGAAGATCCAATGACATTAAGCGCACATCCTCAGCAACTTCAGGCCGAGAAAAGGGAAGAAACAAATCTTCAAAGCAAGCCTCTGGAACACTAACTGAACTAGATGGTTCGGGTTCGGGTTCAGGTTCAGGTGTCAAAGCGTCAACTAAAGATCGGAGAGACTCAAGTTCCCTGACAACCATGCGCCTATCAGCATCCAGTTTTTGAGACAACAAGCCAAGACCGGTATCTAAATCCTTGCTCATGTATTTTTGATTCTTGGCTAGCTTGGCATCGAGAGACTGGTCAAGCCTACTTTCCATGGAACTGAGAGCTGTCTCGATGCGGGCAAGAGAGACCTTCAGCTCATTATACTGAGTCTCACTCATCAAAAATCTCCTCTGATAAGTTAGAGGAGTGGCAGGTGGTACTGAGGGAATGGGTGAGAATACTGGTACTTGAGGAGTGAGGGGGATAGGTGGAAGGGCAGGTAGTGAAGGCATCAAAAGTGCAGGTGAAAGAGGTGAAGGGATTGGGACTTGAGAAGCAGTTGGACTTGGAGGAGGTAATTGGACTGTAGGAGGTGGTTGGACTGGTGATAGAGGAGCTATATCCTGTTGGACTGGAGAGGGAGGAGCTGGAGGAAGCAGAACCGGCAAAGGAAGTGCAGGTGGAGGAGATGGAGGATTCTCTGGAAGGGGTAGGGGCACAGAGGAGGGAGTAGAGATTTCCTCTGAAATAAGTGCTCGTGAGAGAGGGGCTGGACGCCTTCGCACAAGAGGTGGTTGGAAGCTAGAAGCCTGAGATTGAGAAGGAGAATTATCGAATGCAGGTATCTCAGAGTCATCCCCTCCTTCAGCAGTGGACTCCTCTAGCAGGCTAAGTTTTCTCTTTCCCTTTTTGACAACTGCTGCCTTAACAGTATTTCTCTTAGGAGCATTCACAACAAGCTCCCCAGTTCTGTTCTCTTTATTCCCATTTTGGTCAAAGTGGTTTTGGAATAGAAACTTGTGGGTTGAAGACGAAAGGGGTCTTCATCCTCTGGAAAGACAACCTCAAGATGCATAAAAATCTTCATGAGCAGCAGATTATAAGGAAATGAGGTAGCTCTGGATGTCACAGCCTGAATCATCCTTCGAACCACAACATATCCAAGATTGAAGGGGGCCTTTTAGTACAGTGCAAATAGAACAAAAAGCTCCATTGCACTCACCTCATCATGGTGACCACCCTTAGGGATAATATTGTATCCTATCATCTGATGAAACAACCTGGCTCTTGCAGTCAGGTGTTTGCCTTTAAGAGGATCTGTGGTATGGTTTGGGTCAAGAACTATAAGCTGAGGAAAACTTAGACCCTCAGATGTACCAAAGAAAGGGGGCTCAGAGCCGGTCATGTACTTGAAAGGGCGGCTATCTAAATGGGAGCACTCCAAAAGGGCATTAATAAATTGAGGAGTAATCTCTATGTGCTTGCTATACATATAACTCTTAATAATAGAGAAATCAGAAGTAAAACTCATATTAGCATAGAACATTCTGATTGCCTATGAGTAATAGTACGATTCTACTTCAAATAATCCTACCAACCCAAGATCCTTAAAGGGTTCTATAATATCCATTTCTTCTAAGTCATCAAAGTAAATCCCTCGACTGGGGATTAAAGTTTTGTACCTATAGTCGTCATGGTACCTTAACTTAGCAGCCTTAGAGGAAAGAAGAGAGATGGCCACTCTTTGGCACGAGGAATCTCTCGTGGAGGACGAGCTGATACTTTGGCCTTTTTCTTGGCAGGTTCCTTAGCAGCGCGAGAAGATGAACCTGGAAAATCCATTGGAGGAATAGGACTCGAGAGAGAGAGAACTGGTAGGGCAGGGTTTTTCAGAAAGAGCGCGAAAAGTAAAGCGTCTCTGAAAAGAAACTTAGTTTAAAAGGATGAGGGCTTCGCCCGACGGGATGAAGTCACACGTGTAAAACTGATAAGCCTGATGCGTCACACGTGTCGGCAGATTAAAAATACATCTTCCGATGCCTTCAGAAAATATGCATCTGCCGATACCTACCAGTAACAAAACATCATCCGATGCCTATTGAAAAGCACAGCATCTACCGATGCCTTTACAGACAGAAAATCTCTAACACTCAGGAATTTTCCAAACAGAGAAAGAATCTTAGATTTTTTTCAACCCGAATGAGACCTAGTCTTACTCTTATGTTATTGAAGGTCTTCTCATCCAAAAGTTTTGTAAAGATGTCTGCTAGTTGATCTACTGAATTAACAAATTCTAAAGATATATCACCTCTTTGAACATGATCACGGATGAAGTGATATCTAACATCTATATGCTTGGTTCTAGAGTGCTGGATAGGATTTTTGAAAATGTTGATAGCACTTGTGTTATTACACCGAATAGGAATCCTATCATAAAACAGATTATAGTCTTCTAGAGTTTGTTTCATCCATAACATTTGTACACAACAACTGCCTGTAGCAATATATTCACTTTCAGCAGTTGATAATGTAATAGAATTCTGTTTCTTAGAGTACCAAGAGACTAAAGATTCACCTAAAAACTGACAGGTGCCACTAGTGCTTTTCCTATCAACTAGACTACCTGCATAATCAGAATCTGAATATCCAATCAGATCAAAAGAGGTGCCTTTTGGATACCATAGACCTAAATCATAAGTCCCACTCAAATATTTGAAAATCCTTTTTACAGCAGATAAATGAGACTCCTTAGGGGCAGCTTGAAATCTAGCACACAAACAAACACTAAAAAGAATATCTGGCCTACTTGCAGTCAGATAAAGCAAAGATCCAATCATACCACGATATTTCTTTATGTCCACATTTATTCCATTTTCATCTTTGTCCAATTTTGTTGTGGTACTCATGGGAGTTCTAAAAGATTTGACAGAATCTAAACCAAATTTCTTTAAGAGCTCCTTGATGTATTTTTCTTGGCAAAAGAAAATCTCATCAGGAGATTGACTGATCTGGAAACCTAAGAAGAATTTTAACTCCCCCATCATACTCATTTCAAATTCACTTTGCATGAGGGAGGAAAACTCATTACACATGATGACATTAGTTCATCCAAAAATAATGTCATCAATATAGATTTGAACTAACAGAATGTCATTATCCTTTTGCATGGTAAATAGAGTTGAATCAGAATTTCCCTTTTTGAAATTTCTTTCCTCAAGGAAATTCTTCAACCTATCATACCAAGCTCTAGGAGCCTGTTTAAGTCCATAAAGTGCCTTCTTAAGTCTATACACATAATCGGGTTTTGCAAAATCTTCAAATCCTAAGGGCTGCTCTACATAAACTTCTTCCTGAATATAACCATTTAAGAAAGCACTCTTCACATCCATTTAGAAGAGTGTGAAGTTTTTGTAGCAAGCATAGGCTAAGAGCATCCTAATTGATTCTAATCTAGCAACAGGTGCAAAGGTTTCCTCAAAATCTATTCCTTCTTCTTGATTGTATCCTTTAGCAACAAGTCTAGCCTTATTTCTAACAACAATCCCATTTTCATTTAATTTGTTCTTGTAAACCCATTTAGTTCCAATTATGGGATGATCCTTAGGCCGTGGAACAAGTTCTCATACCTTGCTCCTTTCAAATTGATTTAGCTCCTCTTGCATAGCTAAAATCCAATACTCATCATTCTCGGCCTCTTCAAACTTCTTAGGCTCTATTTGAGAGATAAATGCTACATTGGCACAGAGATTCCTAAGAGAGGATCTAGTCTTAACTTCTAGAGAAGGATCACCTAAGACTTCATCTATTGGATGGTTTCTTATATACTTCCAATCTCTTGGAAGAGCAGGATTTTCATCATTGATAGGAACAATATCTAGGGAAGTAGAAGAAGGTTCTAAAGGTTTTTCTACTTGATGAGGGTCACTAGGATTTTCTAAAGAAAGAGAATCCAGTTGATTATCCAAAGTATCATCCTCATCCACATTGATTGTGGGCTGAGGAGACTCATCAAAGTTGACATGTACTGATTCCTCTACAACTAGAGTTCTCCTATTGAATACTCTATATGCTTTACTGGAAAGTGAATAACCAAGAAAAATTCCAAGGTCAGATTTGGAATCGAATTTTCCTAAGTTATCTTTAGTGTTGAGAATAAAGCACTTACAACCAAAGGCTCTAAAATACTTAACAGAAGGTGTTTTTCCACTCCAGAGCTCATATGGAGTTTTCTCAAGAATAGGTCTTATGGAGACCCGGTTTAGCACATAACAAGCAGTAGCAACAGCTTCAGCCCAGAAATACTTAGGAATGGAATTTTCATTAAGCATGGTTCGAGCAAGCTCTTGAAGAGACCTATTTTTCCTCTCAACAACACCATTTTGCTGAGGGGTTCTAGGAGAGGAGAAATTGTGCTCAATTCCATACTTGAGACACAAGAGTTCAAATCTCTCATTTTCAAATTCTCCACCACGATCACTACGGATAGCAACAATGGTGAGCTCCTTTTCATTTTGAACTCTTTTCCTAAAGCTAGAAAAGGTATCAAAAGTCTCATCCTTAAACTTCAGAAAGAAAACCCAAGTGAATCTAGAGAAGTCATCTACAATAACAAAGGCATAAAATTTGCCTCCTAAGCTTGCTATATTGGAAGGACCGAAGAGGTCCATGTGAAGAAGTTGGAGCGGTTTAGAAGTAGAAATTGCATTCTTCGATGCAAAGGAACTTTTGATCTGGTTACCCATTTGGCAGGCTTCAAAGACCTTATTCTTCTCAAAGGATATCTTAGGGATTCCTCTAACTAAATTCTCCTTAGTAATCTTAGCTAAGGTATCCATCCCTACATGTCCTAATCTCCTATGCCAAATCCAAGAATCATGGGAAGAATTAACAGCAAAGCATTTTTCATCAACATGCTCAATAACATCCAAGTCAATAATATAGATATTTTCTTTCCTATAGCCAGTGAACAGAGTTTTGTCATTAGATGCATCTTTAATTAAACAAGAATTTGATTTAAAGATCACCTCATAACCTTTATCACATAACTGGCTAAGACTAAGCAAATTATGCTTTAATCCCTCAACTAAAAGCACATTTTCAATAATAGGATTAAAACTGTTACCTATATTGCCGATGCCAACTATTTTGATCTTTTGGTTTCCACCAAAAGTGACACTTCCTTTCTTTTTGTTGACAGCGGCAAACATGGTTGAGTCTCCTGTCATATGCCTCGAGCATCCACTGTCGAGATACCACTGGTTCTTTCCAGGAGAGCACTCAACCTGCAAAACGGTAATCAATTGGTCTTCTTAGGTACCCAAATCTTTTGGGTCATAGTGTTAGGTCTGGTTCCCTTAGGAACCCATTGAAGTTTATTACTTGACTTCTTATGTATTTTTAAAGGACATTCAAATGACTTATGTCCTATCTCATTACAAGCATGACAAGTAGACGGTTTGACAAAGAAATTCTTATATACTTTCTTTTTGCTAAATTTATTATATCCTAAGCCAGCTTTATCAAAAGTGACTCTCTGGCTTCCTAACAACATGTTCAAATTTTTACTACCTTCAGTGAAATTCAGAACAAGTCTATTCAACATCTCATTTTTCTCTCTAATTTCAGAGACCTCTTGTTCATGCTGATTGTTTTCCTTTGCATGCTTTTCTATTATACTAGCATTTTCCTTTTTCAATGAATTGTATTTAGCTTTTAACATGCTAAACTGTTTTACCAAGTCATTAAAAGCGTCAATTAGATCACCATCATCGTTATCACTTTCACTATCACTTACAGTAGTAGGAGTAAAAGTACAAACCTTATCCTCATGTGCCATGAAGCACAGATTGGCAACCTCTTCATCTTCAGAAGAAGAGGTGTCACCTTCGCTGTCATCCCAAGTGGCCTTCATTGTCTTCTTCTTAAATTTCTTGGGATATTTCTTGGCCTGTGGACAATCTGCCTTCATGTGGCCAGGCTTGCCACACCCGAAGCATGTGATTTCCTTCTCCTTTTGAGGTTTCTCAACCTTTGGAAATCTCCTTCCTTGCATCCTTTTTCTTTGGAGGAATTTGCTGAACCTCCTTGTAATGAGGGCAATATCCTCATCATCATCATCTTCTTCTTCTTCAGATACTTCTTGTTTACTGGAAGAGGCTTTCATAGCAATATCCTTTCTTTTTGTAACCTCTTTCTCCTTAAGGTCTTCCTTCTCATTTGACCTCATAGTGATCTCATGTGTCATCAGAGAACCAATGAGCTCTTCCAGCTTGAGCACCTTTAGATCCCGAGCCTCTTGTATTGCTGTCACCTTTGGTTGCCAGGCTCTGGGTAGGCATCTCAAAATTTTTCTTACCTGTTTTTCACCTGAGTAAATCTTACCGAGAGCTTTTAAACCATTAGTAATGTTAGTGAACCGAGTAAACATAGATGAAATAGACTCATCCTTTAACATGGTAAAAAGTTCATACTCGTGTACTAACATATTTAACTTGCTCTCTTTCACCTGATTTGTGTCATCGTGTGTGACCTCTAATAAGTGCCAAATATCTTGGGCACTCTCACACCCTTGTACTCTATTAAATTTGTCTCTACTCAGAGCACAGTACAGGGTGTTTATAGCCTTGCCATTTAAGCTCAAGTTCTTTTTATCTGTATCATTTAGTTCGTGTGAATCTTTGGGGATCTTCACACCATTCTCTGTTTTGACAGCAATGTAAGGACCATTTTCTATGTTATTTCATAGTTCATAGTCCACAGCTTGAACGAATATTCTCATTCTAGACTTCCAGTAGACATAATCACTACCATCAAAGAAGGGAGGTCTATTTCTTGCTTGAAGTTCTATTTGTGTGGTGTTAGTGTTGAATGCCATTGTGAAAATATATAACACAGAGTGTTTAAACACAGCTTAGACAATGATAACCTTTCTCTGATACCAATTGTAGGATCGAGATTGTCTAAGAGGGGGGGGGGGGTGAATTAGACCTTTTTAATTTTCTTAAACTAATCAGCAAGCAAACACAATAATGCAAATAACAGAGAGAGAGAGAAAAAATCAACACAAGATTTTTACGTGGTTCGGCCAAACCTTGCCTACATCCACGCTTCAAGGTTCACCCCTTGAAGATTCTTAACCTTCTCCTCGGCGAGAAAAACAGATCGGAACTTCGGGCTCTGATCAACTGCCTTTACAATTCAGGATTGAACTTCACGGGCGTCAATTCACTGCCTTATACAGATTGTAGAGTTCGTAAAATGATAAGCTTAGACTACACTCTCACAAGGATTAAATCTCAAGTTAATGTAGAGAGGTGTAGAAGAAATACAGAGTATGAATGATTTTGCAGATTAGGGCTCAAGAGTAAGATTAGCAAAAGTTGTTCCTCGTGCTCTAACCTTGACTTAAATACTTTATATGTTAGTCGGCTCTGGACTTCAATGCTCCTCATCCAATAATAGAAACTTTGTTACCGTTGGATCAGCTTTCGTACAATTTCAGGCAGCCGTTGCCTTCTGTAGTTGCAAGTCTTCGTCGCCATTAAAGCTCTGGAGTTAATGCTGAAAACGACGTCACTGTAGCTTCGCGGCTATTTTGAATTATGGCGGAAGATCATCGGTGGAAGCAACTTTAAAAGCTATCGGCATGAGTATCTTCAAAACGCCATCGGTAGATGCAACCTTGAGGATTCCATCGGCAGATGCAGCTTGAAATGCTATCGGCAGATGCAGCTCGAATGTTATCGGCAGATTGAGCTCGAAAGTTATCGGCAGATGCAGCTGGAATGTTATCGGCAGATGGAGCTCGATTATCGGCAGATGCAGGCTTTGAATTCCATCGGCAGGTGCACCTTGAAAAATCGTCGGCAGATGCATCTTTCAAACTTCATCGGCAGAAGCATCTTGACATTCCATCGGCAGATGTGAGCATTGAATGCCATCGGTAGATGTGACTTGAACGCCATCGGTAGATGTCTTTATTTAAGTACTTTGCCTTTGTCGTTTAGCAAACGGTTTGAATTGTCTTCAAATGCCATCGGCATGAAGAATTAAAACAGCAGATGTAATCGGCAGATGTAACTTTTGTTTACCAATTTTTTTCAGCCCTGTACACTTAACTCGATTCATTAGACAACTAAAATACCTTTTTTAAGGGTATCTCCAAAAGATTAAAATCAAATGCATAATTCAATATTCTCATTTTATAAACATAATCAAATTACATATTTAACATTAAAATACATCATCAAAAATATATTTAGACTTAAACTCTATTTAAGTCAACAATTTCTACTTAATGATAGATTTCTTATGAACTTCTAAAATGTTCTCTTGCTTCTGAATATTATTGTGAATTCTCTCATGAGCTATCATTGTTGATGAATATTTTGCTATGGTAGTTATAAGCCTTGATATTTTTGTGTGGTGACTACATGGTCGATACTATATTATTATACCCTTTTGTCTTTTTATGAAAAAAAGGGGGAGTATTTTGCAAGTTTGCAAGTGTTATAGTGTTGGTGTTATCTGCAATGTTCTATGTGATTACCGGTTAAGGGGGAGTTCCGGTTTACAGCCTACATGCGGAGGAGTTCTAGTTTTGGATTTTGCCAGAAAATGCCAAAGGGGGAGATTGTAAATGTTTATGTGTTGACATATTTTTTGGCAAACATATTTCAAGGAAATTTATATATTATTTCCTATTGTGTGATTTAAATCTATGGAAGATTGTTTCTTGCCATCCAAGAAATTATCCATTTAATATTTAAATGGTGATTGATTGGAAATCTTGAAGATTATGAAGTTTGAGAGATATAGAAAGTAATTACTTGGAAATCAAGTAGCTCTAGATATGGAATGGATTATGGTGAGATAAGTTATTACAATAAACAAGAAATATATTCCTAAAGTATTGAGATCTGATTTGATTATATTGGCGGCACTTTCCTAAAATAGCACATGGAGTGTCACACAAACCGAATTGATAAAATCAATTTCTTTATTGAGTGAGACTCTGATTTGATCTGTGATTTGAAGATTACTATTCTGTTAAGCTGGATTACAGCGAGATTCAAGATCACAGCAACAAAAGGATTTATTCATAAGTATTTGGAAAGTTGATTTGAAGATGAAAATAATATTTTGAAAGTCAATCTGAATAATGTGGTGCTGTTAAGCTAGATACGATATCACAACGTTGTTAGAATTCGTTCCTAATATTTTGGGATTCGTTTTAGATTTGTTTGCATGAGCTTTCCATAAATGTCACACTCAATGTCACAGATCCAATTTTCATGGGATTCGGTTTCTCTTATTCTGTGCGATCTGTTTGGAAAGAATATTCTATGCATAATACATTATGCATACACAGTTGAAGGCTGCGGAAGCCATTATTCTTGAGAGCCGAAAGTCTTTATTCATCTGGGCGATTTATTCTTCACCCATAGTTTAGTGTGATGCATGTTATTATTCATTCGATCGTTGATTGAATGTATTTACACTCTATTCGTGAGCTGATCTGATTATCTTCAGAGTGTATTGGTTTGATGCAACCTTAGACAACGACGAGTGCCATCGACAGTGTCCCAGACGCGATTCTGTTTATTTCATTGAAACTCAGTCTCAGGAGGAGACTACCTGGAACTCGGGAGGAGACTACCTGGAACTCGGGAGGAGTTCTAATCGTAGGCAAGGGGATCTTGCCATACACGGATTCCGGGAAGAGTCATCAACGACAAGGGGAGCTTGTCATCTTTGGATTTCGGGAGGAGTCACCTTCAACAAAGGGATCTTGTTGCATTCAGATTCTGGGAGGGATCGATTACAAGTCGAGAGGAGCTCGCAAAAATAGATTTACTGAGGAAGTTAGTGAGAGGCGGCGACAAAGATAAGAGGGAGTCTTTATTTGTATAAGTCTGATTGTCTTGTAACTTTAAGAACTCGTGAATTTTTTTTAAATCTGGGCGTGGCCCTGCAGACGCAGGCAATTGCCGAACTGCGTTACCAACCTCTTGTCTCATTATTTTTTGCATTTTATCATTGTCCATTATCACGATAATTAATTAGTGACCCACCGAGTGTTCCACCTACACTAGGACATCGAGTAACTAACCTTGATCTTTCAACGTGGATGATAAGAGATATTTTAGATCAAATATTCTTCTTTTGAATCTTTTCATTATCTCCCGTGTTTATAGTTACTTAATATTTTTTCTTTGAAAATTTAGATTTTCTCACTATTGAGATATTTGTCTCATGAGTCCCAATGAAGCGAGTTTCACCTTCAAATATTTCATTGATCTATTCTTCCCACTATATGTGTTCATCTTTCCGATTAACTCCTCTAAAAGATAGAATAAAAATTTTTAAGTTTTTTTTTTCTCATTAAAATCACATTTACTCACACTCTTGTTTTGATAGATAATATGACAATTGTTGAGTGAGCTTATTTACTTGCTCAACAATAGTGAATTAAATTCAACCTATGTAACACGCCCATTGTTTGTATCGTTGTCAGCTGGTGATCTCTCTCTTGATGAGTCGATGATTTTAGGGTTAAAAGCAACTTCACTCCATGTAGTCATCTCTGTGTAATTTATTTTCTTTGTCGTCTTTTTTTTTTTTCATTTTTCATCTTTTTTTTTCTTTCTTGTTTTTTTTTCTACAAATTAATCAAGAACAAACTTACGAAAAAAAAAAGATAATCAAGCAAAAGAAAAAACAATAAAAATAAGAGATAGATGAAATCTGATTTAAAGTCGTGTTTTGATACCAAATGATATGAATCTCACACATAATAATGAAATCTAAATAAAATAATAAAAACCATTTTCAATTAGTTTAAAAAAAATGATTTGTGGATATTGACCATTTATCTATAAAAATATAAGGACCAAAGATATAATATTGATGAAAGATAGAAAACCTTGATTATTGATGAAAGATAGAAAATCTTGACTCATTATCTATAAAGAGATCAAAACCAAAAGTATAAGAAAAATTGTGTCACACTCAAGAAAATTGTAGGTGATAAATTTAGAGAGAAAATTTAAAGTATTATTCAATATCAAAACTAAAATTGTATAACATAACAAGCAAACTCTAATTTTAATAGTAATTTTATTAATGACAAAATCCTAAATAAACTAAAATCACAACTAAAATATAATAAAATTATTTTAAAATAAAAGAAAATACTAGAACTTAAATAGCGTGCTGATGTGGACAGTGTGTAACGCCCCGAAAACCCACCTGGATTCACAGTTCGCTACAGGGACTACTCTGAGCTAAACGACTCACTAATTTTCCTTAATCCTAACCAATAAGCACCACGACGTCCTCCCCGAAAATTTCGGCAGAGTAACGCCTGAAAATTGCGCCCCCAAAATGCTAAATACCTGCAAACGAATAAATTCCAACTAATCCAGAGTACTCCTACACAACTACCTAGTCTACGAAATCTCCAAACAATCATCATAACAGAACGAAAATGCTATCGACCAAAATAAAGAAAGTCCACATTATAGGGTGACATATCACCCTTAACTATGACTATATACAACAAATACAAATACCCCTACAAAAGACAAAAAGTCATATTCCCCATCAACACCATGCTACGGCTCATCCTGGGTCGGGTCGCCCTAACACTGTCATCAACCGGGGCCCTGGTCACACGCCACCAACTGCTACCTACTCCTAGTTGGATTCTCGGTACACACCCACCAGCTCAGCAGTACCTACACCACAGAATACACCGTAAGCTCAAAGCTTAGCAAGTAAAGTGCTGGAAAATAAACGTGAAGCATGAAAACTGGTTATGTAATCCTAACACATGCAGGTCTCTACACACGTTGTCATCATCTCACCGCATCGCATCACAAAAGTGTCTACCCTGCACGAAACTCATAACATACACACAACTAGCCCACGACCTACACAAAGCTATCCCATAACCTACACAGGACTCACAACCCGTACCCATAACCCGCCACGTATGCAAGACTCACAACGTACAACTAACAATCACTACACATACACATACGTACCTATGGCCACAACACACACAAGACTCACATCCTACACTATGACCAACCATCGACAGCTTCTCGCAACATCCGTATTTACGACCCACCACGTACGCAAGACTCACAACTTACCTACCATGACCCACAACCTCACCAAACTTACAACCTACGCACGACTGACTCACCAGCTCCGCACAACTTACCCACAAACCCACCAGACTCACCACCTACATACAACTGTTCCACAATCCCCACAAGGATCACTACCTACGTACAACTGTCTCACAACCCTCGCAAGGCTCACCACATACGTACGACTGCCCCACAACCCTTACCAGGCTCACTGCCTACATACACCGTCCCACAACCCTCACAAGGCACTACCTACTCCACAACCCCCCTCACAAGGCTCACTACCTACTCCCACAACCTCACAAAGCTCACTACCTACATACAACCGTCCCACAACCCTCACAAGGCTCACTACCTACTCCCACAACCTCACAAAGCTCACTGCCTACATACAACCGTCCCACAACCCTCACAAAGCTCACTGCCTACATACAACCGTCCCACAACCCTCACAGGGCTTACTACCTACTCCCACAACCCTCACAAGGCTCACTACCTACATACAACCGTCCCACAACCCTCACAAAGCTCACTACCTACTCCCACAACCCTCACAAAGCTCACTGCCTACATACAACCGTCCCACAACCCTCACAAGGCTCACTACCTACATACAACCGTCCCACAACCCTCACAAAGCTCACTGCCTACATACAACCGTCCCACAACCCTCACAAGGCTCACTACCTACTCCCACAACCCTCACAAAGCTCACTACCTACTCCCACAACCCTCACAGGGCTTACTACCTACTCCCACAACCCTCACAGGGCTTACTACCTACTCCCACAACCCTCACAAAGCTCACTGCCTATATTCAACCGTTCCACAACCCTCACAAGGCTCACTACCTACTCCCACAACCCTCACAAAGCTCACTGCCTACATTCAACCGTCCCACAACCCTCACCAGGCTCACCACCTACGTACGACTGTCCCAGGTGAGGCTCACTGCCTACATACAACCGTCCCACAACCCTCATAAGGCTCACTACCTACTCCCACAACCCTCACAAAGCTCACTACCTACATACTGACCAACTACCAACGACTTCCCATCACATACGTATCTACGACCCTTAACCTGCTTACCTCCTCCGGCCCGAGTCTCACTATGAATTCGCGAAGCACCTCATCTCCGGCCCGAGTCTCACTCGGAATTCGCGGAGGACATCACCTCCGACCCGAGTCTCACTCGGAATTCACAGAGCACATCACCTCCGACCCGAGTCTCACTCAAAATTCGCGGAGAACCTCACTTCCGGCCTGAGTCTCACTCGGAATTCGTGGAGCACCTCACCTCCGGCCCGAGTCTCACTCAGAATTCGCGGAGCACCTCACCTCCGGCTCGAGTCTCACTCAGAATTCGCGGAGCACATCACCTCCGGCCCGAGTCTCACTCAGAATTCGCAGAGCACCTCACCTCCGGCCCGAGTCTCACTCGGAATTCGAGGAGCACCTCACCTCCGGCCCGAGTCCCACTCGGAATTCGCGGAGCACATCACCTCCGGCCCGAGTCTCACTCGGAATTCACAGAGTACCTCACCTCCGGCCCGAGTCCCACTCAAAATTCGCGGAGCACATGTAACGCCCCGAGTTATCTAAACCCGGTTTGCTACTCATAACGCTGAACCGAACCATGACGTCTTGATGCAAAATTTAAAATTTCACTCGACAGCCAAAATTTGACTTTTTTTCTAAAACTAAATATATTTTAAAACTTGCAGCGGAAAATCAATTGGACATCAATGAAGCTAAGTGACCTGTGAAAACATTTTTAAAATGACTGTTGGAAGTGTTAAGAGTAATTGGCTAAAAGACGTAAAGCTAAAAAAAATAAACGCGGAGTGCCCGTGAAGTTGCCGAAGTCGAACACATCTGCCGACGACAAAGTCAACGGAAGAAGCAGAAATAGGAATTAGGAGGTTTCTACCGATGACGTGTACAAACAACGCACCACCATCTACCGACAAGCCAACACAACTACATCTGCCGATGAAGTCAACATAACTTCATCTGCCGATGGAGTCAACATAACTTCATCTACCGATAGATTTCCACCTGCCGATAGACAAGCACACGACATCTACCGACAAGCCAACACAACTACATCTGCCGATGAAGTCAACATAACTTCATCTGCCGATGGAGTCAACATAACTTCATCTACCGATAGATTTCCATCTGCCAATAGACAAGTACACGACATCTACCGACAACGACATTACGATTCCTTCCGATAAGGTTAAAATATACACTACATCTGCCGATAGCAAAACTACAGGTTTTGCGACTTGCACCTGCCGATGACGTCAGCCGGATGTTCTCTCTCTCATCTAACGACTTTACTGAAGACACCTTTCGATAGGCAGAATGACAAAACTAAACATCCAGAAACCAACCAAATCACTGCCCTTCCCAAATTCAGTAAAAACAATGTTTTCAAAACCCAACAGAACACTAATATCAAAGATTCTCAGAATGTATTCAAAGTTTTAAAAAAAAAACACTACTATCATAAAATTTTCAAAAAAAGAAACATCTATACTGAACTAGTTACTCCCAACTCAACACCTGCAGCCATGGATTAAACCGCCTCAACAGATGACCAAACCGATGCCTGAAAATGCTCCTCCAACCAGCCTATTCCTCATGTTGGTCGGTAAACATACCTTCAGTAACTTCTTCAACTACATCACAAAACTCATCTATTAGCCTAATGCTAAGCAAGTAGAGCGATGAATGAAATGGATCAATGAAGCAATAATTTCCCTAAACATGCGGTCTCTACTTTCTCATCTCAGTTGTATTCAAATTCGTTCTCTGTTGATCCCTCTGTACGATGGGAAAGTGGATAAGTCATTCCCCAAAGCATACATCCTCTGATCTTAATTAAGGGGCGGATTAATTCCCTTAACAGTTAACTGGTCTGATCCCCCTGTAGGATTGGGAAGCGGATCACTTTTCCCAAAACCTCAATCCTCTGTTCTCAGTTAAGGGGCGGATTAATCTCCCTTAACAGTTGTTCTGATCATCCTGCTCACACTTACCATGCGTTTCATGTAAATTCATTTTCGTAATCTTTCAAAAACATGATGCATGACAACTGGAAAATAAACATACAAAACATACATAAACCCTACTGTTTTGTGATGTAGGCCCGAAGGCACAAACAAACTCTACTTACCTGGATTCTTGGCGAGTGCTCGGTTAGGAGTTTCTTCGGGATCTTTCTCACCAAGAGCATAAACAGAACATTAAGTCAACCTGTACTAAACCTCATTCTAAGGCATTCAGAAAACCTAAGGGAATAGTTGGGAGTTCTGATCGCCAAGCATTACTGATTCTATGCTAAACCCGTATCTACTCACTTTCCTGATGAGTTCCCAAAATACATATCTAACACTTCCCCATACAATCTTCCTTAGTTACTAAGTCAGAAAAATCGAGGTAGAAACTTACCTAGCTCGTCGAACGAACTCAGGGAAGGAAATCGCCTGGGAAGTCTGCTGGTTTGAGCTAAAAACCGAGAGCAAGAATGAATGGTGGCGGCTAAGCTCAATAAATTCTTTTTAAATAGGTTATCCACTAATAAGTTTTTAATTTACCATAATGCCCTTGCATATCCATTCATTAACCTAACCCATATTTGCACATCTTAATTTGACAAAATAAATTGGGTTTAATGGAACCGGGTGCTACAGCACATCACATACAGACTACTCAAAACGTGTTTACGACTCACAACATACAACCAATTGTGGTATAGGCCCCTTCTGGGCGACTCTCAAGTATTACACCCACACTACTACTTACCTGGCGTCCTAGCTTGTTGAGGATGTTCAGTTTCTTGCCCACCTACGGCTCGACCTACGACAAAAATTCAAACTTCATCAAAATCAAACTTACATTCACCAATTACTCTCAAACTACTACTTCGAGTCTAATCCAACTAAAATCTAACTAAACGGCCACTAATTTGAGTTCGGTAAAAACCGACCCAAAACTTCAAACGTGCATAACTTTTGCGTCGGTTATCGGAATCGAACGATTCTAGCGGCCACGTACTCCTCTAATAACCTATTTTAACCTGTCAAAAGGAATTTTAAAACAAACAATCGTAGCTAGGTCAAAAATGGAAAAACCCGATTCTGCCCTTTACCCGGAATTTCCCCTTTTCTAGTTTTTCATCAATTCTCATCCAATTTCTCACCGATCAACTACCCTAACATCCAATTAACATAATCTAACGAAAAATCAAGGTTTCACACAAGAAACCCGAAGCTCAGAGAAATAGGTTCTCAGATTTTGGCTCAATCCGAGCTCCCGGTTGCTCGGCAATCTTTGCCGGCGTTGAGCTCGGAAATCAGACGCTAAGGGAAGCCAAAAATGACCGGCGATCGGATCTCTAGCAGCTCGGCACCCACGGCGCAGGCAGAACGCGAAACAGGACAAGGCTCGAACTTACCGGTCAACTTTTGGTCGAAGGAGGCCGGAGACGCTAGACCTTGGTTCGCCGCCGTCGTCTGGCCGGAGAACGCCGGAAACTACGGCGGTTTGATCGGCGATCGACGCCCTTCCCCCTCGCCTCTGTTCGGGTCTTCGATGCCCAAACGCAGAATGGCTTCTTCGAAGCCATTCTGTTTTTATTAAAAAAAATAAATTTAATTTAATAAATAATAATAATAATATTTCCTATTAATAAAAATGACGTTTACCATTTTGTCCTCTCGTGTTTTCAACCATTTCGAATTTCGTTAAATCTCGTTTTTAATTATAACCCCGGCTTAAATTCTTTGGGAATACCTGAACCTAAATTAAAAAAACCATTCACTTTTCTTTTAAATTAATTAAAACAACCTATTTTATTATTCTTTTATTTATTTATTTATTTATTTTTGTTAACTAATTTACTAAATCGCCCTCAAGTGTTTAAACTTCCATATTCTCATTAAATTCTCGTCCACTCGGCCCGTTAAATATATATATATATATATATATTTTTTCCAAATAAAATCTCAAATTTTAATAAGCTATTTAACCCGTTAAAATCTCTCACAAAATCCTAACAAAACTTTTAATTTTATTCAATAAAATTTTCGAGTTATTACACAGTGACACATCATTACCCATTGTAGATTGTTCTAACGTAACGTTATGCTGCAACAAGGAGGAAAAAGTATATAAGGTTTTGCTTCCTCGTCAAAAGATACAAAAATAAATGACAAGGCATGAACAAAAGAAAAAGGAAGATTTAGAATTTTAGATTAACTGGCTATATTTGTTCCACCCCCAACATAAAAATTTACCTCATCTATGCAGATAAGTACGGAAAATGTCAAGTCAGCAATTCGTTAGAATAAATAATATTTTCAAAATTGATACTCATTGGATCACAACATTGAGACAACCTTCCTCCTAGTTGGGCACTTGTCATTTCACTAAATCACATCCCTACCTCTAAAGCAATCGGACAGAGTTGAGGCTTGTACATGACACGTCATGGTCGCCCATGCTATTAGTGTGGAGTTAATTATTTTTATGTAATTTAATTGTATTTTTTATTTTTCTATTTTGAACAAGTGATTTCTCGATACCATAGCTTACTGCCTAGCGGAGATGGTGCAAATTACTCATTAGGAGAGAGAGGCATGATAACATGTATACCCCCTACCAACTAATGTAATTTGCTGTCAATAAATGAAAAATTCTTTACATACAAACTCTTTTTGCACACTATTCACAATTACGTTCTTTTTGATTGATCTCACTCGCACTTTGCTTGCTTATTAAACATAAAACTTGCTCTAACATAGTAGGCAACTGGTGACATTAGCACACATCCCTGGTTGAATCATTGTATTTGTGAGATAACGAGTGTCACACTATCTTTTTCTAGTCCTTCAAAAAGTAGAACCGTAACAATTGCTATTAGAACTGAGATGAATCAAACTGCAATAAATCATGTAGAGAAAGAATTCGTTACAAAATGTTTGTCGTAAGACTAGCTCAAGCGCCTCGTCGAGTTGGAAGAACAAATAATGTACCAACAAGAAGTCTCTGATAACATTTAATATCTAGAGGATCGAACGAGGGAAATGTCTAAATTTCCTATTGAGATTATTGATATATGCATCAAAATAGACACCATCCTCAATCCGAAGCTAATGGATCGGGTAGAGAACCTCAAATCCTAACAAGAGAAGAAAAAATGTGTAGACAATGGAGAGAGCTCCACGAGTGCTATAATCGGGTCTTGAAGAACGCCGACGGGATAGATCAAGCTCATACAGATTTGTCAGGTGTTGTAACCTACCTTATAGAAGATTTTAAAACAATGTTCGGCTCTCTCAAAGCTAAGATTGCTAAAATAATCATCAAATTAAATCTCACTATGAGAGCCACGGGCAATAAAGCTTAAGCTCCAACTGCAACCGAATTTAACCAGGTGAAAATCCAAAGCCAAAATTCTTTAGGGGAGTCCTTGATGTTATAGAAATAGAAAATTTCACTTATGGTATGAAACAATATTTCAAGGTAATCAGAATTGATGAAGAATCAAAGCTGACCTTAGCCACAATGCATCTTATAGAGGATTCAAAGCACTGATGGAGATCTAACATTTGTAACTGCTAGGTTTGGTGTTACCTGAATTCTATCTGAGTCAGGCCTGTTTGGCCAATATTGGAAATCTTGTTATAATTAGGTTCTAGTTTAATATATAAATACATGGTTGAGACACAAAATTCATTGTATCAATTTTGGTTAGTGAGTTTCTCTCATCTGCTCGTAGTTTTTTACTCATCTTGGGTTTTCCATCTAAATCTTGATGTCTATTATTTTTTGTGTTTTCTTTTTCAATTATTGTTTGGTCTTCAACAATTGGTATCCGAGGGACATTGAAGGTTTTTTTTTTAGAATGGAGTTTTCATTATATCAGAGGTGTCTAAAAATGTGTGATTTTTTATCTTGGAAAAAGAAAAATAAAATAAAATAAAATAAAAAAACTGTTTTTTGTTCTACCTTGCTGCGAAGAGAAAAATAGAGGGAGAGAGGAGATCAAAGTTGCTATTGAGAAGAAGCAAGACTCGCTGCACCAGAATAAGAAGCCGACGTCAATCCTCAATTGTCGTCATCACGCGCATAGGGAATGCAAATTATCGAGCTCCAATCTGCTGTGTGCACTCAACACGAAAGTTTCGTCAAGTTCAAGGCGAAATTTTGGTTCAGACATATTGTCAAATATTATGATGAAATTCTAAAATTTCTTAGAGATAGCTCCGATAAGATATGATATTTCAATGTTGGATCGAAATTTGAAATTTTTGTTGTAGTAGGTAAAGATGCGAGATGTGCTCACTCCGATGGAATTGGATAGCAAATTGCTTGGGTACGATAAAATATTTGTTTCTTGGGCAGAGAAGGAGAAACTTCATATAGGTAAAAAAGTTTTATCTTTAATTCATGCGCAATTTTTAAATAGTATTCTACAAGATATTTTGAAGGCAGATGGAATTTGATAGCAAATTGCTTGGGTACGATCAAATATTTGTGTCTTAGGCAGAGGAGGAGAAACTTAAGAGAGATAGAAAAATTTTATCTTTGATTCGTGTGCATTTTTTAAATAGTATTCTACAAGATATTTTGAAGGGAAATCTGCAAGAGATAATATGGTTGAAGTTGGAGGAATTGAGCATGCACAAAATCTGACAAATGAGTTGCATATGAAGCAACGTCTATATTTTAATCATTTGGCAAAAGTTAATTCTATTGAAGAATACTTGAGTGCATTTAAAGAAATTGTCACACTCAAAGGAGATCCAAGACAAAACAACAAATGAATCGCCAAAAACGAACTAGGCATTCCGACCCTTAACTTTTTTATCCAAAATTTTTACAATGGAAGTCTACAATAAACTCAGTCATGACCCAATAAGACTAGGTTTGAAAGCAATATTTAAAACCTTAAATTTGCTATTTCAATACTTTAATCCCATTATAACATTGTTAATTCAACCATTTCCTTGAATAAGCAAAAGACTATTATTTAATTTGTACTAACCTTTCTCCATTGCTTAACTTTGATTTCTCTTCGGTATTGCGGAATACTTTTCGTCTCCTTAATCCTTTCTCGTTAATGTCTCTTCGATGATTAAGAGATTGAGTGAGATAGATTGATTAGAGTAAGTGAGTAGAGATTAGTCTTTGATTCTCTAGTTTGGAGGAAGAAGAAGACAACCATTCAAAAGGCAATCCTCCATACTTACCCTTTCACTTATGCCTTTTCATTCATACCCGTTTAATCATACCTCTTCAACTATAATGTATAATACTTTAATAAGGTTAAGGAGAGGGAATTAAAACCCAATTGACATTATTTCTTTTATACTCAACAATCATCACATTGAGCACTTTAATATAAAGTCAATGTACTATAATTTACATGAGCCACAATTGATTATTAAAAAATAATCTAACAATCTCCCACTTGGCTCATGTTACGAGATCTCAGCTCCTTTCATTTAATCCACCGGATTAATTCATTACAACTTGTAATTCACTATTAATAGTGTACCATAATGTGAATTAACCAAGTCACCTTCCATAACGAATTGAGAAATCGAATCATGGCAGGCACAAGTTATTTGGCAACATGATTCTTTCCATGTATCACATATTTCTCAAATCATTATAACTTTAATTGAGGAAACACTATAACCTTTCACTTTATATTTCATAAAGTATCACATGTTATTTGAAAACAACAATAACTGTATACACCATAATACAAATAACATCAAACATACAAAAACATGTCTATAATGAATTCAAAAGTGTTCACATAAGACAAGTTACACTATCATAATCACATTAGTAAGGACTTGTCACCTAAACCCATCCTTTCAACATGTTCTTTAAAAGTCTTGGGTGGCAATCCTTTAGTTAATGGATCCGCTATCATTAAACTTGTACTTATGTGTTCAATGCACACCTTTTGTTTTTGTATTTCTTCTTTGACTGCCAAATACTTCAATTCCATATGTTTTGCACCTTTCGAGTATTTGTCATTCTTTGAGAAGAATACAGCTGCAGAATTATCACAATAAATCCTTAGCGGTCTATCTATACTCTCGACTATACTTAGACCCAAGGTTAAGTTCCGCAACCACAATGCATGAATGGTGGCCTCAAAGCATGCCACAAATTCTGCCTCCATAGTAGAAGTAGAGATCGAAGATTGCTTTCCACTTCTCCAAGATACGGCTCCTCCGGCTAATAGGAACACGTAACCGAATGTAGATTTCCTCGAGTCTACACATCCGGCATAGTCTGAATCCGAGTATCCAATAACCTCAAGTTTATTGGACTTTCTATACATGAGCATGTAGTCCTTTGTTCCTTGCAAGTACCTAAGCACTTTCTTTGCAGCTTTCCAGTGATCCATTCCTGGATTACTTTGATATCGACCTAACATCCCCACTGCAAAACTTATGTCGGGCCGAGTACATGTTTGAGCATACATTAAGCTCCCAACAGCTGATGCATATGGAATAGATTCCATTTCCTTTATTTCCAAATCACTTTTCGGACATTGCATTTGACTGAATTTGTCCCCTTTCTGAATTGGAACTACACCAGCAGAGCATTTCTCCATTCTGAATCTTTCTAGAATTTTATCGATATATCCTTTCTGAGACAATCCTAGTAATCCTTGCTGTCTATCACGGAATATTTCTATTCCAATTACATAGGATGCCTCACCCATATCTTTCATTTCAAAATTTCTAGAGAGAAACTTCTTTACATCATGCAACATTCCTTTATTGTTAGAAACTAGAAGAATGTCATCAACATATAAGACTAATATACTAAACTTGCTCCCACTGACCTTCATATAGATACACCGATCAACAGTGTTCTCTATAAACCCGTATGACGTAATGGTATCATTAAACTTAATATACCATTGTCTAGAAGCTTGTTTTAGTCCATATATTGACTTCTTCAATTTACACACTAATCTTTCATTTCCCGTAAGAGAAAATCCTTCAGGTTGATCCATATACACTTCTTCCTCTAAGTCTCCATTCAGAAAGGCGGTTTTTACATCCATTTGGTGAAGCTCTAAGTCATAATGAGCTACCAAAGCCATAACAATTCTTAAAGAATCCTTCTTAGAAACTGGAGAGAAGGTTTCTTTATAGTCAATACCATCTTTCTGAGTGTAACCTTTGGCGACAAGTCTAGCCTTATACCTTTCGATGTTACCTTTTGAATCGCGTTTGGTTTTATAAACCCATTTACACCCGATTCGTTTAAAACCTTCAGGTAA
This sequence comes from Begonia masoniana, assembly GCA_022432975.1. Classification (NCBI taxonomy): domain Eukaryota; kingdom Viridiplantae; phylum Streptophyta; class Magnoliopsida; order Cucurbitales; family Begoniaceae; genus Begonia; species Begonia masoniana. The sequence continues at coordinate 32,450,087 of CM039502.1, forward strand.
CTCGACAAGTTCCCAGACTTTATTGTCATCCATCGATTTCAACTCTTCTTTCATGGCACTCAACCACTTTTCAGAATTGGAACATTCCATGGCTTTTATGAATGTGTCTGGATCCTTATCATTACTCAAGTCACATTCATCTTCAAGTGAATAAATCACATAATCATTATGAATTGCAGATCTTTTTGACCTTACTGACCTTCGCAATTCTTGTGATTGTTCACTAGTGACTTGAATATCAACATTATGCTCATCATTGACTTGATCACTTTCTGTGGTTTGAATATTCACTCGTTGTTCCGGTATGTTGTTAGACTGTGATACAACAAGAGGAACAATAACTTGATGAGAATCTTTAGGTGTAATATCCTCCACCCGATTCTCATGAATATTCACATTTCGTGATTCATCACTCCCACTGATCTGGCCATTCTCAATGAATCGAGCATTTCCAGACTCTACTATTCTCGTACTATGATTAGGACAATAAAAGATGTACCCTTTTGACTTTTCCGGGTAGCCGATAAAGTAACCACTAATGGTTCTTGCATCGAGCTTCTTTTCATGTGGATTGTATATCCTTACTTCTGCTGAACAACCCCAAACATGGAGATGTCTTAAACTAGGTTTCCTTCCCGTCCACAGTTCATAAGGGGTCTTAGGAACTGCCTTACTAGGAACCCTATTCAACAGATATGCAGCAGTTTTTAAACTGTGCATCCACAACGATAAGGGTACAGTACTTTTATTCACCATACTCCTAACCATTTCCATTAGAGTACGATTCCGCCTTTCAGCTACACCATTTTGTTGTGGCGTACCAGGCATTGTATACTGTGCACAAATGCCTCGACTTTCGAGAAACTTTGCAAATGGACCTTTACATTGTCCACTTTCATCGAATTTTCCGTAATACTCACCACCTCTATCAGACCTCACAATCTTTACTTTTCTATCTAACTGCCTTTCCACCTCATTTATGAACACTTCCAAAACGTTCACAGATTGAGACTTTTCATGCAGTAGATACAAATAACCATAACGTGAGTAATCATCAATAAATGTGATGAAATACCTTTCACCGTTCCAAGACGGAGCATCGAATGGACCACATATGTCAGTGTGTATCAATTCTAACAGTCCATCACTTCTTGTGCCTTTAAATTTAGATATGTGTGTAGTTTGTTTACCTTTGATACAATCTATACACACATCCCAGTCATTAAAATCTAATTGAGGTAAAATATCACATTTCATTAACCTCATTATCCTTTCTTTAGATATATGACCTAACCTTTGATGCCACAAGAAAGCTGAACTCTCATTAAGTGCACTACGTTTAACACCAACATCATTATCAACATGAAACAGAGATTCTATAAATTTAACATTGAGATTGAATCGATACAAACCATCTATTAAAATACCAGAACCATAATAGTATTTATGTTTGTACAAAGCAAATAAACCGTTCTCAATCTCAAAATTAAAACCATTACAATCCAACTTAGAAACAGAAACTAAATTCCTAGCACATTCAGGAACATAGAGACACTTTTCAAGATCCAATTGACAACCAGTATCGAGGATCAATCTATACGTCCCAATCCCTTCAATGCGAGTCTTCATTCTGTTTCCCATATACAAGAACTTTTCAGTTCCGTTTATGGGTTGGATCGAAAGAAATCCCTGCGTAACATGAGATACATGAGTAGTAGCACCAGAATCTAACCACCAAGTATTATTAGGTACTTCCATTAAATTTGATTCAAAACATACTGAAACAAATAGTGTACCTTTCTTTTCAAACCAGACTTTCCTTTTCGGGCAATCCTTCTTGAATTGCCCAGTCTTGTTACAGAAGTAGCATTTAAGCTCCTTTCGGATATGTCCCTCATTCACATTTAATGGGGCTTTTCCCTTCTTCCGGTTCTTCTTACTTGGTCCTTTCTTGCTACCAGTTCCTTCATGCTGAAATGTCATGTTAATGGAGTGATCTTTTATTTTCTTCAACCTCCCTTCTTCTTGAATTAACATGGCCTTTATTTCCTGAAAGTTCCATTTCTCTTTTATGGTGTTGTAATTCACCTGGAACTGACCAAATTCAAGAGGAAGAGAGTTGATGATGAATTGAACCAAGAATGATTCATTCACATCCATCCCTAATGACTTCAGCTTGGCAGCTAGATTCGCCATACATGTCACATGATCATGAATGGATTGCGACCAGTCAAACTTCTTGGTCGTCAATTCACTCATGAGATTTCCAACAACGGACTTATCAGTAATGTCCGATTGGGAGTATTCCTTAATGCTCAACATGAACTCTTTAGCATTGTCAGTCTTTGGCATCGATGGCTTAACATTTTCAGCTATCGTCAACTTCATCAAGCTCAAACACAGCCGGTTAGACCGCTCCCAAGTCTCCATAATGGACTTGTCAGCTTCCGTACTGGTCTCATTAATAGCTGTCGGCTTATCACAAATTAATGCTACGTCTAAACACATTACACCCAATTGAAATTGGATTTGTTCAGACCAATCAGCATAATTCAAGCCATTGAACTTGATCAAGTTGTTGCCAGAAGATAACACATTCATAAATGCTGCAAAACATACATGCTCATACTTTAATACTTTGAGTAAATAATAATAGATTCAAACAAACAGTAATTCATTTCTTAAATCACCTTTGGGCAAAATCTAAGAAACAATTTCAGCTATCAATAATGCTATCAAGATATACTTTAATAAACACATAAACATATTCAAATCAACATGCTCAACATCTTTGGATATATAATCATATCAATCTAATATGTATACATGTTTCATTCATATTATCAATTACAAACATTGGTCCATCTTTGGATGACTTTATAATGTTGTAATCAATAATGTCAAACGTTTTGTTCAATCAATCATTAGCATCCTTTTATACAAAACGAATGATATTTACACAATCGAATATTGATCCTTTCAAACTAGGCCACTTTGGTGACTAACAAGTTTCTTTTATATCAAATATTCAATTAAATGTATCTTCCCATAATCACTTGCATGAGAAAACAATTAAATGATATTCAATTAAAATATCAAAACTTGCTGTGTAATTAAATAAAATATCAAAACATTTATTCAATTAAATGATATTCAATTAAATGAATATCAATTAAATAATAAATAATGTAGCTACAACTGCCGTACTTCTCTGTAATTTTATTTAATTAAAATATCAAAACCTTTACAATAATATTAACAATCCAATTGTGCTCTGTAATTGTAACCAACAAGCGCCGATTAAAAAAAAATAAATAAATTAATAAATAAAAATAAATGACCAGAAACTTTAATGACCACCGACGACCGGAAACAATAATCGATCGACGACCGGAAACTATAATCGGTCAAACTTTCATATAATTTAATCAACACAAACGGTGAAAAAACACGTTATAGAACCATGCTCTGATACCAATTGAAAGCAATATTTAAAACCTTAAATTTGCTATTTCAATACTTTAATCCCATTATAACATTGTTAATTCAACCATTTCCTTGAATAAGCAAAAGACTATTATTTAATTTGTACTAACCTTTCTCCATTGCTTAACTTTGATTTCTCTTCGGTATTGCGGAATACTTTTCGTCTCCTTAATCCTTTCTCGTTAATGTCTCTTCGATGATTAAGAGATTGAGTGAGATAGATTGATTAGAGTAAGTGAGTAGAGATTAGTCTTTGATTCTCTAGTTTGGAGGAAGAAGAAGACAACCATTCAAAAGGCAATCCTCCATACTTACCCTTTCACTTATGCCTTTTCATTCATACCCGTTTAATCATACCTCTTCAACTATAATGTATAATACTTTAATAAGGTTAAGGAGAGGGAATTAAAACCCAATTGACATTATTTCTTTTATACTCAACAATCATCACATTGAGCACTTTAATATAAAGTCAATGTACTATAATTTACATGAGCCACAATTGATTATTAAAAAATAATCTAACAAGGTTAACTCACAAGTCCAACCCTGATACCAATTAGTAGCGGTGCGACCCAATAAGTTAAATAAATTTTATAAATAAATGTATAACCAAAAAAATCTAAAAGAAAATAAAATGTTCTTACAAGAAACTCGTCTCACCAATAAACAACTCTAAATAAAGAAAATAATTAACTAAATGGCATGCCGATCAGTCTTGCATATACTACTAGGAATCTTTCCAACTAATACTAAAAAGATGAGTCGTTTGAGGTGAATCAACTAAACTCAATAAAAGTGAAACTTTATATTCAACTTTTAATTTTAAAACAATATGATAGCATGCCATGCATAAAAACATTTTATAGAAATGATTAGAAAGCTTACAAAAGGAAAAATGTTACAACAACCTACTAATATGTAATGCATATTTAAAATAAGCACTTATTGTAGAAGATTTCAGTGAAATGAAGTCACTCGAGGACTTCAGACACACCATGTCATAGACAATTGAAATAAATAACGGCGATACTTGGTCGATCGCAACAACTACAATAATTCTGACCAGGTTTAGAATTTTATCGCCAAGGACACGACTTTCAACGATCCAATTACTCTATTTAACAACAATAAGCATAATTTGAATTATAAATGAATTTGCATCCTTAATTAAAATATGTGTGGTGAAAATAAATTAATAACATGAAAGTCGACGAACCATAAAATGAACACATTATTTTATATGAGAGCACGTCTAAAAGTTAATTTTCAGAAAAACTGTACAATGTCGTAAATAAAACTCTGCCTCAATTGGGCCTACTAATAATGTCCAAATCCCAAGCAGCACAGAAAATCCAATAACGTGTCAAGTTCAAATCTAAACCTGAAGTAGTTTCTAATAATCAAGAAAAGTCCTTTATTTTAAAAATCCAATTTGTAGATTTACAAATGGCCTAAGAGTGTCTTGAGTTGAAAGTCAAAATTGGGTCTAAAACAACTTTGAAAACAACCAAGAATGATTTGGTAAAAATCCAATTTTTGCCATAAAAGTGGGCTTGGGTCGCAGCCCAGACAAACTCAGGTCACGATCTCAGAGGTCCGCACCGCAACTCAACCTTCTTGAGCCGCGACTGCATCGGTCGCGCCTCAAACTTCAAGAGCTGGTATCCGGTCTGACATGACTGGCTGCGCCGCAGCTCAAACTTCTTGAGTCGCGGCTCGACGTTCTCTTTCCCGATGACGGTCCTCAGTTTTTCCAGATTTCTCCATGATTTCCAGCCAAACTCGCCACTTGAACAAACAACAAATTAAAGGCTCAACACAGTAGAATATTCATCAATAAATCAAAATCTTTGCCCCAAAAATCTCAACTTAAATCTGAATTATCAAAGCCAAAAAAATTAACTCAAAGAGGAGAACTTGTTTTGATCATACTTTCAACGATTGAAGAACACAACAACCTCTACTACAGACAGTAAGATTGAATTAACTTGAGGGTGGGGGGAAGGGGAATTATGTTATATATAAATTTTCCGTGTGACTAACAATTAATCGTCTGCAAGCTCAAATGTTATATATTCTCTTTAACTACTTTGACAAAGTCTAATATGCAATAAAATTTAGAAGCAATAATCAAAGAGTAAGAGATAGAGATGCAAACAATTTGTTAACGCAATTAAGCCAACCTTGCTTACGTTCGCACTTCAAGACTTCTTAAAAAAAAAATTTCAACTAGAACTTTCTAGTTCAGTCGATTGAACTTTTTGGCATCAATGAAATGTCTTACAAATATCTCTTTCTCATGGCGTCATCCTTGATCATTCACTAAAATAGTCATAGAAGTTTTAAGAAGGTTGATGTATAAATAGTCATATACCCATGATATCACAAATGTAAATCTCAAATTAAATAATATGAGAGGGAATAGGTGTATGGTTCGATTATGAAGGCTCTAAAATCGCAAAGAGAAAAATGACAGCATTTCGTTGCAAAATTCATTCAAGGTAGTTTGCATGGCGTAGGATGCCTCTATTTATAGCTACCTTAAAAAATCCAAAGCTCCGATCAACCACCTATACAAATCAGTCGACCTTTCCATGATTGTTGTGTGATTTTTTGACTTGCTTGGTCAACCCTCTCGTAGACCACTCCGGTCAACCTCTTCTATGTAAATCAGAATTTTCGCTACTCTTTGGAGTTTCTAAGGTCGACCCTCACCTTGGGCTAATCGACCACATCGGTCAAGCAATACCATAGTCGATCGACATCTTCAACAGATTTTCGTAGTGTATTGCTCTCGGGTACTTTAACAGTTGACCCCTTGCTAGACCAATCGACCTTTCAATAGATTTTGAAAAATTGTTGCTCTCGAGTGCTTCGGAGGTGTACCCCTTGCTAGACTAGTTGACCTCTCTAACACCTTTTTTTTTTTTGTTTAATTGTGCAAATCCTATAAACGCTAACATTAACTGCACAAACTTGAAAAACATGTTAGAACTTTCAATTACTCATTTTCAAAGGTAATTCCAATGAAAATCAAGATATAAAGTTCATCATCAAAATATCTAAATAATAGTAATCATTTTTAACCACAAATCATTATTTTCATCGATGCACAAACTTAGTATCAAGTCCTAATCAACTTAGAATTGCTTTCTCTTTAATCGTGTTTGTCGTAAAAACAAATAAGCTTAACTACTCTTAACCTATCAATATCCTCTTTTTTTATGATGACTATTGTTACACCCCAAAGAGGATCCGAGACAGAAGAGAGAACGATCTGACCGAAAACAAACTAGATCGTCTGACCTTCAACTTCAAGTTTCACTCATAGCAGCGGAAGTCTTATAGAATTTATTAAATGTAACACCCGGGATTTTTTTTAAGGATAAAATTGGAGAGAAAATAAAAGTATAATAAGATAGTTGTTTTATTTAATTTAAAAGAAATAGCAAAAAGAAGGGAAAGTAATTAAAAGTGACTTAAACGGTTTATTAACGAAAATTTATAATTTGAGAACGAGATTTAATGGAATTTTTGGAATGGCAGAATGGTAATGTGGGTTTATTAAGTGGTATTGATTATTATTATTACTATTATTATTATAATTATTATTATTATTAATAATAATAATAATAAAAAAAAAGACAAACAACAGAATCGCCATTCTGTTGTTCGTCGAGCCCGAGCACCCGAGAGCGAGGGCGAGAGGCGAGCGACCTTTGGCTACCCGCGGCTTCGGCCACTGCTCAGGCGAGCAACCTCCGGCGAGCTGAAGCCAGAGCGTGGCTCGGTTTTTCCGCGCCAGACCTGACCGAAAAACAGGTAACTTCCCCTCCCTGTTTCTCTCTGTTAATCGGCCGTGGAGTGGTCTGTGTGTTGGGCCGATTTTTGTGGTTGATTTGTGTCGGAAATAGGGGGAATTGGTGGTGTGTGATGGGTGATTCTTGGTGGGGCTGTGATACCCCTGTTCCAGGGAGGAAACCGAGGGGGGGGGGGAGGGTGCTGTGGTTTGGGTTTTGACTTGGGAAACTTTGGTTTTTGTTAATTTATGCTTAATAAGGTAGAATGTGATAGATTAGTGAGGGATTTGGTGAGAATTGTTGAAAAATCGAAAATGGGAGATTTAGCTCCAAAGGGCCGGTTCTGTTTTTGGAGGTTTTGACCTAGCTAGGGTTATTTGTTTTGAAATTCCTTTTGGCAGGTTTAAATAAGTTATTAGAGGAGTATGTGGCCGCTGGAATCGTTCGATTCCGATATCCGACGCAAAAGTTACGCGTGTTTGAAGTTTCGGGTCGGTTTTTACCGAACCCAAATTAGTGGCCCGTTTAGTTAGGTTTTATTGGGATTAGGCTAGAAATAGTAGTTTGAGAGTAATTAGTGAATGAAGGCTTGATTTTAATGATTTGATGAATATTTATCGTAGGTCGAGCCGTAGGTGGACAGGAATTCGAGTATTCTGAACGGGCTAGGACGCCAGGTAAGTAGTGGAGTGCGTGTTTGTTGCCTTCGGGCCTACACCATAGAACGGTAGGGATTGTTTGTTTGTTTGCTATATTTGTTTGTTGCTATGTTTTAATTAGTGTCATGCATTGTGTTTCATGCATCATTGTTTTCTAAACTACGAAACCACGTGTTTTGCATGCTTGAGTGGTGAGAATGAAACGTAAAGATAAGAATTGATTGCAACGTGGTCTCGGAGTAGAATAGCTTCGTCGGGCTAGTGGCTCGTTGAGCACCCCGCGAGGGATTCTATTCGAGATGCTATGCTAATGTACGTAATGTATCGTGAGTATGAATGCCTCGATATGCTCGTGCTTGAAGGCACAATGAGAATTCTACGATCGATTAGGGGAGATTTGGTTGGCCGTCCAGGATTGTGTTGGGACGTGTGCCTCCGGTCTAGCTCCGTGGGTCAAGGCGTTGCCGTCCAGGATTGTGTTGGGACGTGTGCCTACTTGATTCACAGGAAAGTGAAAGGTAATTGCAACCGAAATGAAAAGAAAGCAACAGAGTGTGTAGAAACTGCATGTTAGGGTTGAGTCGAGCATTTAGTGTGTTGTTGTGCATTATTTCCCTACTTGCTAAGCGTTAGGCTTACTTTTGTGTTCTATGGTGTAGGTGGCGAGTTTTTACAGGTGAGGTAGAGGAGACAGCCAGGACTAGGCAGCAGTCGGAGGAGTACGAGGCATGCCGGTGCGGGTAGTTGTCGGGGCGCCTCGACTATGGTCTTCGGAGAATGTGGGTTTTGTATTTTGGTAGTATTGTAAATGTCTGCTTGTGAATTGATGGAAATGTGTAGTTCTTTTTGGGTGGATGTCTTATGTGTGTAGTTCTTTTTGGGTGGATGTCTTATGTGTATTTGTTGTAGATAATCATAGTTAAGGGTGATGTGTCGCCCTGTACTGTGGACTTTCTTCGCTTAGGAATGTTTGTATTTTAGTTTCCCTCTTTACTGCTATTTGGAGATTTCTCATGCTGTATGCTGGATAGTTGGTTATGAGTATTCTGGATCTGTTTGGGGATTTATTTATTGCAGGTACCTAGCATTTTGGAGGCGCCATTTTCAGGCGTTACTTTGTCGAAATTTTTGGGAAGGACGCCGTGGTGCTTATAGGTTAGGATTAAAGGAAATTAGTGAGTCTAGGCAGCTAGGTATAACATAAGAGAACTACGTGAGATTTAGTTTTTTTTTAATCCCGCTGTGTTAGTTTATTTTAGGTTTTGGGGTTTATGAAAATTATGTTAAATTTAGTTTTAAACGTCGTTTTCATCGGGGTTAGTGTGAGCCAAGTAGCGCTCCGAGCCAGGGTGGGTTCGGGGGCGTTACATTAAATAGTCATGACCTAATTACCAATAAAACAAGGTCAAAAATGACATCAATGATAGCGTGATAATATATGTCTAATAAACTATGCAAGTTTAAATAAAAGCGATATACATGTTTCCAAAAGAATGTAATGAACTAAAATGGAAATAAGGCCTCACCAAGAAACATTTTAGAAAAATAAAATACAAACTAAAATATTACCGAGCTCAATCCTGCGTTGGTCGATCCAAATCTTTCTCAACAAGTCTTGAAAGGGGAGAGTTATTTGAAGTGAGTCGACTAAACTCAATAGAAAAATAGTTTTATATTCAGCAATTAATTAAACAAATAAGTGAGCATACTATGATTAAAATATTTAATAAAATTAAATGGAGTAAAAAACGTACAGAAGAACAATTTAATGAAACAATCCACTATAATGTGGTACGTGCTGAAAATAAGCTCTAGCTGTACAAAGATAATACCAGTGTAAATTGGAGTCACTCAAGAACTCCGAGCACACGATGCCATAGACAGAACAAGAAATAAACAATGGCTATACTCAAGCGATCGCAATAGCCACAATGACCGTGATCATATTTAAGGATTCAAAACTCAAGGACACGATCTTCGTTGTCTTATTACCCATTTTCACAAAAACAACAATAATATGATTGAACTTTAATTAAATGAGTATGCTCAATTCAAAATACTCAATGAAAATATTACTAAATATAATGTTCAAGAAATTATATAATATTGTACATAAAATTAAATCTCCACTTCAAATGGACTGACCAAAATCCAAAGCGCTAACAATATGAGAAAGACCAAAATCCAAAGCCTAAGATTTACGCTGAAACCTAATCAGAATATTATTCCAAAAATCATGATGAATTTTCCACGCTATAAATCCATTTTTTTTAGGTCTATAAATGACTCAAGAATGATTGAATCAATGGTCATATTCGAGTCCAAAACAATCCATGAAATGACCCAACAATTATTGAATGAAGAATCCAACTCGGCCCAAAAATAAGGTCTGGGCCACGGCCGACCCAATTGATCTGTGGCCCCCCATAAATGGCCTGGACCGCGACTTAGCCATCTTGAGCCGCAGCTCGACACTTGCTGACGGGTTTCACCATTTTTTTTCAACGATCTCCAACCCAGAAATTTAACATATTGCATGGACAATATATAACACAACACATCCATAATTCAAAGTCTCAAATTCCAATATTTTCCATTGAAGAGTTCCAAAATCCAACAAAATCATATAAATTGATTTACAGTGGAGCATACCCTGACCGTTGCTACCTCCGCCAACACAAGAAGGAAAAACTTTTGTTATGAAACCAACCTAGCCTCTCTGCAATGAATTCCCAATCAATATTTCAGATTTTAGCAACACAAAATTCTAAACTTAGAATCGATTCTGGAGTGAAATTTGCCAACTTTAATCTTACCAATAACGACTCAAATTTCTCCTTTAAATCTGCCCTTTCAAAATTTGCTTTCTTTCCCCAAATAATATACAGTTTATTGAAATTTCATTTTTTTTATTTTTTTAACGAGTTTACACAACTATAAATATTCAAAATTGATCATCTAAGTTCAATATTTGACCGTCGCTTACTCCCCCTTAACATATGCCTAGAATTTATAATTCTCTTTAACAAAAGTTTTCATTTTACAGAAAATCAAGTAGAGTTTCATTTATTTTATCTCTCCCCTTAAGTTATTATCACAAAGAGTTTATGCAATAACCAAGTCTAAAGATCTATCAGATATGTATCAATACTAAAAATTCAGATATAAATAATATCAATAAAACAATATATAAGCTAGAGGTCAGATTTGCATACACAAAAAATATAACAGAGTTCTCAAACATAATAGAGTAAGTGTAAGTGACAATACAAATCTAAACAACAAAAGACAAATGACAATACATAATAGATCAAAGACAAAACAACAAAAGACGTAATAAGAGGAAGGTGGTTTGCTCGAGTCAGATGGAGGTGGAGGCACGTCTGAGACAATGTTGACCCAAAAACTGTTAGAAAACAACTCAAAGTGCCAATCAAGATCATCGAATCAAGATTTGGCTTCAGCTTGAAAGGATATCAGGGAGGAGGCTTGATCTTGAAGGCATTGCTTGTAGTAGTGGTACTGAAGCTCAAGAAATAATCAATTAAAAGATACAATTTTTCTTCAATTCTTGAAATCCCTCCTTCTCCTTGCTGATTTTGTACAACACCCATTCTAGACAAAGTGTACACATATAGGTTCTTTTAGTTAAGAAGAGACAACCACCATGTGATGAAGAGTGATGTGACCGACGTTAATACGTTCTTTACAGTATAATTTCTGTAAAACATATAGGTTCATGCAACTTACATAGTCCGATGAGTCTCATGGTAAGAGATTAAAGTAAACTTTGGGATTCTTGAGTGTTGAGTTATGGAGCCTACTCTAGTGCTGGGGGTATTTTGGTCATATTTACCTTGTTATTTCGTAGCCCTAATTTGTCTAATATATATAAAGACGTATTTAGGTTATTGAAGTGAGAGTGAACGTGAGAGGCAAAAACTATTTTAACTCGCTTTTTGTTCTTAGTAAAATCTATCAGCGGCCAGTGGACGTAGCTCTCACGACGAGAGTGAACCACTATAAATCTGTGTGTTTTTCTTTTTTGTATTTTCTTGATCTTTCTTTACAGGTTGGATTAGGATGCCTAATTCGAACAACTGATATCAGAGCTTCAGGTTGAAGGTTTTCGAAAATCAAGTTCTGATTTGTCGAAAGTATCGATTGAATTTTCAGGTTTGCAATTTTTTGGGTGAAATTGCAATTATTGGGAAAAAGGAAAAAGGAAATAAAAACAAAAAAAAGGAAAGTCTTTTTTTGTTCTGTTCTTCTTCAACAGCGAAGAAGAAGAACAATGTAGCCCCAAGAAGCCAGCCGCCGTCCGTGAAGCGCCGCCGCTGATAGCGCAAACCACGCCTTGCCGACCGCCGTCTGCTATCCGACGAAGAAAAAACAAAACCCATCCTGCCGCCTTCCCTGCGCAGAAGAAGAAAAAACCTCGCCACTGTTCGCGATAGAGAAAGAGAAGAGAAACTCTTCACTGTCAGCCGCAAAGAACAGCGAAGCAAAAATAGAAGCCCTAAAGCAAAGGGCTGTCGACCGCGAAGAAGAAACAAGCGGGGCCCATTCGAATGAGAGAAACAAGCGCAGAGAACCCTCGATGGCTGAAGACGCAGAGCAGAGATGACTTGTTTCCTTCTGAAATTTTCAGTGTGAATATTTGTTTGGAATTTTCTATTACTGTTGTTTGTTTAGAAATTCTGGTATTGAAATTAGGGGGCTGAGTTATCGATCGAAAATTGTTCAGAATATTTTGGGAGATTTATTATGATTTTAAAGGAGTTTTTTGATAACGATGGTAAACGACGATAGTACAGGACACAATATTGGAAAATTTGATGAGATGAATTTTGCTTTCTAGAGAATGCAAATCGAGGATTACTTGTACGGAAAAAAACTTCATCTTCCCTTGAGTGCAAATCCAGAGAAGATGGAAGACAGTGAATGGAATCTCCTTGACAAACAGGTTTTGGGAGTCATCTGACTGACGCTAGCCAAAAACATTGCTCACAACGTGGCGAAGGAGAAGACCATCGCAAGTCTAATGAAGGCTCTGTCTGATATGTACGAGAATCCCTCCACGAATAATAAGGTATTTTTGATGAAGAAACTTTTTAATCTGAAGATGGTTGATGGTACTTCTGTCGCAGTGCATCTGAATGAATTCAATACGATTGTGAATCAATTGCTATATGTGAAAATTGATTTTGGGGATGAGGTTCGTGCCTTAATTTTGTTGGCGTCTCTACCGAACAGCTGGAAGCTTATGAGGCCAGCAGTTAGTAACTCAGTCGGAAGTGCGAAATTAGTATTCACCAATGTGAGAGATCGCATTCTTGTCGAGGAGGTTCGTAAGATTGATTTTGGTGAAACATTGAAAGACTCAGCTCTGAATGTTGAAAATAGAGGTAGAAATAATGAGAGAAACTCCAACCGGGACAGGAACAAATCCAAGTCAAAGAATGGAAGAGGTCAGTCCAAGTTCCGACGAACACTTGGGTGCTGGAATTGTGGCAAGCATGGTCACATGAAGAAGAATGGCAAAGCACCAAAGAAGAATAGAAATGACAAAGGTGACGGAGCAAATGCAATAACAGAAAACATCACTGACGCGTTGCTTGTTTCAATCGATAGCCCGATAGACTCGTGAGTTTTGGACTATGGAGCGTTGTTTCACACCACCACACACAAAGAATTAATGGAGAATTATGTGGCTAGAAACTATGGAAAAGTCTACCTTGTAGATGGTGAGCCACTAGATATTGTGGGCATCAGTGACATCAAACTGAAGATGGAAAACGAGTCTGTTTGGAAAATTAGTAAAGTGAGACACGTGTTAGAGTTGATGCGCAATCTGATTTCAGTTGGACAGCTTGATAGTGAAGGTCACAATATCAGTTTCGGAAACAGTGATTGGAAGGTAACTAAAGGAGCGATGGTCGTCGCTCGAGGTCACAAAACAGGAACCTTGTACATGACTTCTACACACAGAGACACAGTTGTTGTTGTTGATAGCTCGAAGAACACAGATTTGTGGCATTGCAAATTGGGCCACATGAGCGAGAAAGGAATGAAGCTGCTTGTCAAGAATGGTCAGATTCTGGAGCTGAAGTCTATCGAGCATCAACTATGTGAAAGCTGCATTTTTGGAAAACAAAAACGTGTCAGTTTCGTAAAGGTTGGGAAGGAGCTAAAGAAGAACAGACTGGAATTTGTGCACACTGACGTGTTGGGACCCACACATATTTCTTCTCTTGGTGGATCATACTACTATGTGACATTCATAGATGATTCAACAAGAAAGGTATGAGTCTACTTCATGAATAACAAATATGATGTATTCAGTATTTTCAAGAAGTGGAAGGCTTTGGTTGAGAATGAAACGAATCTGAAGGTGAAGTGTTTGAGGTCCGACAATGGAGGCGAGTACATCGACGCCGATTTCAAAGAGAATTGTGCTGTGAATGAGATCAAGATGGAGAAGACTATTCCTCGAACACCTCAAGAGAATGGAGTAGCTGAAAGGATGAACAGAACGCTGAATGAACGTTCAAGGAGCATGAAATTGCACGTCGGGCTGCCTAAAACCTTTTGGGCAAATGCAGTCAACACTGCAGCCTATCCGATCAACAGAGGACCCTTCGTGCCTCTAGATTTCAAAATTCCAGAAGAAGCCTGAAGCAGTAAAAAGATAAACTTTTCTTTTTTGAAGGTGTTTGGTTGCTTATCATATGTTCATATTGATGATTCTGATAGAAACAAGCTTGATCCAAAATCTAAGAAGTATTTTTTTATTGGTTATGGTGACGCTGAGTTTGGTTATCGTTTCTGGGATAATAAAAATCGAAAGATCATTTGCAGTAGGAATGTCATCTTCAACGAACAGGTCCTTTACAAAGATGTTGTTGGTAAGACTTCTGACAGTAAGAGTTCTGTATTGAAAGAGTCTATTGTGGTCAACTTGAGAGATTTTTCAGCTGATAATACTCTGAGTGTTAAAGAAGATCGGGGTGTTGTTGAAGAAGAAGTTGATGAGAATGTGGCTCTAGAGGTAAACCTGCAAATGCCGATTGCAAAACTGAGAAGATCATCTAGAATCAGTAGACCAGTCCAGATATGGTCTCCATTTTTTAATTACATCTGTTGAACGACAGAGGTGAACCGAGATGTTATGAGGAACATCACAGTCTAATGATTCAATTAAGTGGGAGGCAGCCATGAAAGATGAGATGGACTCGTTGAAGTCAAATGAAACTTGGCAATTGACTGAGTTGCTGAAGGGTAAGAAAGCACTGCACAACAAGTGGGTTTACTGGATTAAAGAAGAACACGATGAGAGCAAGAGATACAAGGCTATGTTGGTTGTCAAAGGTTTCCAACAAAAAGAAGGTATTGACTACACTGAGATCTTCTCACCAGTGGTGAAGTTGACGACGATAAGAACTTTTCTTGGGTTTAGTATTGAAAGAAGACCTTCATCTTCAGTAGATGGACGTGAAAATTGCTTTTTTTCACGGTGATTTAGACGAAGAGATCTACATGCAGCAACCATAAGGTTTCGAGGTTAAAGATAAAGAGGAGCGTGCTTGTAAGCTTCAGAAGAGCTTTGTACGACTTGAAATAGGCTCCAAGGCAATGGTACAGAAGGTTTGATAGCTTCATGAAGAGTAATAATTTTGTGAGATGTGAAGCCGATCAATGCTGCTACATCAAAAGATTTGATATATCCTACATTATTCTGCTCCTTTACGTTGATGATATGTTGATTGCTGGAGCAAACTTGCATGAGATTGACAGGCTGAAGAGGAAGTTATCTAAAGAGTTTACAATGAAGGATTTGGGTACTGCAAAACAAATCCTTGGGATGAGGATCTTCAGGGATAAAGAGGTTCTCAAACTCTTACAAGAAGAGTACGTGAAGAAGGTTCTTAGCAACGGTCTGATTACTGTTGCTTGAGAGAGAGCCAGAAAAAGGGTAGGAGAGAGCAAACTCGAGGGGAAAGGGGGACGGGTTTTAAGGTTGCGTCACATTTTCCACCATTTCTTGCTCTATTGAAGCTCAGACCATAAAAAGGAGGGTCCTATTCTTCCACCTCTCTGTGATTTGAAGCCCATTCACTCTGTTGGAATGTTTTTCTTTTCGACTGATCTCCCTCTCCCTCACCTTCTGCTGTTAGGCTCTTAATCACTGACCATGCTATGAATTTGTCTCAGAATATGTGTTCTGGAAAAATTGATGTAGAGTTAAATTTTCACTTAATTTTCTGCAAAGTTGGATTTGGATCTGCTGCTAGTACTTGAGTATTTTTCTAACTTCTTCTTCCTCCTTTTGACTTCTTCTTCCTCATCTAATTTGATTTGCTGCTAGTACTTAAGTATTCTTCTAACTTTTTCTTCCTCTTTTTGACTTCTTCTTCCTCATTTAATTTGCAATTAGTTTCAAAGATGGAGATCTATGTTGGAAGATAAAATTTTTCACGTTCTCGCCGAAAGTTTCATCGATCGGACAGTGATCGACCCGGGGCTCGGGGGTTCGGGTTGGATGAAGAAGATGGATGAATTAAAGGCCAAAGACTAAGCGTTCAGCGTGCTGAAGAGGAGGAATCGAGGAAGACGAATAAGGGCTGAGCCACTGAGGGGATCATTGGTCAAGGGGGAGAGGCCCCGAGCTGGGCTCGTGGAGCCTAGTCATCGATGGGTGCAAAAGCAATGGTCTGATGACTGTTGCTTGAGAGAGAGCCAGAAAGAGGGTAGGAGAGAGCAAAATCGAGGGGAAAGGGGGATGGCTTTTAAGGTTTCGTTCCATTTTCCACCATTTCTCACTCTGTTGAAGCTCAGACCATAAAAAGGGAGGGTCCTATTCTTCCACCTATAACGACCTGGACCCCGTTCTCGCGGGCCCAAGTCGTGCAGGTCCCACCGATGGGCAGCTGCCACGTGGGTCCCCGAAGGGCGGTACACGTGTACTCACGATCTTCCCTCCCCCTGCAGATGATTTTTGCCTTCCCCCCCCACTCGAACCCAGGACCTCAGGGACTAGTACCTAGGGTACAAGTGAGGAGTACCACTGAGCTAGGAGGGAAGATCGTGAGTACACGTGTACCGCCCTTCGGAGACCCACGTGGCAGCTGCCCATCGGAGGGACCTGCACGACTTGGGCCTGCGGGAACGGGGTCCAGGCCGTTACACCACCTCTCTGTGATTTAAAGCCTATTCACTCTGCTGGAATGTTTTTCTTTTTGACTGATCTTCCTCTCCCTCACCTTCTTCTGTTAGGCTCTTAATGACTAACCATGTTATGAATTTGTCTCAGAATATGTGTTCTGAAAAAATTGATGTAGAGTTAAATTTTCACTTAATTTTCTGTGAAGTTGGATTTGGATCTGCTGCTAGTACTTAAGTATTCTTCTAACTTCTTCTTCCTCCTTTTGACTTCTTCTTCCTCATCTAATTTGATTTGCTGCTAGTACTTAAGTATTCTTCTAACTTCTTCTTCCTTTTGACTTCTTCTTCCTCATTTAATTTGCAATTGGTTTCAAAGATGGAGATCTATGTTGGGGGAGGGAAGATCGTGAGTACACGTGTACCGCCCTTTGGGGACCCACGTGGCAGCAGCCCATCGATGGGACCTACACGACTTGGGCCTGCAGGAACGTGGTCCAGGCCGTTACATCACCTCTCTGTGATTTGAAGCTCATTCACTCTCCTGGAATGTTTTTCTTTTCGAATGATCTCCCTCTCCCTCACCTTCTGCTGTTAGGCTCTTAATCACCAACCATGCTATGAATTTGTCTCAGAATATGTGTTCTGGAAAAATTGATGTAGAGTTAAATTTTCACTTAATTTTCTGTGAAGTTGGATTTGGATCTGCTGCTAGTACTTAAGTATTCTTCTAACTTCTTCTTCCTCCTTTTGACTTCTTCTTCCTCATCTAATTTGATTTGCTGCTAGTTTCTTCTAACTTCTTCCTCCTTTTGACTTCTTCTTCCTCATTTAATTTGCAATTGGTTTCAAAGATGGAGATCTATGTTGGAAAAGATAAAATTTTTAACGTTCTCGCCGAAAGTTTCATCGATCGGACAGTGATCGACCCTGGGCTCGGGGGTTCGAGTTGGATGAAGAAGATGGATGAATTGAAGGCCAAAGACTGAGCGTTCAGCATGCTGAAGAGGAGGAATCGAGGAAGACGAAGAAGGGCTGAGCCACTGAAGGGATCACTGGTCAGGGGGGAGCGGGCCCCAAGCTGGGCTCGTGGAGCCCAGTCATCAATGGGCTCACGAGCCCAGATGTAAAGGCTCGGCTTGACCCGTCGATGTGGCTCGGGCTAAGTTTGAGCTTGGCCCACTACCAGCCCGCCCGTTTAACATCACTAATAGAACCTAGTAAGAAAAAGAAAGAATAACATAAACTAAGAAATAAAATAAATACACATATATAACTATAAATATGAGGAACCTAATAACTTTAAGTTATCTACACATAGCTTAGCAAGTAGCATAACTTAACACTTCATTTCAAGCTACAACAAATATATCAATCATGTCAAGCTTAACTAGAAGATCTTCAAACATCTGCTTGTAGAGCTCTTTTGTGAGGACATCTACTAGTTGTTCAAATGTAGGAACATATGGCATATAAATCTCCCATTTTTTAAGTCTTTCTTTGATGAAATGACGATCAATCTTTACATGTTTTGTTTTGTCATATTGCACTGGATTATGAGCAATGCTGATGGTTGATTTATTGTCACAAAACAGCTTCATTGACTCATCAGTCTCGATCTTTAGTTCTTTTAGAATACTCCTAAGTCAAATAACTTCACAAACTCTTTGAGCCATTGCTCTGAACTCGGCTTCAACACTGCTCCTTTCCACAACATTTTGCTTTTTGCTCCTCTAAGTAACAAGGTTGCCTCATACAAACGTGCAATAGACTGACGTAGACCTTCTTTCAGTTTTAGATCCTGCCCAATATGCATATGTAAACACTTCAATCTGTTTATTTTTATTTTTTCTGAACATAATGCTCTTGCTAGGACTTCCTTTGAGGTAGTGGAGAATTCTATAGACAACCTTGAGGTGATTTTCAGCTGGACAATGCATGAAATGACTTACTAAGCCAACAACAAATGCAATGTCAGATCTCATTTGAGCTAGATAAATTAGTTTTCCAACAAATTTATGATATTTGACTTTTTCCACAGGCACCGCATTCTTACTTTGACCGAGCTTCTAATTAGGATCAATAGGTGTTTAGGAAGGCTTGCATCTGAGGAGATCTGTCTCTTTGAGGAGATCAAACACATACTTCCTCTGAGATATTGCAATCTCATTCTTTGACCTAGCTACTGTAGCGATCCTTAAACCCATATCCTAATTCCCCGTAAAATTTTTTCATTTTCATTTTATTGATCGCAATTATATTTTATCTTCTTACACTTTAAATCAAAGTCTAAGTTATTGAAAATCATTTGAAAACTAATTGAAGAAACATACAAACACTTAGTAAAATTATAGAACGACAAGCCGAGGGCAAAAAGGGCAACTGTGCCCAAAATTGCATGGCCGATCGATCGGCTGTGTAAAAATAAGGGGGGCGATCGATCGCCCCCATACCAGGCGATCGATCGCCCTTTGGCGATCAATCTTAGCCGATCGATCGCCCTTAACAGGTGATCGATTGGCACATGCTCTGGAATTTCTTCCAGAGCGTGACCAAAGAGGGCCGATCGATCACCCTCCCTGGCGATAGATCGGCAAGCTCTCTGGATTTTTATCCAGAGAGTTGCATCCTTTGTTTCTCCCTTTTGCCTTTAATCCCCTGCACGCTACACATACACTTCTCACAATTCATCCTTCACAATTTTTACCTCTAAACATTTCATAACAACACTTCTACCCGCATACAATCCTCACTCCACCAATCACCCAAAAACCGACTCAAAACATATTTAAAACGTAACAAAATTTCATAAAAATGAACTGCGTGGGTCCGTTTAAAAACTGAACATTTTCCTCTGTTTGAAAATATAAAAAACAAACCAAAATACTATACATTATCTATCCAGTTATCAACCATCCTAAAATGAGTCATCTATACAATTTTCCTATCCTTTTGTCTATCAAAATTCCCAAAACATTTACTTACACACCACGGGTCAAAATATGCACCGACTGCGCCAGCACACTCCCACAGGCCATCCTCCATCAACATGCTCATGCGTCGGGTGGAGGAACGTCGTCCTCACCTGTTTCGAAATCACCTACACCATAGAATTAAATTATGAGCTAAAGGGCTCAGTAAACCTACGTAAATGCAGATGAATGCTATGCGTATGCAATACTTAAAATCATGCAGTCATCCTACCTTTTCTATAGCAACCCTAATACTGTACCCTTATTTTCCAATATATGTATATTTTTTTATCATCATACCATTTTACTATCCTTGTAAACCTTGTAACTTTTGAGCGAAATTTAATTCGTGGACTAAATTGTTAAAATCGTTCGTAACTATTTTGAAAACCACTTTAATAAAACTTAAAACAATTGAAATAAAACAATTAAAGCAAATGTTTAAAACAATTAAAAACATTTAAATCATCAGCCAAAACACTGAAGGGCAGAAGGGACATTTGTCCCAAAATCTATAGAGGCGATCGAACACCAACATACAAAATTGGGGGGGGGGGGGGGGGGGGGGGGGGGGGGGGGGGGGGCGGCGATCGTTTGCCCCCCATAGTGGCGATCGATCGCCAGGCTCTCTGGAAAAATTCCAGAGAGCGGCGATCATCCTGCCGATCGATGGCGATCGATCGGCAGGTTCTCTGCCTCCTTCTCTTTTTTTTTCTTTCCTCTTCTTTCTTTCTTTTTTTTTTCCTGCATACTTATACACATAACACACAATTCACACTTTCATCATAAAATTGCCCAATACTCGTACATCTCTTATCACCTCACTCAAACCGACTCAAAACGTATTTAACATGAAATACCTTTTCACGAAAACGAACTGCGTGGATCCATTTAAAAATCGAACGTATCCCTATAATATAAATCATCCAGCAGTTCCAGTATATCATCGATAAAATACTTTTCAAAACAGTTTATAAAATAGGTCTTCAAAACATAAAACATAAGCCTATCAACTAATCAGATCTCAAACATCCTAATATATTCAATCTATACAATTTCTCCTACGATCTAACTATCGTATCCCCAAAATACTTACATACATCCCCCACCGGTCAAAAGGCGCATCGACTGCACAGCGCACTCCCACGGGCCATCCTCCATCAACAACATCATTCCTCAAGTGGAGGGATCTCGTCCTCACCTTGCTCAATATCACCTACACCATAAAGACACCTATGAGATAAAAATCTCAGTAAATTCTACGTAAATGCCTATGCATGATCTTGTATGCTCAATGCTATAAAAACCATCCATGTCATTTCATATATCAGTACATGTCAGTCTATGGTTATCAGAAACGATCGACAGATAGATAGGGCACGTCAAGCGAATAGACAGCCCACACCATCTGAAGAGAGGAAAACCCGCTCACCACAGAACGCCAGGTCTGAACCTCATCCTGATAACCCCATGTCATGGTTGTTTACTGTCATACTTTACTTGCCTTTTCATGCGTGTTCTTTTCATGAAATCTATGCGTAAATTCATTTTCATGACGTTTTGAAACCATGATGTATGAACAGTTTAATATAAACATACATAAAGAGCATACCATCAAAACGCTACAAATACCATCAAAACACTACAAATACCGTCACAACAATCAACCTATAAAGCAACCGAACCTAAACTACCCAACCAAAACAATTAGACAAAACAATGACCAACATAAATAATTAAGCACCAACGTATCTTCAACACGATTTCCGACATATGGTGTAGGCCAATCGGCCACAGTAAGTCATGAGAACTTACCTCGTGCGCGTTGAACTTCAAGCTCCGTCCACGAGCATTGTTCACCTAAGCAATTTTACAACAATCGTCGTTAAAACGCGTTTAAACATTAAACATCCAAATTTACGAAATCCTTAACTAAGGAAATTTTTAAAATTCTAACTTAACTAATCGAGGCATTTTAACAACAATTAACGCTCGATACCTCGAAACCGATATTAACGAGTTTTTCCAAAACTTCAAAAATCGATAATCCTTAACATTCCACAACGAATCGACTAAACACGTCCAATAATCATCAATACGTCCATTATACGGACTAATACGACAAACCTATCGATTTCTAGCCCTAAACCACGTTTTTTACAAAACCCTAAATAAAACCCTAACCGTTAATCTCCATAAAAATTGAAATAAACCTTCCTAAAACCTTAGAATCGTACCTAGGGTCGGGATTGGAGAAGAAAATGCGAAGAATCGGAGGTTGATCGGAGAGGAATCGCCGTTGGAAGAGGAGAACGCCGTGAGGGAACGCCGGAGAACGCAGAGAGGAAAAACAAGAAATCGTGAAGTGCTGGAGTAAGAAGAAGGAAATTGTGATTTTAATAAAATTGTCCTGGTAAATTACCTTTTTGCCCTTCTTTTGATTTTCTATTTGTTTCGTCCTTCATTTCGTTATTTAGCTAACGGTTCGGTTTCTCCAAAATTCCTTATTTCACCAATTATTCCAACTTATTACTATGGTTCAATTAAAACTATCCGTTTGCAAATCGAACCTCGTTTACTATTTTTACCGCAATGTCCTTTTAAATTACGAGAAACGTAATTTCCATAAAATTAGCGTTACAACTCCTAAAATTCCCGAAATTTTCTTAAAATCCATATTAATTATTAGGATTCTAATAACGCTTTCTTTTCACGAAACCGACTTAATTTGACATAATTACAAAAATGACATTATATAAACAATTTACAAAATTCCGTAAAGAATCGGGTGTTACATTCCATCCACCTTATTTAAAATTTTGTCGTCAAAATTTGATCACATAAACAACTCAGGATACTTAGCCATCATATCATGCTGTCGCTCCCAAGTAGCTTCTTCCACCTAGTGGTTCCGCCATAAGACTTTGACTAGCGGTATCTCCTTGTTGCACAATACTTTGATTGAAGACTCCAAAATACGTACGGGCTTCTTCACATAAGTCAAGGTAGGTTGTACCTCGATCTCTCTTGCCTCCACAATATGCGATGGATCACACAAACACTTCCGAAGCATAGACACGTGAAATACATTGTGGATGCCTTCCATTGAAGCTGGAAGCTGTAGTCGATACGTCATCTTCCCGATCTTCTTCAAAATAGTGAAGGGCCTCACATATCGAGGGTTTAGCTTACCCTTTCTTCCGAATCTCATAACCCCCTTGAACGGAGAAATCTTCAAATAAACCTCATCGCCTTCTTCGAATTCCAGTTCCCTCCGTCTCGTGTCAGTATAGCTCTTCTGTCGACTCTGAGCTATCTCTATACGCTGTCGGATAATGGCAATCTTCTCCGCCGTTTGTTGTAAAATCTTGGGACCAACTGTAACACCCCTAAAACTGTACCCGTATTTCCCATATTATTTTTTTTTTGTACTTATTTCTTTTCTCTACTTTAATTAAAAGCTTATGCGGAATTTAAATTGTGGTTGAAATCGGAACTGAATCGGAATTAAAGTTGAACCTTAAATGCATTTAAAACAATCCTTTATTAAAACTAAAAAAAATAACTTTAAAGAAAACTTTAAAACCAATAAAAAGGTGGGAGGGCAGAATTGGAACTCTGCCCTCAACATGTATCAGCGACCGATCTCTGCGCTGCAGCAGAGATCGATCGCTGCATTGCTTTTCAGCATCAGCGATCGATCTCTGCTGCAGAGCAGAGATCGATCGCTGCTAGTCATGGCAGCGATCTCGATCGCTGCTAGCTATGGCAGCGATCGATCTCTGCTCTGCAGCAGAGATCGATCGCTGCAAGCATGCAGCGATTCCTTCCTTCTCCTTCAGACTTCAAACCTTCAACACTTCACCAACACTTCACCTTTTGCACTTCAACTTCAATTCATCATATTTGCTCTCTGGAATCTGATTTCCAGAGAGCAGAACTTCCTAATTCATTAAACCAACAGTCACCATAACTTGCCACTAAAATCTACTTAACCAATTAAAACGTATCCTAGACTCAATCGATCGCGTCGGACTTTGCGAAGTCCAACTGCGTGGATGTATCTAAACATCAAACATAACCGTATCAACCTAAAACCAATCAAAACGTTTCCAAAACATTCATTAAACAGTTTAAACCAAAACGTTTTACATACAATTACCAAAACGTTATCTAATCCCTATCCAGATCCAAACAACCTAAGTATACTATACAGTTATTATCAATCCAAAATATTCAGAAGACCCCCAAAACCTTTACATAAACCCACCACGGGTCAAAACGCGCCTCGACTGCTCAGCGCACTCCCACGGCCATCATCCATCAGCTGCTCCTACGTCCGGAGGAGGAATATCATCCTCACCTGGGTCAACGTAACCTAGAACGTCACCTACACCATACAGACACATATGAGATATGGAAATCTCAGTAAGCTACGTAAATGCAGATGCATGCGTGTCGTGCATATGAAGTTCAGAAAACATGCTCATCAGACATATCAGGTCATTTCATACATATTGCCATCGAGATATCAGCCCACTAAATGGAAAGGATACATTCCGCGGTCGAACTACCACTTTCCACTTAGATGGGGGGGGGTACATGCTCACAAACCCTACAGCCATGCCTGAGCCCCATCCCGCGTGACCTTTCAGATACAGATTACGTATTTTCGTTCATTATTCATTTCATTGAAAACTCGTGCAGAAACCCATTTTTTTTATGCCATTTTGAAACCCGTGATGCATGAACAGTTCATATCAGCGGAAAGTAAACAAACAGTTCATATCGGCAGACAATATAACATAACCTATAAACAACTAACCTAACTACCCAACCAGAATAACATAAAACAAACAGTTCCTCGAGTATTCTCGAGACGACGACGGAGTATGGTGCAGACCTTTGGGTCAAAGTAAGTCACGAAAACTTACCTCGAGCGCGCTGGATCTCAAACTTCTTCCACGGGAGTCGTGTGTCTGAGAAAAAACACGACATTCGCAATTAAAACCAATTTAAACTATTAACGTCCAAATTTCAAACTTTAACTAAAGAATTTTCCTAAATTCTTCACTTAGCTAATTAAAGCATTCCAAACGTTAATTATAGCTCGATAATCCAAATTCTCAAATAACGAGTTTTTCTCTAAAAACCCGAAATTTAACCAATTTATAACTTTTTCGCAAATTGATTTTCTTCGTCCAATAACGTCCAATACGTTCAATATATACCTAATCACGGCTAACCTATTAATTACGAAGCCTAAATCGCATTTTTAACGAAAACCCTAATCGAAACCCTAACCCTAAATCGAACCGAAACTCGAATTAAACACTCGAAAACTAAAGCTACATACCGAGGGTAGCGAGAGAGGAAGAAAACGTGAAGGACGGAGGAGAAACGGAGTTCGGAACGTCGGATTTCGTCGCACGGCAGAGAGGGTTTTCTTCTTTTCCTTCTCTGGTTCTTCGTTGCTGGAGAAGATGAATTGAATGAAATTTTGTTAGGTTTTTGTTTATTTATAATTTAGTTTAATAAATTACCTTTTTGCCCTTAGTACTTGTTTCGTCTTTCGTTTCCTTAATCGTCTATCGATTTGATTTTCCCAAACTTCCATACTTCACCAATAAGTCCAATTCGCCGATAGGGTTTATTCAAAACTGTCTGTTCGCAATTTGGACCACATTTACTATTTTTATGAAAACGTCATTTACTTTACGATAGAGGTAATTACTCGGAATATAGCGTTATTATTCCGAAAATTCTCATAAATTCCTTAAAATTCTTATTATTCATTAGGATCGTAATGACGCTTTCCATTTGCGAAACTGATTTGATTTGACATATTTACTAAAAATGCCATTAAATAATGAAATAATAATATAATATAATATATCCAAAAATCCGTACAAGCCGGATATTACATTCTACCCTCCTTATTCAGAATTTTGTCCACAAAATTAAATCACGCAAATAAATCAGGATACTTGGTCATCATATCCTGCTGTCGTTCCCAGGTAGCCTCCTCCACCTCGTGATTCCGCCATAGGACTTTGACTAGCGGAATTTCTTTGTTGCGTAGAACCTTGATGGAATGCTCCAAAATACGTACCGGCCTCACCTCATAGCTCAAGGTAGGCTGCACCTCGATCTCTGTAGCCTCCACGATATGCGACGGATTGCGCAGACATCTCCGAAGCATAGATACATGAAATACGTCGTGGATACCCTCCATAGAAGCCGGAAGCTGCAGTCTGTACGCCAACTTCCCGATCCTCTTCAGAATAGGAAAGGGCCCCACATAACGAGGGTTCAGCTTACCCCTCCTTCCAAATCTCGCGACGCCTTTGAATGGAGAAACCTTCAAATAAACCTCGTCACCTTCCTCAAACTCTAGCTCTCGTCGTCTCGTGTCAGCATAACTCTTCTGCCGGCTCTGAGCTACCTGAATACGCTGTCGGATAACGGCAATCTTATCTGCCGTTTGCTGTAAGATCTCAGGACCAACGATGCTAGCCTCGCCAACCTCGTCCCAATGTAACGGAGACCTACACTTCCGACCATACAAAGCCTCATAAGGTGCCATGCCGATAGTAGCCTGAAAGCTGTTGTTGTACGAGAACTCAATAAGAGGCAAATATCGGCTCCACGAGCCCTGAAACTCTAGCACACAAGCTCTGAGCATGTCCTCCAGAATCTGATTCGTCCTCTCTGTCTGACCATCAGTCTGAGGATGAAAGGCTGTGCTGAAACTGAGCTGAGTCCCCATAGCTTTATGCAGGCTCTTCCAGAAATTCGAGGTAAATCTCGGATCACGATCTGAGACTATGGAAACTGGCACACCGTGCAGTCTAACGATCTCCTGCACATATAGTTCGGCGAGCTGATCCATGGATGATGTCATCTTCACAGCTAAGAAGTGGGCCGACTTTGTCAATCGGTCCACAATAACCCATATGCCATCGTGGCCCTTCGTCGTCCTCGGGAGTCCAACAATAAAGTCCATGGAGATCTGCTCCCACTTCCACTCCGGAATCGGCAGTGGCAATAATGTCCCGGACGGTCTCTGGTGCTCGGCCTTCACCTGCTGACAGACTAAACAGGTTTCAACATACTCGGCCACCTCCCTCTTCATACTTGGCCACCAGAAGTGCTGCTTTAAGTCCCGGTACATCTTGGTACTTCCCGGGTGCACTGAATAAGCTGAAGAATGTGCCTCAGTCAAAATATCCTTCTTCAGGCTCTCATCGTTAGGCACGTACCACCTGTGCCTGAATCTCAGAATACCATCTGCAGATAAGTGAAAATCAGACGAGTCATCTAATAACATGCTCGATCGAAGCTCAATACACTCCGCATCGCTCTGCTGAGCCTCGCGTATACGATCCAGAATGGTCGGCCTGAGAGAAATACTAGTGAGCATGCTGGACAACTCTGCCACTATCTCCACGTCGAATCTCTCAATCTCAGACCGCAGCGTAACTGACATCGCTGCTAATGAAGGCTGACTCGCAGAAGGCACTCTACTCAAGGCATCAGCAACCTTGTTCGCTTTCCCCGGATGGTACTTGATATCAAAATCGTAATCCTTGACAAACTCAAGCCATCGTCTCTGTCGCATGTTCAGCTCCTTCTGCGTAAATAAGTACTTCAGGCTCTTGTGGTCGGAAAATATCTCGCACTACTGCCCATACAAGTAATGTCTCCATATCTTCAGTGCGAAGACCACAGCTGCTAACTCGAGGTCATGCGTAGGGTAGTTCTGCTCATACGGCTTCAGCTGCCGAGAAGCATAAGAAATGACTTTCCCTTCTTGCATCAACACACAACCGAGCCCGACTCCAGACGCATCGCAGTAAATACTGAACCTGACACCCTCAACGGGCAGCGCCAGAACTGGAGCGGTGGTCAATCTCTGCTTTAACTCTGCAAAATTGTCATCGCAAGCAGACGACCATATAAATCTCTCACTCTTCCGAGTCAAGCGTGATAAGGGAAGTGCGATCTTCGAGAATCCCTGAATAAACTTCCGGTAATAACCGGCCAATCCGAGAAATCCACGCACCTCACGTACGTTCTTCGGCTGTGGCCAATCTCTGACCGCCAGGACTTTGCTCGGATCCACAGAAACTTCGTCCTGTGATATAATATGGCCCAGGAAACTCACACTGTCAAGCCAGAACTCGCACTTCGAAAACTTGGGATATAGCTGGCGCTCGCATAAAATCCCCAGAACAATCCGCAGATGCTCCTCGTGCTCTTCCTTAGACTTAGAGTAAATCAGGATATCATCAATAAACACCACCACAAACTTGTCCAAGTACTCTCTGAAGACACGGTTCATCAGATCCATGAACGCTGCAGGAGCATTAGTGAGCCCAAAAGACATAACAAGGAACTCATAATGCCCATACCTCGTTCGGAACGCCGTCTTCGGTATGTCATCTCTCCGGACTTTCAGCTGATAATAACCCGAGCGCAGGTCGATCCTGGAAAATACTCGGGCACCCTGTAGCTGATCAAACAAGTCGTCGATCCTGGGCAGTGGATATCTGTTCTTCACTGTCAACTTGTTCAACTCCCTATAGTCAATACACATCCTGAGGGTCCCGTCCTTCTTTTTGACAAACAGAACGGGCGCACCCCAGGGTGAAACGCTGGGCCGAATAAAACCCTTCTCTAGCAACTCATCAAGCTGTGTCCTCAACTCTCTCAACTCAGCTGGTGCCAACCGATACGGGTTCTTGAACCTTGGCGCGGAGTTTGGATAGACGTCAATAGTGAACTCAATCTCTCGGTCTGGTGGTAAACCGGGAAGATCATCGAGGAATATGCCAGAGAACTCTCTAACAATAGGAATGTCGCTCGGCTGTACTCCGCTGAGCAACTGAATATCAAAAACTGAGGCCAAATAAATAGAGCACGCACCTTTGAATTGCTCGTTGACCTCCATAGCATAAGAAATAGGCGATCCACTCAATCGGTTCATCGCCTGATAAGAAAACTCGGCACTATCCGGGGGTCGGAAGGTCACAATCCCGGAGCGACAATCGATGGTGGCGAAGTGCTGTGCTAGCCAGTCCATCCCCAAAATAAGGTCGTACCGCTCTATGCCCATAACGATCAGACGTGCATAGAGGGTAACGCTCCCAACAGAAATAATATTCCCCTTAATAACACGACTGGACTGCATACGCTCTCCTGAGGGCAGCATCACACTATACTCGTACCCTGCCGACTCAGACTCTAACCCCAATCTAGCCATACATGCAGTCGACACGAAGGAGTGCGTAGCTCCGGTATCCATCAAAGTAAATACAGTAGCGCCCATAAGCAAAATAGTACCTGCAATCACGGCAGGCTGAGCATCGTCATCAACATCTTCAGGCTCGATGAAGGCGAAAATCCTGGGCATAACCTTCCTCTGATCTCCGCCCAACTGATCTCGGCCCGGATGGGGGCAGTCTCTAACAAAATGGCCGACTTTACCACATCTGTAGCATTTGTTAGAGCCCACACGGCACTCTCCACTATGCTCTCTCTGGCACAAGGGACACCATGGCATCTGAGAAGCCCCCTGTATCTGCTTCCCCTTACCCCGATCATTACCTCCCTCGAGAGGTCTCTTCACACCCCGCTGCTGTGACTGGGGCGGTGCTCTGGGCTGCCAACCTCGGCTCTGCGTCTGAGGTCGAATCTCGCGAAAGAAGCCCTTAGCTGGCTCCCTTGGTCTAATACAAGTGGCTCTGGCAGCCTCAATATCCAGAGCTCTGGCTGTAATATCAGAAAAAGGTACATCAATAATACCTGAGACAACCACGTGCATCCGGATCTCCGGATTAAGTCCCTCCATAAACTGGTGCACCTTCTCCTCATTATCGCTGACAAGGCGAGGTGCGAATCGTGATAAAGACTCAAATCTCCGAATATAATCTGCAACTGAACCAGTCTGCTTCAGCTGCATAAACTCGTTCCTCTTGGCCACTCTCACCGTGCGGCTGAAATACTTATCGTAGAATAAAAACTTGAATCGATCCCAAGTCATAACTGATACATCTGTGGTAGACTTGATCGAGTCCCACCAGAAACGAGCGTCCAAAGCTAAGTGAAACGTAGCATAAGCGACCTTGCTCCCGTTGGCAACCTCGGCGTAACTCAACATGTCCTCCATAACCCTAATCCACTCCTCGGCACGTGTCGGGTCCGATGACTGGCCCTCGAATACTGGAGGCCGAAGGCTTTGAAACCTTTGCATACCCTGATTACTGGGGACCACCAACTCCTGAGTCCTCTGAGTCTCTCGCTGGTTCTCTCGGTTCACTAAGTCCGAAATTTGTTGCGCTTGCCGGTCCATATGCTGGGACTGGCGGTCTATCAAGTCTGTAAGACGATCCATCGCGTCGTCTCTAGGATCCCTTCCTCGAGTCATAGTGTATAAAACTCCTATAAAATTTAAAACAAATAATCTCTAAGAAATAAAATCAAAGAAAGCTATAAACAGACTTACAGTTGATGAAGGATGTCCGCGTAGTGGCTGTGCAGTCGAGCAGTCTACAGAATCGGTTTTAAAACCCGGGGGCTCTGATACCATAAATGTAACACCCCTAAAACTGTACCCGTATTTCCCATATTATTTTTTTTTTTGTACTTATTTCTTTTCTCTACTTTAATTAAAAGCTTATGCGGAATTTAAATTGTGGTTGAAATCGGAACTGAATCGGAATTAAAGTTGAACCTTAAATGCATTTAAAACAATCCTTTATTAAAACTAAAAAAAATAACTTTAAAGAAAACTTTAAAACCAATAAAAAGGTGGGAGGGCAGAATTGGAACTCTGCCCTCAACATGTATCAGCGACCGATCTCTGCGCTGCAGCAGAGATCGATCGCTGCATTGCTTTTCAGCATCAGCGATCGATCTCTGCTGCAGAGCAGAGATCGATCGCTGCTAGTCATGGCAGCGATCTCGATCGCTGCTAGCTATGGCAGCGATCGATCTCTGCTCTGCAGCAGAGATCGATCGCTGCAAGCATGCAGCGATTCCTTCCTTCTCCTTCAGACTTCAAACCTTCAACACTTCACCAACACTTCACCTTTTGCACTTCAACTTCAATTCATCATATTTGCTCTCTGGAATCTGATTTCCAGAGAGCAGAACTTCCTAATTCATTAAACCAACAGTCACCATAACTTGCCACTAAAATCTACTTAACCAATTAAAACGTATCCTAGACTCAATCGATCGCGTCGGACTTTGCGAAGTCCAACTGCGTGGATGTATCTAAACATCAAACATAACCGTATCAACCTAAAACCAATCAAAACGTTTCCAAAACATTCATTAAACAGTTTAAACCAAAACGTTTTACATACAATTACCAAAACGTTATCTAATCCCTATCCAGATCCAAACAACCTAAGTATACTATACAGTTATTATCAATCCAAAATATTCAGAAGACCCCCAAAACCTTTACATAAACCCACCACGGGTCAAAACGCGCCTCGACTGCTCAGCGCACTCCCACGGCCATCATCCATCAGCTGCTCCTACGTCCGGAGGAGGAATATCATCCTCACCTGGGTCAACGTAACCTAGAACGTCACCTACACCATACAGACACATATGAGATATGGAAATCTCAGTAAGCTACGTAAATGCAGATGCATGCGTGTCGTGCATATGAAGTTCAGAAAACATGCTCATCAGACATATCAGGTCATTTCATACATATTGCCACCGAGATATCAGCCCACTAAATGGAAAGGATACATTCCGCGGTCGAACTACCACTTTCCACTTAGATGGGGGGGGGGTACATGCTCACAAACCCTACAGCCATGCCTGAGCCCCATCCCGCGTGACCTTTCAGATACAGATTACGTATTTTCGTTCATTATTCATTTCATTGAAAACTCGTGCAGAAACCCATTTTTTTTATGCCATTTTGAAACCCGTGATGCATGAACAGTTCATATCAGCGGAAAGTAAACAAACAGTTCATATCGGCAGACAATATAACATAACCTATAAACAACTAACCTAACTACCCAACCAGAATAACATAAAACAAACAGTTCCTCGAGTATTCTCGAGACGACGACGGAGTATGGTGCAGACCTTTGGGTCAAAGTAAGTCACGAAAACTTACCTCGAGCGCGCTGGATCTCAAACTTCTTCCACGGGAGTCGTGTGTCTGAGAAAAAACACGACATTCGCAATTAAAACCAATTTAAACTATTAACGTCCAAATTTCAAACTTTAACTAAAGAATTTTCCTAAATTCTTCACTTAGCTAATTAAAGCATTCCAAACGTTAATTATAGCTCGATAATCCAAATTCTCAAATAACGAGTTTTTCTCTAAAAACCCGAAATTTAACCAATTTATAACTTTTTCGCAAATTGATTTTCTTCGTCCAATAACGTCCAATACGTTCAATATACCTAATCACGGCTAACCTATTAATTACGAAGCCTAAATCGCATTTTTAACGAAAACCCTAATCGAAACCCTAACCCTAAATCGAACCGAAACTCGAATTAAACACTCGAAAACTAAAGCTACATACCGAGGGTAGCGAGAGAGGAAGAAAACGTGAAGGACGGAGGAGAAACGGAGTTCGGAACGTCGGATTTCGTCGCACGGCAGAGAGGGTTTTCTTCTTTTCCTTCTCTGGTTCTTCGTTGCTGGAGAAGATGAATTGAATGAAATTTTGTTAGGTTTTTGTTTATTTATAATTTAGTTTAATAAATTACCTTTTTGCCCTTAGTACTTGTTTCGTCTTTCGTTTCCTTAATCGTCTATCGATTTGATTTTCCCAAACTTCCATACTTCACCAATAAGTCCAATTCGCCGATAGGGTTTATTCAAAACTGTCTGTTCGCAATTTGGACCACATTTACTATTTTTATGAAAACGTCATTTACTTTACGATAGAGGTAATTACTCGGAATATAGCGTTATTATTCCGAAAATTCTCATAAACTCCTTAAAATTCTTATTATTCATTAGGATCGTAATGACGCTTTCCATTTGCGAAACTGATTTGATTTGACATATTTACTAAAAATGCCATTAAATAATGAAATAATAATATAATATAATATATCCAAAAATCCGTACAAGCCGGATATTACACCAACAATACTGGCTTCACCAACCTCGTCCCAATATAATGGAGATCTACACTTTCGACCATACAAAGCTTCATACGGAGCCATACCAATGGTAGCCTGGAAGCTGTTGTTGTAAGAGAACTCGATCAGTGGCAAATACCTACTCCGTTGTTGTAAGAGAACTCGATCAGTGGCAAATACTTACTCCACGATCCCTGAAATTCCAACACACAAGCTCTGAGCATATCCTCCAGAATCTGATTTGTCCTCTCCATCTGACCATCAGTCTGAGGATGAAATGCCATGCTGAAATTTAGCTGAGTCTCCATAGCTTTGTGCAGGCTCTTCCAGAACTTCGATGTAAACCTCGGATCTCGATTTGAGACAATTGAAACTGGTACACCGTGAAATCTAATAAACTCCTGCACATAAAGCTCGGCGAGCTGATCCATAGAAGAAGTCATCTTTACAGATAAGAAGTGAGCCGACTTTGTCAATCGGTCCACAATCACCCAGATGCCATCATGTCCTTTCGTCGTCCTCGGGAGCCCCACAATAAAATCCATGGAGATCTGCTCCCATTTCCACTCTGGAATCAGCAGCGGCTGTAGTGTTCCAGCCGGCCTCTGGTGTTCTGCCTTTACCTGTTGACAAACTAAACAAGTTTCAACATATTTTGCAACTTCCCTCTTCATGTTCGGCCACCAAAAGTGTTGCTTTAAGTCTCTCTACATTTTAGTGCTTCCTGGATGCATAGAGTATGCTGAAGAATGTGCCTCAGCCAATATTTCCTTCTTTAGCTCCTCATCGTTAGGCACGTACCACCTATGCCTGAACTTCAGAATACCGTCATCTGACAAGTTAAATTCAGACAAGTCTCCGGACGTCATGCTTAATCGAAGCTGTGATGACCCGAATGTGAACGTATGTGTACGACTGCGGGGCAAACCTCGGGTTGCAGGGCAAACCTCGGGACCTAAGACGAGTGTAGGCGAATCCCGGACTCGAGTATAGGCGAATCCCGGGTCGTAAAGAGGGGGTTGTCACAATCTCACATCGCTTGGGGAAGTATATGGAAATGAAACATATGTAAAGAGACCCGCCCAACATAGCAAGACGCGTTTTGGAGCTCAATTGACAACGGATCCCATAAGAACTCCGAAGTTAAGAGGGCTTCGGCGAGAGTAATTCCAGGTTGGGTGACCTTCCGGGAAGTGCTCTCGCCAAACAAAGCCGTGAGGGGAGGATATTGGGCTGCGGCCCAATCCCCAGAGCGGACAATATCTTGCTGGGAAATGGGGTCGTTACAAATGGTATCAGAGCCTGTACCCAACCGGAAATGTGGCCAACGAGGACGTTGGGCCCCCGAGGGGGGGTGATTGTGATGACCCGAATGTGAACGTATGTGTACGACTGCGGGGCAAACCTCGGGTTGCGGGGCAAACCTCGGGACCTAAGACGAGTGTAGGCAAATCCCGGACTCGAGTATAGGCGAATCCCGGGTCGTAAAGAGGGGGTTGTCACAATCTCACATCGCTTGGGGAAGTATATGGAAATGAAACATATGTAAAGAGACCCGCCCAACATAGCAAGACGCGTTTTGGAGCTCAATTGACAACGGATCCCATAAGAACTCCGAAGTTAAGAGGGCTTCGGCGAGAGTAATTCCAGGTTGGGTGACCTTCTGGGAAGTGCTCTCGCCAAACAAAGCCGTGAGGGGAGGATATTGGGCTGCGGCCCAATCCCCAGAGCGGACAATATCTTGCTGGGAGGAAAGGGGGGCGTTTACAAATGGTATCAGAGCCTGTACCAAACCGCGAAAATGTGGCAACAGGAATTGGGCCCCCGAGGGGGGGCTGCGGGGCCAACCTCGGGACCTAAGACGAGTGTAGGCAAATCCCGGACTCGATGTATAGGCGAATCCCGGGTCGTAAAGAGGGGGTTGTCACAATCTCACATCGCTTGGGAGTATATGGAAATGAAACATATGTAAAGAGACCCCGCCCAACATAGCAAGACGCGTTTGGAGCTCAATTGACAACGGATCCCATAAGAACTCCGAGTTTAAGAGGGCTTCGGCGAGAGTAATTCCAGGTTGGGTGACCTTCTGGGAAGTGCTCTCGCCAAACAAAGCCGTGAGGGGAGGATATTGGGCTGCGGCCCAATCCCCAGAGCGGACAATATCTTGCTGGGAAATGGGGTCGTTACAGAAGCTCCTCACACTCTATATCTTTCTGCTGAGCTTCACGTATCTTATCCAGAATAGTCGTCCTGAGAGAAATGTTGGTGAGCATACTAGACAATTCTGCCACAATCTCCACATCAAACTTCTCAATCTCAGACCGCAATGTAACCGACATCGCTGCAAGTGAAGGCTGACTCGCAGTAGGCATTCGGCTTAAAGCATCAGCGACTTTGTTTGCCTTTCCTGGGTGTTACTTAATCTCAAATTCATAGTCTTTTACGAATTCTAACCACCTGCGCTGCCGCATATTAAGCTCCTTCTACGTAAACAAATACTTCAGGCTCTTGTGGTCGAAAAATATCTCGCACTGCTGCCCATATAAGTAATGCCTCCATGTTTTCAGTGCAAAGACCACGGCTGCTAATTCCAGGTCATGCGTAGGATAGTTCTGCTCATACGGCTTCAACTGCCAAGAAGCATACGCGATAACCCTCCCTTCCTGCATAAACACGCATCCAAGCCCAACTCCAAACGCATCACAATAGATGCTGAACTTATCACCTTCAACAGGCAATGTCAACACTGGAGCTGTAGTCAATCTTTGCTTTAACTCCATAAAACTGTTGTCACAAGCAACCGACCATATAAACTTTTCGTTCTTCCGAGTCAAGCGTGAAAGAGGAACTGCAATCTTCAAAAATCCCTCTATGAACTTCCGATAATAACCAGCCAACCCGAGAAACCCCCGTACCTCTCGCATGTTCTTAGGCTGTGGCCAATCTCTGACCACCTGAATTTTGCTCGGATCCACATAAACCCATTCTTTTGATATAATATGGCCAAGAAAACTGACCCTATTCAGCCAAAACTCCCATTTGGAGAACTTCGGATATAGCTGGTGTCATTGCAAAATTACTAGAACAATCCATAACTGCTCTTCATGCTCCTCCTTTGTCTTAGAATAAATCAAAATGTCGTCGATGAAAACTACAACGAACTTGTCTAGATAATCCTTGAAGACGCGGTTCATCAAATCCATAAACGCTGCAGGGACATTAGTAAGTCCAAAAGACATAACAAGGAACTCATACTGCCCGTACCTCGTTCGGAACGCCGTTTTCTGAATATCCTCATTCCGGACCTACAAATGATAATAACCCAAGCGTAGGTCAATTCTGGAAAACACTCGGGCACCTTGCAGCTGATCAAACAAGTCATCTATCCGAGGCAGTGGATACTTATTCTTCATTGTGAGCTTATTCAGCTCCCTGTAATCCACGCACATCCTGAGAGTCCCATCCTTCTTCTTGACAAATAGAACGGGCGCACCCCAGAAAGAAAAACTGGGTCGAATGAAACCCTTATCTAGCAACTCCTCAAGCTAAGTTTTCAACTCTCTCAATTCAGCAGGCGCCAATTTGTATGGATTCTTAGACACTGGCGCGGAGCTCAGATATACATCAATGATAAACTCGATCTCCCTATCCGGCGGTAATCCGGGAAGATCATCAAGGAATATCTCAGAGAATTCTCTGACTATAAGAATGTCACTCGGCTTTACTCCGCTGAGCAACTGAGTATCAACTACTATGGCCAAATAAATTGAGCACTCATCTTTAAACTGCTCGTTGACCTTCATGGAATAGGAAATAGGTGATCCACTCAATCTGTTCATCGCCTGATAAGAAAACTCGGCTTTACCCAGGGGTCGAAAAGTCACAATCCCGGATCGACAATCGATGGTGGCGAAGTGCTGTGATAGCCAGTCCATCCTTAAGATAAGATCGTAGGTCTCTATGCCCATAACAATCAGGCGAGCATAGAGGGTACTGTTCCCAACCGAGACAATATTGCCCTGGACAACATGACCTGACTGCATACGCTCTC
Source organism: Begonia masoniana (assembly GCA_022432975.1). Taxonomy (NCBI): domain Eukaryota; kingdom Viridiplantae; phylum Streptophyta; class Magnoliopsida; order Cucurbitales; family Begoniaceae; genus Begonia; species Begonia masoniana. The sequence continues at coordinate 32,487,359 of CM039502.1, forward strand.
CTGAAGGTAGCATCACACTATATTCGCATTCTGCTAACTCAGGCACCAACTTCAGTCTAGACACACAAGCAGTGGAAACAAAAGAGTGCGTAGCCCCCGTGTCTATCAAAGAAAATACTGCTACGCCCATAATCAAAACAGTATTTGCTATCACTAAGGGCTGAGCCTCGTCGTCAACATCACCAAGCTCAATAAAGGCAAATATTCTCGGGATCACTCTCCTTTGATCAGTAGCCGCTCTCGGACAGTTTTGAGCAAAATGGCCGACCTCTCAACATCTGTAACAACTGTTCGTGCCCAATCGACAAGCGCCGTAGTGTTCCTTCTGGCACTTTGGACAAACAGGCTTCTGAGTAGCCCCTTGGACTTGCTTCTCCTTGCCTTGATCGCCTTTACCATCGTAGGGCCTTTTTACACCCATCTGCTGTTGTTGTGGCTGTCCCTACGGTTGCCAGCCTCTATTCTGAGGCCATGGCTGTATCTTCCGAAAGAACCCTTTAGCTGGCTCTCTCAGTTTGGCATAACTCCGATCAACAGCCTCAATCTCAAGTGCCCTGGCCATAATCTTATCGTAGGACACATTCCGCAACCCTGATACGGTAAGACTCCTCCAAATTTCTTGACTAAGTCCCTGCATAAATCTGCGTACCTTGTCCTCATTAACATTGACCTACCACGGTGCGAACCGGGACAAAGCCTCAAGCCTCCTCACATAGTCGACAATTGAACCAACATGCCGTAATTGCATGAACTCTACCATCTTCGCCTCCCGCACGGTATGGCTGAAGTACTTGTCATAAAATATCATTTTGAAATGCTCCCAACTCATAATCGTCACATCGGTGGTTGCCTTGATAGAATCATACCAAAATCGGGCATCCAGTGCTAAGTGGTAACTCACCAACGCAACCTTCTCTCCATCCTCTATACTTGCATAGGCTAGCATGTCCTCCATGGTTTGAATCCACTTCTCGGCTGAAGAGAGATCCGTAGACTATCCGTTGAACACAGGAGGTTGGAGATTCTGGAATCTCTCCATCCCTCGATTACCCGGAGTTGCTGTCTCCCGAGCTCTAATGTAACGCCCCCGAAACTGCCCCGGTTCGGTACGCTACTTTGCTAACTCAACCTGTGTTAAAACGACGTTTAAAATAATTTTTCTTAAAGTTTTCGACTCGATTTTGGGTTTTACGAACCCTCAAAAAAATATCAGAAAACGCGCCAAAATACATTTAAAATACGTCGGGTTGAAATAATTCAGAAATAGGAAAACTTTTTAGTTTTTTTTTTTTTGCCAAACTCCTCCAAATTTCCTGAAATTTTAACCATACAATCCCAACACTCAAAACTTCATGTCTCGTAAAAATTTTGGGAAAACAACTTAAAACGGATAACAAAATAAACCCGACATTAAAAATTTTTTTAACAAAAATCGACAACATAACTGCTAAAAGTTTCTAAATCTGAAACCCTGAAAACATGCATTTAAACCACAATTTTACCAAATCCACACCAATATCAAGCCACAAGTATTTACCCCCAATCAAATCTAACAAACCAAACGACAAAATATCAAATCCCAAACCATTTTAAATCAAAACAATATCTATACAAAAATCTCCAAACCACCAACCAAATACATCAAAAATACCAACATAACCAAAAAGTAACTGTCACTCACAACTCCCCGAAGACCATGGTCGAGACGCCCCGACAACTGCCTGCACCGACATGCCCGTACATCACCAACTGCGTTCCAGTTCTTGTAACACCCGACATTTCGGCCAGGTGATTTTCTGACCATTTTATTTATCACCCTTTTATTTAACCTTTATGATTTAAATTTGATGTTAAGACAAATTTATTACAAGTTGAGTAAAACTAGGTTGGGTGGCAGAATTGTAATTAAGATTGATGGATTAAGTATAAATAGAAAAAGGAAACCTTAAATCTCATTTAAACCTCACTGTAGCCGACACCCCTTCTCTCGGCAATTTCTTCTCTCCCGAGCTCCTGCTCTCTGTTACCAGCGTTCTCCCTCACTGACGACTATTTTCAGCCTGCATTTTCTCTGCAAGTTCGTACCCGAGGTATGCAATAGACAATGTAGCTATCTGTTAGTTTATCAGCTCTGTTTTCAGCTCAGCATCTGAACTTGGAGTTTATCAATGGCCATGCCGTTTTAGAACATTTTAGAATCCGAGAGTAGTAATGTCAACCCGAATAGATTCTGGTCATTTTAAGTAACCTAACTCAGATTTAATCAATAGTAGAACCTCTTTGTTCTATTTTGGATTTCAGATTCTGCACAGAGCTTTAGACTAAGGATTCGGAGATGACTCTAGCTATTAGATTCTAGGATGACCTATGATTAGAACTTTTAGGATTTTATTTAACTACTGTAATGTGAAATGTGTTAGGTGAAGAAGTTGAAGAGAAAGTGATCCAAGTTGCTAAGGAATCCAGGTAAGTGAATGTATTAAGTTTCCGGCCAATAGGGCCCTACATCAAAGGATTAAGTTAGATTTAGTGAACATTGTCTGCTATATGTTTGATGAAATGTCGATGGATATGGTTCTGTTATTCTCATGTACTCCCCTGTCTTAGTTCGATGATTAAGTGCATTTATGTTATGCATCATGTTTTACTTCTCAAGCATATGAAAATGTTTTGAAATATGTTTTCTCATGAATAAGGTAAGAAGATAAAACTTATGCAACGTGGTTAAGTGAGGGTTGGGGGTGGTTCGGCGTATGTCACAGTCCGCAGTAGGACATATGAATACGACCCGCAGTAGGGACCATGATCAAACTCACTGTCGAACCCCCTTTACCGGCACAAATCCTCTCTTAATCCACATAATGTAATGAAGAATACGAATGATGAATATGAGCATGTCCATGAATGATGATTATGATCAATGAATACGAGATACGATTATGAATGATGATTAAGACTAAGTACACGAAAAGAAAAGACTCATGAGCATGTTTTTCTCCAAGTTATGCATTCATGAACTCATAATAGTTTGCATTCCTTACTAAGCCTTAGGCTTACAGTTACACCTTATGATGTAGGTGAAGAAATATCAGGTGAGGATTTCAAGATTGATGAAAGTGTCTGAGTTCGGTTGCTGGAAGTGATCAGGGTGGAAAATCTGTGGCTGGATGGCGAACATGACTCTCTGGTTTAAGCTTTTAAGATTTTAATAATGTTTATGAACAAGGAAGTCTAAGTATGATGAGTTTACTTTCGAATATTGAGTTTTAAGTCTGTCTAATATGAGTACTGAGTCTGAAAATATTTATGAAGATATAGAATGAGTTATTTTACCTAAGTCTTCCGCTGTGTGAGTTTGAATGAATTTATGGTTTATTCCGATGAGTTTTGGCCATTAAGATTTAAGTTATGAGGTCTACGTTTATCTAGATAGAAGGCTGAGAAAACCAGGATGTCTTCCGCTGAGGAATATTGGAGGGAATGAGTTTGTCTACCGGCTGACGTTATCGGAAGAGGAAAAGTATTTGTCTTCCGGCTGACGTCATCGGTAGAAGAAATGTGATGGAAGTCGGGAGAGTTTGTCTTCCGGCTGACGTCATCGGAAGAGGAAAAGTATTTGTCTTCCGGCTGACGTCATCGGTAGAAGAAATGTGATGGAAGTCGGGAGAGTTTGTCTTCCGGCTGACGTCATCGGAAGAGGAAAAGTATTTGTCTTCCGGCTGACGTCATCGGTAGAAGAAATGTGATGGAAGTCGGGAGAGTTTGTCTTCCAGCTGACATCATCGGAAGAGGAAAAGTATTTGTCTTCCGGCTGACGTCATCGGTAGAAGAATTGTGATGGAAGTCGGGTAGGTTTGTCTTCCGACTGACGTCACCGGTAGAGGAAATGAGTTCCTTGTCGTTTACTCACCGGTAGAGGAAGTGAGTTCTTTGTCGTTTATTGACCGGTAGAGGAAGTGAGTTTTAATGAACCACGCGAGGTTTTAATTGATCACACGGGTTGCACGTGACTGTCGGCAGATGCAAATATGTGTGCCTGCCGATAGATGTTTAATGAATCATGTGGGATGCACGTGCTGACTGGCAGATCAACTAGAAGCTCGTCGTTTAGTGATCGGCAGGAGTGAAAGTTATAATGGATATATTCAGTGAATTGAATGAGATGTTTTAAGTTACGTTAAGTAAAAAAAAAATAGATGAATAAATATGTGGACTATTATGATCAAGTTACGTCACGAGTTTAGTAACAAACCGAGTTTAAGGATTCGGGGCGTTACAATTATGGTATCAAAGCTAAACCAGGTTCTAAAATCGGTTCTGTAGACTGCCTTCCAGCACAGATTGCCACCTGAGTACTCTCCAACAACTGTAAGTGTTTACGATTCTAGTGATGTCATTATGTTAAGATGTGTTTCTATTATTGCTTAGGAATCTCAAGATGGTAAGAGGTCAACAGAGGGAAGACAACGTGGATAGTACCACCGTTGCTCAGCTAATAGAATTAGTTAATTGCCAATCACGACAAATAGAGCAACTAGTGATTACTAGAGAAGAGCTTGGGAACTCCAGCTCTAATGTAACTCATGATCATGGGGGTGAGCGCTTCCACAGGCTCAGACCCCCGACATTCAATGGCCAAGTTTCTGACCCCATTTATGCTGAGGAATGGATCCGAAAAGTAGAGGACATGTTTAAGTATGCGAAAGTTGATGAAGGAGATAGAGTCACCTATGCTGTCTATCATTTGGAGCTGAATGCAAGGCATTGGTGGGATTCTCTTCAGAGCACTGTTAATGCAGAGACTATGACTTGGGATATGTTTAAGACTGCCTTCTTTGACAAGTACTTCAATAGGACCGTTCAGGCCGGCAAGAAGAAAGAATTCATGAACCTGCGGCAAACTGGCTCCGTGACGGATTATATATGCAAATTCGATGCTTTGTCACGGTTTGCTCCCCGACTGGTTGAGAATGATGAAGACAAGATTTACCAATTTGTTCAAGGACTGAAGCCGAGTTTGTATGTGAAGGTAAAGACTTCTGGGATACACAATATACCTTATGGCGAAGTGACGGCTAAGGCCCTGGAATTGGAGGAGGCTGAGATGACAGCTTATGCACAGCGTGAACAGCCAAGGAAGTTCACTAAGGAGACTCAACCACCACCACGGCAGAACAAGGGATGGCAACCCCAGCAGAACAGAAACCAGCAACAACAACAGCAAGGTGTTAAGAGATCCTTCAATCCAAGTGATGACCAAGGAAGAGGAAAGCGACCTTCGGCTCCCCTATGTTCCAACTGTCAGAAGAATCACCATGGGGAGTGCAAGCTGCACTCTGGCCGTTGCTATAGATGCGACAAGGTTGGACACATAGCCAGAGACTGCCCGATGCCATCAGACCCGAATCGAATTAGAGTTGCACCAAGAGTCTATGCTATGATGGAGGATGAAGATGTTGAACCACACACGGTCATATCAGGTACCATTATGGTTTGTGGTTTTTCTGCTTATACACTTATTGATACGGGAGCCACACACTCATTCATAGCAACCCTGTTTGTGTGTAAACATAAGTTAGAACTTTCGCCAGTTGATAAACCGTATAGAGTTATGTTACCATCAGGGAAGTCTTTACATTCTGAGCAAATGTTGAAGGGTGATGTTTTGTCCTTAGGAGATAAGGAGCTATATGTAGAACTGATTATGATTGACATGAAAGGATATGAGATTATTTTAGGAATGGATTGGTTATTTAGGCATTATGCCACGATTAGTTGTAGGTCTGGCCTAGTTGATTTCCGACCCCCAAATGGAGATCGGTATACCTTCCAAGCTATTCCAAAGATGAGTAAGATACCAATCATATCCTCACTAGCGACTCAACGGTTACTGAAGAATGGTTGCTTGAGTTATCTAGCCAACATAATGGATGTCCGAGTGAAGAATAAGGCGGAACTACAAGATATTCCTACCGTACGAGAGTTTCCTGAAGCATTCTTGGACGACTTACCGGGACTACCACCCGATAGAGAGATAGAATTTGTGATTGATACATATCCCGAGGCATTACCTGTGTCTAAGAACCCTTATCGAATGGCACCTGTTGAGTTGAAAGAATTAAAGGTCCAACTACAGGAATTAGTTGACAAGGGATTTATACGTTCTAGTAGTTCTCTCTGGGGTGCACCTGTCCTTTTCGTTAAAAAGAAAGACGGTTCTCTTAGAATGTGTATAGACTACAGAGAACTGAATAAGTTGACAGTCAAGAATAAATATCCTTTACCCCGGATAGATGACCTGTTTGACCAACTACAAGGAGCTAAGGTATTCTCAAAGATTGACTTACGTTCGGGTTATTACCAACTGAAGGTTAAGGAAGGAGATATACCAAAGACAGCCTTCAGAACCCGCTACGGACATTATGAATTTCTTGTGATGTCATTTGGACTGACTAATGCGCCTGCCGCTTTCATGGACTTGATGAACCGAGTATTTCGTGAATACCTGGATAAGTTTGTGATTGTGTTTATAGATGACATTTTAGTATACTCACAGACTGAAACCGACCATGCAGAACATTTGAGAATAGTATTATCAACCTTAAAACAGCAGCAGCTTTATGCCAAATTGTCCAAATGTGAATTTTGGCTGGATAAGGTCAACTTTTAGGTCATGTCATTTCTGCTGAGGGCATATCAGTAGATCCAACTAAGGTTCAGGCCGTTAAGGATTGGCCACAGCCAAAGAATGTCAGTGAAGTTCGAAGTTTCCTTGGTCTGGCTGGCTACTATAGAAAGTTCATTAAAGGATTCTCTATGATAGCTAAACCTTTGACCAATTTAACCAAGAAGGACCTCAAGTACTTTTGGACCGAAGCTTGTGAAGATAGCTTCCAATCATTGAAACAGAAGTTAACGACAGCCCCGCTATTAACTCTCCCAACTGAAGAAGGAAAATTTAGTGTTTATTGTGACGCATCCAAGATTGGTTTGGGATGTGTTTTGATGCAAGAAGGTAAAGTTGTGGCGTATGCCTCTAGGCAGCTAAAAGGTTATGAACAGAATTACCCCACTCATGATTTAGAGCTAGCTGCAGTTGTTTTTGCTTTAAAAATTTGGAGGCACTATTTGTATGGACAGCAGTGCGATGTGTTTTCTGACCACAAGAGTTTAAAGTATCTTTTCACTCAAAAGGAATTAAACATGAGACAGAGACGTTGGTTAGAATTTGTAAAGGATTATGACTTCGAGATTAAGTATCACCCAGGTAAGGCTAATGCTGTAGCCGATGCTTTAAGCAGAATGTCAACAACAATGCGACCCGTGGTGTCAACCATGTCCATACCTCTAAGGATGGAGGTTCAGAAGTTTGGATTGGAGATAGTTCCTGAGCTGTCGAGTCTACTTGCTACTCTAACCATCCAACCAACCATTTTGGATAAGATCAAGATGGCTCAGCAGGTGGATTCAGAGGAGAATAATAGTATGATGAGTAAGTTAAAAGATGCCTTCCCTGATTTTCGTCTCTCCAATGATAGTATTTTGAAATTCAGGAACCGATGGTACATTCCAAATGACAAGGAGTTGCGTGAGTTAATCTTGACCGAAGCTCATTCATCTTCCTTCTCTGTGCATCCTGGTAGCACCAAGATGTATCGAGATTTAAGGTTACATTATTGGTGGCCAAACATGAAGAGGGACGTGGCCAAGTTTGTAGAGTCATGTTTGGTATGCCAACAAGTTAAGGCAGAACATCAACGTCCAGGAGGTACCCTCCAGCCATTACCTATTCCCGAATGGAAGTGGGAAAATATTGCCATGGATTTCGTTGTAGGATTACCAAAGACAACCAAAGGTCTCGATAGTATTTGGGTCGTGATTGACAGGATGACAAAGTCAGCCCACTTTATACCGGTAAGAATGACCTTCTCAATGGACCAACTTGCTGAACTGTATGTTCAAGAGATTATCAGATTACATGGGATCCCTTTATCTATTGTCTCTGATCGTGACCCTAGATTCACCTCCCGATTCTGGAAAAGTTTACAAGGTACCTTAGGCACAAAGTTATCCTTCAGCACCGCTTTTCACCCGTAGACAGATGGACAATCCGAGAGGACCATTCAGATACTCGAGGATATGTTGAGAGCATGTGTGCTTGACTTTCAGACTACATGGAGTAGACACCTACCTCTGATTGAGTTTTCTTACAACAATAGTTACCAGTCCACCATTGGTATGGCACCCTATGAAGCTTTGTATGGCAGGAAATGTAGGTCACCTTTGTACTGGGATGAGGTTGGTGAAGCGAAGTTATTGGGCCCAGAGATTTTACAACAGATGTCAGACAAGATTACAGTCATTAGGAAAAGGATGTTAACTGCACAAAGCCGGCAGAAGAGTTATGCGGACCAAAGAAGAAGAGATCTTGAATTTTCTGTTGGCGATGAAGTTTTCCTGAAGATTTCACCATTTAGAGGAGTCTTAAGATTTGGCAAGAAAGGGAAGCTTAACCCACGGTTCATTGGACCATTCATTGTTCTAGCAAAGATTGGTAACACAGCTTACAGATTGCAATTGCCCCCGTCATTGGAGAAAGTTCATAATGTTTTTCATGTGTCTATGCTAAGGAAATGCATACGTGATCCAGCGCATGTTGTTGTGCCATCAGAAATCGAGATTGAGCCGACTTTAGAGTATGAAGAAAAACCAGTGCAAATTTTGGACTCTGCAGTGAAGACTCTAAGGAATAAGGAAATCTTGTTGGTTAAGGTCTTGTGGAAGAATCATGGTATTGAAGAAGCTACATGGGAACTACAGCAAGATATGTTGGACAAGTATCCAAAGCTTTTCGCTCGACCAATTTTCGAGGACGAAAATTTTGTTTAAGGAGGGGTGGATGTAACACCCGACATTTCGGCCAGGTGATTTTCTGACCATTTTATTTATCACCCTTTTATTTAACCTTTATGATTTAAATTTGATGTTAAGACAAATTTATTACAAGTTGAGTAAAACTAGGTTGGGTGGCAGAATTGTAATTAAGATTGATGGATTAAGTATAAATAGAAAAAGGAAACCTTAAATCTCATTTAAACCTCACTGTAGCCGACACCCCTTCTCTCGGCGATTTCTTCTCTCCCGAGCTCCTGCTCTCTGTTACCGGCGTTCTCCCTCACTGACGACTATTTTCAGCCTGCATTTTCTCTGCAAGTTCGTACCCGAGGTATGCAATAGACAATGTAGCTATCTGTTAGTTTATCAGCTCTGTTTTCAGCTCAGCATCTGAACTTGGAGTTTATCAATGGCCATGCCGTTTTAGAACATTTTAGAATCCGAGAGTAGTAATGTCAACCCGAATAGATTCTGGTCATTTTAAGTAACCTAACTCAGATTTAATCAATAGTAGAACCTCTTTGTTCTATTTTGGATTTCAGATTCTGCACAGAGCTTTAGACTAAGGATTCAGAGATGACTCTAGCTATTAGATTCTAGGATGACCTATGATTAGAACTTTTAGGATTTTATTTAACTACTGTAATGTGAAATGTGTTAGGTGAAGAAGTTGAAGAGAAAGTGATCCAAGTTGCTAAGGAATCCAGGTAAGTGAATGTATTAAGTTCCGGCCAATAGGGCCCTACATCAAAGGATTAAGTTAGATTTAGTGAACATTGTCTGCTATATGTTTGATGAAATGTCGATGGATATGGTTCTGTTATTCTCATGTACTCCCCTGTCTTAGTTCGATGATTAAGTACATTTATGTTATGCATCATGTTTTACTTCTCAAGCATATGAAAATGTTTTGAAATATGTTTTCTCATGAATAAGGTAAGAAGATAAAACTTATGCAACGTGGTTAGAAGAAATGTGATGGAAGTCGGGAGAGTTTGTCTTCCGGCTGACGTCATCGGTAGAAGAAATGTGATGGAAGTCGGGAGAGTTTGTCTTCCGGCTGACGTCATCGGAAGAGGAAAAGTATTGTCTTCCGGCTGACGTCATCGGTAGAAGAAATGTGATGGAAGTCGGGAGAGTTTGTCTTCCGGCTGACGTCATCGGTAGAAGAAATGTGATGGAAGTCGGGAGAGTTTGTCTTCCGGCTGACGTCATCGGAAGAGGAAAAGTATTGTCTTCCGGCTGACGTCATCGGTAGAAGAAATGTGATGGAAGTCGGGAGAGTTTGTCTTCCGGCTGACGTCATCGGAAGAGGAAAAGTATTTGTCTTCCGGCTGACGTCATCGGTAGAAGAAATGTGATGGAAGTCGGGAGAGTTTGTCTTCCGGCTGACGTCATCGGTAGAAGAAATGTGATGGAAGTCGGGAGAGTTTGTCTTCCGGCTGACGTCATCGGTAGAAGAAATGTGATGGAAGTCGGGAGAGTTTGTCTTCCGGCTGACGTCATCGGTAGAAGAAATGTGATGGAAGTCGGGAGAGTTTGTCTTCCGGCTGACGTCATCGGTAGAAGAAATGTGATGGAAGTCGGGAGAGTTTGTCTTCCGGCTGACGTCATCGGAAGAGGAAAAGTATTTGTCTTCCGGCTGACGTCATCGGTAGAAGAAATGTGATGGAAGTCGGGAGAGTTTGTCTTCCGGCTGACGTCATCGGTAGAAGAAATGTGATGGAAGTCGGGAGAGTTTGTCTTCCGGCTGACGTCATCGGAAGAGGAAAAGTATTTGTCTTCCGGCTGACGTCATCGGAAGAGGAAAAGTATTTGTCTTCCGGCTGACGTCATCGGTAGAAGAAATGTGATGGAAGTCGGGAGAGTTTGTCTTCCGGCTGACGTCATCGGAAGAGGAAAAGTATTTGTCTTCCGGCTGACGTCATCGGTAGAAGAAATGTGATGGAAGTCGGGAGAGTTTGTAAGGTGTCTTCCGGCTGACGTCATCGGAAGAGGAAAAGTATTTGTCTTCCGGCTGACCGTCATCGGTAGAAGAAATGTGATGGAAGTCGGGAGAGTTTGTCTTCAGCTGACGTCATCGGAAGAGGAAAAGTATTTGTCTTCCGACTGACGTCATCGGTAGAAGAATTGTGATGGAAGTCGGGTAGGTTTGTCTTCCGACTGACGTCACCGGTAGAGGAAATGAGTTCCTTGTCGTTTACTCACCGGTAGAGGAAGTGAGTTCTTTGTCGTTTATTGACCGGTAGAGGAAGTGAGTTTTAATGAACCACGCGAGGTTTTAATTGATCACACGGGTTGCACGTGACTGTCGGCAGATGCAAATATGTGTGCCTGCCGATAGATGTTTAATGAATCATGTGGGATGCACGTGCTGACTGGCAGATCAACTAGAAGCTCGTCGTTTAGTGATCGGCAGGAGTGAAAGTTATAATGGATATATTCAGTGAATTGAATGAGATGTTTTAAGTTACGTTAAGTAAAAAAAAAATAGATGAATAAATATGTGGACTATTATGATCAAGTTACGTCACGAGTTTAGTAACAAACCGAGTTTAAGGATTCGGGGCGTTACAGTTCTAGCTTTTCGTAAGGCTCTCACCTATAATCCTGTTAACACCTACACCACAGAACACAAAACGTAAGCCTAATGCTTAGTAAGTAGGAAATAATGCATACGAAAACAAAGTGCACACCGCACACATCACCCTCACACACAACCCTAATACATGCGGTTTCTAACTCTCGGTTGTGTTCAACTCGTTCTCGTTTCATTACTATTCACTTTCACTTGTGCGTCAAGTGGATACCTATCCTAACAGGATGGTCGCGCGTTGACCACGCAGAGCCAGATCCGAGGCACACATCGTGTTCACACATGGGACGACCATACATGATCTTCTCCCACGTCAATCAATGAACCTCGTTCATAATCACGACAACTTACATGCTTTCAGCTGTGACTCTCTTGTAGACACCTCCCGAATTGCCATTCTTTCAGGCACTAGTTTCACGATGAGGTGACTTTGTGATAACCTCCCGAATTGCCATTCTTCCAGGCACTATTCGCGACGAGGCTACCTTGTGATAACCTCCCGAATCGCCATTCTTCCAAGCACTATTCGCGACGAGGCTTCTCCACAAGAGACCACCACACCTCTTTTGTGGAACCCTCCCGAACTGCCATTCTTTCAGGCACTAATTCGCGACGAGGCGACTCCATAACAGTTCACATTGCCTCACATATCTTTACATTTCACTTTCACAAATCGTAAACGATGCTCAAAACACGTATTTCGTAGTTTAAAACCCATGATGCATGTCACATACAATGCACGACACAAGACAAAAACAAAACAACCAAGCAAACAATTCCATACCGTTCCATGGTGTAGGCCCGAAGGCTAAACACAAGTGATCCACTACTTACCTAAACTCCCGCACGCGTTGGCTCACTCCGAGTATACCATTCACTCGCTCGTTAACCTAGCACATTAATAGAAAAATTACTTAAAATCACCAAAACATAAACTAAAGGATATTTACTATAATTCTCACACAACCAAACTAACTTTTCCAAATAAAAACCCCAACACCCGATTTTTCCCCAATTTCCACCGTCCAACTTTGAACGGCCATAACTTTCTCATTTTTCATCGGATTTCGATGATTCACCCCATTCTGTAAACCTCTCCATGTCTACTATCCTTTGAAGCAAACAAATTCACTAACCAAACAATTTGGCCAAGCCGGAACACCCAAAACATCATCGGCCAACTTTCTCTCCAAAACCGGTCTTCACAAACTTTCATCTAAGTTCTAATCAAACTCTCTAACCAACCTAAACTAATTTATCTAAAGCTTAAAAACCCAAAATTAGGAAGAAAACTCATCAAAGAAATTAAATTTCGGAGCTCTCCCTTTAGGGTTTTCAAACCCTAACCAATTTCACTCAAAATTCATTAAAACCATAAAAAACTACCACTAATAAACATCCAACTTAAAACCCACTGCATTTTTACCTTAAAATCTTGCAACCGATGGTGAGAAGAAGAAGAGAAATGGCAGCAATGGAGGAAGGGAGATCGTGGGAGGATGAAGGGGAAAGAAGCAAAAATTCACCTTTTAACCTACCTTTCTTTTTTACTTTTTGATTTTTCCACCAAAGATTTTAATTTTATAAAAGCATCCCCTCTTTTTTCTTTCATAAAAGCAACGTGGAAGCCCTCCATTATCACTTGTATTCCCTATTTATTTCTTTACTTTTTCTTTCCTTCTTTTTGACTTTTCAACTTTGTATTCTATTGGTTCCATAGTTTTTGACTTTTCAACCCTTACATACCTTATCTCCTTCACAATTCTTCTATAAGGTTTGATTGTTTCTCTTCTCCTTCAACGTGGAAGCTATCTCTTCTCTCCCTCATTCTCTTCAAATAATAATTTTTCCCTTTATTTCAACTACTAAATAATCCTAACAACTCTAATTTAGTATTTTCTCATACATTTTCCCAAAATTCTCATTCTCCAACTCCAACTCTTATACCCTAAGGTTAAGATTAAACTCTCACAATATAACCTAATTTAAGGGCCACTAACGTATAGAAATTTCTGGGTGTTACATCTAATGCCCTCTCGGTCTATTAGGGTGCCCAACTGTTGGAACTGTCTCTCCATCTGTTGGGTCTGTCGCTCCATGTGTTGGGACTGTCGGGCAATAAAATCCTTAAGGTGGTCTATCGTATCGTCTCTATCATCTCGGTCATTTCCTCGACACACCATATTTCTATAACTCCTATAAAGGTTAAAAGCAAATAACTCTAAGAAATCGAACTCAAATAAAACCTTTAAACATACTTACAGTTGAGGAAGGATGTCCGCGTAGTGGCTGTGCAGTCGAGCAGTCTACAGAACCGTTTTTAAAACCCGGGGGCTCTGATACCATAACTGTAGCGACCCTAATACTGTACCCTTATTTTCCCATATATATATATTTTTTATCATCATACCCTTTTACTATCCTTGTAAACCTCGTGACTTTTGAGCAGAATTTAATTCGTCGACTAAATTGTTAAAATCGTTCGTAACTATTTTGAAAACCACTTTAATAAAACTTAAAACAATTGAAATAAAACAATTAAAAAAAATATTTAAAACAATTAAAAACATTTAAATCATCGGCCAAAACACTGAGGGACAGAAGGGACATTTGTCCCAAAATCTATAGGGGCAATTGATCGCCCATATCAAGCCATCGATCGCCAACATACAAAATTGGGGGGGGGGGGGGGGGGGGGGGATCGATCGCCCCTTTTGGGCGATCGATCGCCAGGCTCTCTGGAAAAATTCCAGAGAGCGGCGATCATCCTGCCGATCGATGGCGATCGATTGACAGGTTCTCTGCCTCCTTCTCTTTTTTTTTTTTCTTTCCTCTTCTTTCTTTCTTTTTTTTTTCCTGCATACTTATACACATAACACACAATTCACACTTTAATCATAAAATTGCCCAATACTCGTACATCTCCTATCACCTCACTCAAACCGACTCAAAACGTATTTAACACGAAATACCTTTTCACGAAAACGAACTGCGTGGATCCATTTAAAAATTGAACGTATCCCTATAATATAAATCATCCAGTAGTTCCAGTATATCATCGATAAAATACTTTTCAAAACAACTTATAAAATAGGTCTTCAAAACATAAAACATAAACTATCAACTAATCAGATCTCAAACATCCTAGTATGTTCAATCTATACAATTTCTCCTACGATCTAACTATCGTATCCCCAAAATACTTACATACATCCCTCACGGGTCAAAAGGAGCATCGACTGCCCAGCGCACTCCCACGGGCCATCCTCCATCAACAGCGTCATTCCTCAAATGGAGGGATCTCGTCCTCACCTTGCTCAATATCACCTACACCATAAAGACACCTATGAGATAAAAATCTCAGTAAATTCTACGTAAATGCCTATGCATGATCATGTATGCTCAATGCTATAAAAACCGTCCATGTCATTTCATATATCAGTACGTGTCAGTCTATGGTTATCGGTAACGCTCGATAGATAGATAGGGCACGTCAAGCGAATAGACAGCCCACACCATCTGAAGGGAGGAAAACCCGCTCACCACAAAATGCTAGGTCTGAACCTCATCCCCGATAACCCCATGTCATGGTTGTTTACTGTCATACTTTACTTGCCTTTTCATGCGTGTTCTTTTCATGAAATCTATGCGTAAATTCATTTTCATAACGTTTTGAAACCATGATGCATGAACAATTCAATATAAACATACATAAAGAGCATACCATCAAAACGCTACAAATACCATCAAAATACTACAAATACCGTCACAGCAATCAACCTATAAAGCAACCGAACCTAAACTACCCAACCAAAACAATTAGACAAAACAATGACCAACATAAACAATTAAGCACAAACGTATCCTCAACATGATTTCCGACATATGGTGTAGGCCAATAGGCCACAGTAAGTCACGAGAACTTATCTCGTGCGCGTTGAACTTCAAGCTCCGTCCACGAGCATTGTTGTAACGCCCCGAACCCGCCCCGGGCCCGGTGCGTCACGTTGCAAACAAATCCCGTGTTTAAAACGTGGTTAAAATAATTTTTCGTAAAATATTCGGCTCGGTTTTGTAAAATTCCCGGCTCGATGTTCGGGTTTTTCGAACCCTCAATTTTTCTTGGAACACGTGTCTAAAATACGTTAAAATACGTTGGAAAAATGTCGGGTCAAAACATGTTGGAAATCGGGCGAAAAACGAAAAAAAAATCAAATTTGGGCAAGGAGGGGCGCTGGGCATCGGGCGCGCCCAGGCCGCGCGCGGCGGGCGCGCTACGCGCGCGCTGTGCACGCGGCACTCGCCGCACGCGCTGGCGCGTCGCGTGCGCGCGCTGGGGCACTCCAGCGCGCCCCCTCCTCTTTTTTTCCCGCGTTCTTCACGCGTGCCGGCGATTACTCGCCTCCGGGCGGCGATTACTCGCCACCCTCTCTGCCATCTTCGCCCAAAAACGCCCCCGAGGCAATTTGTGGCGTTTGGGTGGCGATTACTCGCCACCCCCTCGGGTTTTCGGCCCCAAAATGACCAAAAATACCCTTTTTCCGACTCTCCCGATTTCCCTTCACATTTCTACATTTTTCTCCACTCCCGACACCTCCAAAAATTCTGAAAATTTAAACATACCTTCCCGACACCTAAATCTTCGAGTCCCGTGAAAATCTCGGAAAACCGACTTAAAACAATTAAATACAAAAATAGCAAACACAACCCGACGTTAGTTACTTTAAAATCAAAACGGGCAATATAACGCCTAAAACTTAAAATACCCAAAACCTGAAAATTTAACCCAAAAATATACCATTTCAATCCCCAAACACTAACAACCATTACGAAAATAGTTTCAACCAAAACGACACACAAAATAAAATCATTTACATCGAAACCGTACAACCGGTACTAAAACAGTTATAACAACCCGTTCGCCCTTGGTTCTATCTTACTCCCAACATTCAAAACAAAACATTACAAACACTAAACAACCATCTATCAAAATGTTCACCTCCCACACTACCCGACGAACAGTGGTCCAGACGCCCAGACCATGGCCTGCACCGGCGGACTACGTACTCCTCCGACTGCAGCCTAATCCTCGGTAGTCTCGTCTACCTCACCTGTATACAAATCGTCACCTACACCACAGAACACACAAAAAGGTAAGCCTAACGCTTAGCAAGTAGGGAAATAATGCACAACACACACTAACTGTTTGACTCAACCCTAACATGTAGTCTCTACACACTCTGTTGTTTTCTTTTCGTTTCAATTGCATTTTATCTTTCACTTCCAGGTGAATCAAGTAGGCACACGCCCCCACACAGTCTAGGACGGCCACACCTTGACCCACGGAGCTAGACCGGAGGCACACGTCCCAACACAGTCCAAGACGGCCAACTGAATCTCCTCCAATCGATCGTAGAATCCCCGTCGTGCACTTCAAGCACGAGTGCACTTCAAGCACAACCCTATTGTGCACTTCAAGCACGAATAGGTCGAGGAATTCATACTCACGACTCATTACGTACATTAGAATCCCCCAAATCGATCGTAGAATCCTCGTCGTGCACTTCAAGCACGAGTGCACTTCAAGCACAACCCTATTGTGCACTTCAAGCACGAATAGGTCGAGGAATTCATACTCACGACCACGTTGCAAATCTTTTCTTATCTTTCATTTCATTCTTACCGCTCAAGAATGCAAAACACGTAATTTCGTAGTTTAGAAAACCATGATGCGTGACACACGATGCATGACACAAAGCAAAACATAGCAACAATCAAACAATCCCTACCGTTCTATGGTGTAGGCCCGAAGGCAACAAACACGCACTTCACTACTTACCTGGTTGCTTCAAATATTTTTCGTCACTTCGTCCGATCCAATCACACGCTCGATTATCTAACAAATAACGAACTTAATTAGTAACTAACTAAGAAATTCTATAAATTCACTAACTTAAACTAACTCGCACTTTTAACCTAAAACTAACCAACACACAAACAACCTCACACTTAACACTAAAATCCGATTTTTACCCAAAATTGACCGTCAAACTTCAAACGGTCACAACTCTCTCGTCTTTCAACGGATTTCGACGTGGCACCCCAATTCGGAAAGCTCTACACGTCTACTATCCAATTAAATACTCAAATCATCCAAATAACCCACTTGACTACTCCGAAATCCAGCACCCAGATTCGGTTACACCTTATGCAAAAAAAACCCGGTTTTTATCCAACTTACTTCCAATCCTTAATCTAACTTCATAAATCACTTAAACCAACTTATCTAACAACTAAATCATCAAATAGGAAAGAAAACCAACCTTTAAACTCAAAAATTCGGACTCCATGGTTAGGGTTTTCCAAACCCTAACCAAACTCTTCCAAAATACCATTAAACTACTAAAAATCAACACCTAATTGCAACAAACCAAAAACCCATCCATTTTTACCTCAAATCACCTTGAAAATCTTGATGGAAGGAAGCTTGGAAGAGCTCCAATGGCAGCCAATAGAAAATCGTGGAGGCAAGGGGAGAAGATGACAAACCTAACCAAACTTTGTCTTTTTAACCTAATCTTTCTTTCCACTTTTTCTTTTCCTCCACCATTCTTTTTAAATTTACATATCAACCCCCACTCTTCTTCTCCTCATCTCATCCAACGTGATAGCTTTTCAAACAACCATCCTCCACCAATCACAAGGTGTTTTGACTTGTCAAACTCTCCAAGTCTAATACACTTCAATGCACACCTTACACTTGCATAATTAACCTATCCTAATACAACGTAGGCTATGCACGCAATAGAAAATACTTGGGTGTTACAGTTGTTCACCTAAGCAATTTCACATTAATAGTCGTTAAAACGCGTTTAAACATTAAACATCCAAATTTACGAAATCCTTAACTAAGGAAATTTCTAAAATTCTAACTTAACTAATCGAGGCATTTTAACAAGTTCTTCCAAAACTTAACGCTCGATACCTCGAAACCACCATTAACGAGTTCTTCCAAAACTTCAAAAATCGATAATCCTTAACATTCCACAACGAATAGAATAAACACGTCCAATAATCACCAATACGTCCATTATACGGACTAATACGACAAACCTATCGATTTATGGCCATAAACCACGTTTTTTACAAAACCCTAAACAAAACCCTAACCATTAATCTCCGTAAAAATCAAAATAAACCTTCCTAAAACCTTAGAATTGTACCTATGGTAGGGATTGGAGAAGAAAACGATAAGAATCGAAGGTTGATCGAAGAGGAATCGCCGTTGGAAGAGGAGAACGCCGTGAGGGAACGCTGGAGAATGCAGAAAGGAAAAACAAGAAATCGTGAAGTGCTGGAGGAAGAAGAAGGAAATTGTGATTTTAATAAAATTGTCCTGGCAAATTACCTTTTTGCCCTTCTTTTGATTTTCTATTTGTTTCGTCCTTCGTTTCGTTATTTAGCTAACGGTTCGGTTTCTCTAAAATTGCTTATTTCACCAATTATTCTAACTTATTACTAGGGTTCAATTAAAACTGTCCGTTCGTAAATCGGATCTCGTTTACTATTTTTACCACAACGTCCTTTTAAATTACGAGAAACGTAATTTCTATAAAATTAGCGTTACAACTCCTAAAATTCTCAAAATTTTCTTAAAATCCATATTAATTATTAGGATTCTAATAACGATTTCTTTTAATGAAACCGACTTAATTTGACATAATTATAAAAATGCCATTATATAAACAATTTACAAAATCCCGTAAAGAATCGGGTGTTACATTTTCGCTATTCATTTCATTTAAGATGTCACCGAGGCTTCGCTCTCAGTAGATAGAAGCGGCACATCCGACGATTGGATAGCCCCACGTATCTACCCGAGGGAAAAACATGCTTCATCTGACAGCCATGTCTGAACCACCACCCTAACGTGACCGTTATTACATACATTTATACCTTTTTGTTATCCTTTTTATGAAAACATACTTGAAAGTTCATTTTGCATGCTTATTTAGAAAACATAATGCATGTGTAGCGACCCTAATACTATACCCAATTTCCCGTACATATTTTTTCATTTTCTTTTCTACTTAGCGTTTATGCGGAAAACAATTTGAAACAATTTAAAATCAATTGAATAAAACATTTAAAACAATTAAAACTATTATTTAAAACTATAATTAAAACAATTTACAAATAAAACAAAAGGGAGGGCAGAATTATCATTCTGCCGAGAAGGAAGAGGGGCGATCGATCTCCTAAATTCAAGAGATCGATCGCCGAGGCTATAAGCCTCATCAGCGATCGATCGCTGCAGGGATCGATCGCCCAGCGATTGATCGTCCAGCGATCAATCGTTGTCGCCCCTCACACCCGCGCCCGATCGCCTCCCGCCTCCTTCTTCTTTCTCTACTATGTATTTTTTTTTATACAAATGCTCTCTGGAATCCAAAAATTCCAGAGAGTAACACACTAAGTTTCTTTCACCATCCCTGCACACCACACACTTCACAAATTAACATTTTCTTTAACACTTCAATACCTTCAAACTCACTTTAAACATAGCCGATTTTCCTCAAAACGAACCGCGTGGATACGCTTAAAACTATATTATTCCTTCTATTAAAATCACCAAGTAATTCCATAAAAACTTTACAAAAACAGTTTATAAAATAGATGTCCAAAAACGTTTAAAACCTATCAACTATCAGATCCAAACATTCTACAATGTTCTAACTATAGATAATTTATCCAAAATAACCTAATACCCCCAAAACACTTACATACTTCCCCATGGGTCGGTTAAGCATCGACTGCGCCACCACACCCACGCGAGCCGTCCTTCGTCAACTGCGTCACTCTTCAGGTGAAGGGATCTCGTCCTCACCTATATCGAGGTCACCTACACCATACAGACACACTATGAGATAAAAATCTCAGTAAGCTCTACGTAAATGCCTATGCATGATCATGTATGCACGATGCTATGAAAACAGTCCATGTCAGTTCATATATCAGTATGTGTCAGTCTATGGTTATCGGAAACGCTCAACAGATAGATAGGGCACGTCCAGCAGTTAGACAGCCCACACCATCTGAAGGGAGGGAAACCCGCTCACCACGGAATGTCAGGTCTGAACCTCATCCCCGATAACCCCATGTCATGGTTGTTTACTATGATACTTTACTTGCCTTTACATGTATATTCTTTTCATGAAATCCGTGCGTAAATTCATTTTCATGATGTTTTAAAACCATGATGCGTGAACAGTTCGATATAACATAAAGTAAACAATCACATGTGTACCATCAAGACGATAAACGAACAACATATAAAAACAACTAATCCTAACTACCCAAACCAAAACGATTTAAACAAACAAATCCTCAAGGTTCCTCGAGACGACTTCGACGTACGGTGTAGGCCAATCGGCCAGAGTAAGTCACGAGAACTTACCTCGTGTCCGTTGCAGCTCAAACTCCGTCCACGAGCATTGTTTGTCTGAGGCAAAATACAACATCGGCGTTAAAACGAGTTTAAGCTATTAATCGTCCAAACTAACAACATCCTTAACTAAGGAAATTTCTAAGATCTTAACTTAACTAATCGAGGCATTTATACAACGATTAACGCTCGATAGTTTAAAACCACAATTTAACGAGTTTTTCCTAAAAACCCGAAAATTCTCAAATTTTAACATTTCTCACAAATCACTCTAACTTCGTCCAATAACGTTCAATACGTCCTTTATATCCTTAATCACGATAAACATATAAATTTCGAACCTTAAATCTCAATTTTTAACAAAACCTAAACGAAATCTAATCGTTCTAAACTCCGTAAAAATCAAAATAAACTTTCTTAAAACCTTAGAATCGTACCTAGGAACGGGATTGGGGAAGAAATCGCGAAGAATCGAGACGATCGGAGGACGAATCGGAGGTCGGCGTGGAGAAAACGCCGCGGACAGAGAGGAAGCCGAGAGGGAGAGGAGAGAAAATCAAAATTTCGTGAAGTGCTGTTGGAGAAGAAGAGGTTGTGTTTTTAAATTAAAAATTGACTTGGCAAAAGACCGTTTTGCCCTTGCATTGTTTTTATATTAGTTTCTTCCTTTGTTTCGTTAATTAACTAGCTATTCGGTTTCACCAAATCTCCTTATTTCACCTATAAATTCAACTTATTATTTGGGTTCTATTAAAACTGTCCGTTCGTAAATCGGACCTCGTTTACCATTTTTACTAAAACGTCCTTTATATTACGAGAAACGTAATTACTCGAAATATAGCGTTATTATTCTGGAAATTCTCGAAAATTTCTTAAAATTCCCATTAATTGCTAGGATCGTAATAAAGCTCTCTGTTGGCAAAACAGACTTGATTTGACATATTTACAAAAAATGCCATCGTATATTATAATATTAATATCCCGAAAAGCCGGGTATTACATTCCATCCACCTTATTTAGAATTTTGTCCACAAAATTTAATTACACAAACAACTCAGGATACTTAGCCATCATATCCTGCTGTCGCTCCCAAGTTGCCTCTTCCACCTCGTGGTTCCGCCATAGGACTTTGACTAACGGAATCTCTTTGTTGCGCAACACCTTGATGGAAGACTCCAAAATACGTACCAGCCTCTCCTCGTAAGTCAAAGTAGGTTGTACCTCGATGTCTCTCGCTTCCACGGCATGTGATGGATCACGCAAACACTTCCGAAGCATTGACACATGAAAACGTCGTGGATACTCTCCATAGAAGCCAGAAGCTCTAATCTGTACGCCATCTTCCCGATCCTCTTCAGAATAGGAAAGGGCCCCACATAACGAGGGTTCAACTTACCCCTCCTTCCAAATCTCATGACGCCCTTAAACGGAGAAACCCTAAGGTAAACCTCATCACCTTCTTCAAACTCTAGCTCTCTCCGTCTCGTGTCAGCATAGCTCTTCTGTCGGCTCTGAGCTATCTCGATACGCTGTCTGATAACGGCAATCTTCTCTGCCGTTTGCTGTAGAATCTCTGGACCAACGATGCTGGTCTCGCCAACCTCGTCCTAATATAACGGAGACCTACACTTCCGACCATACAGCGCCTTGTACGGAGCCATGCCAATTGTAGCCTGGAAGCTGTTGTTGTACGAGAACTCGATCAGTGGTAAATATCTGCTCCACGATCCCTGAAACTCCAGCACACAAGCTCTGAGCATATCCTCGAGAATCTGATTAGTCCTCGCTGTCTGTCCAATAGTCTGAGGATGAAATGCCGTGCTGAAATTAAGCTGAGTCCCCATAGCTTTGTGCAAACTCTTCCAGAACTTCGAAGTAAATCTCGGATCACGATCTGAGACTATCGAAATTGGCACTCCAAGAAGTCTGACAATCTCCTGCCCATAAAGCTCGGTGAGCTGATCCATAGAAGACACCATCTTCACAGATAAGAAGTGAGCCGACTTTGTCAATCGGTCCACGATAACCCATATGTCGTCATGGCCCTTCGTCGTCCTCGGGAGCCCCACAATGAAATCCATGGAGATCTGCTCCCATTTCCACTCCGGAATCAGCAATGGCTGTAATGTTCCGGCCGGTCTCTGGTGCTCTGCCTTTACCTGTTGACAAACTAGACAGGTTTCAACGTACTTGGCAACCTCTCTCTTCATGTTCAGCCACCAGAAATGTTGCTTTAAATCCCAGTACATCTTGGTACTTCCCAGGTGCACAGAATATGCCGAAAAATGTACATCAGCCAATATCTCTTTCTTCAGCTCCTCGTCGTTAGGCACGTACCACCTATGCCTGAACTTCAGAATACCATCATCTGATAAGTGGAAATCCGACGAGTCACCCAACGTCATACTCGATCGAAGCTCCTTACACTCCGTATCATTCTGCTGAGCTTCGCGTATTCTATCCAGAATAGTCGGCCAGAGAGAAATGTTGGTGAGCATACTGGACAACTCTGCCACTATCTCCACATCGAACCTCTCAATCTCAGACCGCAGCGTAACTGACATCGCTGCTAGTGAAGGCTGACTCGTAGAAGGCACTCTACTCAAAGCATCAGCAACCCTGTTCGCCTTTCCTGGATGGTACTTGATATCAAAATCATAATCTTTGACGAACTCAAGCCACTGTCTCTGTCGCATATTAAGCTCCTTCTGCGTAAATAAATACCTCAAGCTCTTGTGATCGGAAAATATCTCGCATTGCTGCCCATATAAATAATGTCTCCATATCTTTAGTGCGAAAATCACAGCTGCTAACTCAAGGTCGTGCGTAGGGTAATTCTGCTCGTACGGCTTCAGCTGCCGAGAAGCATAAGCAATAACTCTCCCCTCCTGCATCAATACACAACTGAGTCCAACTCCAGACGCATCACAATAAATACTAAACTTGTCACCTTCAACAGGTAGCACCAATACTGGAGCGGTGGTCAATCTCTGCTTTAACTCCATAAAACTGTTGTCACAAGCAGCCGACCATATAAACTTCTCGTTCTTCCTAGTCAATCGTGAAAGAGGAACTGTAATCTTCGAGAATCCCTCTATAAACTTCCGATAATAACCAGCTAATCTGAGAAATCCACGCAACTCTCGTACGTTCTTCGGCTGTGGCCAATCTCTGACCACCTGAATTTTGCTCGGATCCACAGAAACTCTATCCTGCGATATAATATGGCTAAGGAAGCTCACTCTATCTAGCCAAAACTCGCATTTAGAAAACTTTGGATATAACTGGCGTTGACTCAGAATCCTCAGAACAATCCTCAGATGCTCCTCGTGCTCTTCCTTCGTCTTGGAATAGACCAAGATATCGTCAATGAAAACCACAACGAACTTGTCCAGATACTCCTTGAAGACACAGTTCATCAAATCCATAAACGCTGCAGGGGCATTAGTAAGTCCAAAAGACATGACAAGGAACTCATAATGCCCATACCTCGTTCGGAAAGTCGTTTTCTGTATATCTTCCTTCCGGACCTTCAACTGATAGTAACCCGAGCGTAAATCAATCCTGGAAAATACTCGGGCACCCTGTAGCTGATCAAATAGGTCATCAATCCGGGGCAACGGATATTTATTCTTCACCATCAATTTGTTCAACTCTCTGTAATCGATGCACATTCTAAGGGTCCCGTCTTTCTTCTTGACAAACAGAACGGGCGCACCCCAGGGTGAAACGCTGGGTCGAATAAAACCCTTCTCTAACAACTCGTCAAGCTGAGTCTTCAGCTCTTTTAACTCGGTTGGTGCCAACTGATATGGGTTCTTAAACCTTGGCGCGACATTTGGATAAACATCAATAGTAAACTCAATCTCCCGGTCTGGCGGTAACCCGGGAAGATCATCAAGGAATATCTCAGAGAACTCTCTGACTATAAGAATGTCACTCAGCTTCACTCTGCTGAGCAACTGAATATAAAATACTGAGGCCAAATAAATAGAGCACACACCTTTAAACTGCTCGTTGACCTTCATGGAATAAGAAATAGGTGATCCACTCAATCGGTTCATCGCCTGATAAGAAAACTCAGCTTTACTCGGGGGTCGAAAGGTCACAATCCCGGATCGACAATCGATGGTGGCGAAATGCTGTGAAAACCAATCCATCCCTAAGATAAGATCGTACCGCTCTATACCCATAACGATCTGACGTGCATAGAGGGTATTGTTCCCAACTGAAACAATATTCCCCTGGACAACTTGACTTGACTGCATACGCTCTCATGAGGGTAGCATCACGCTATACTCGTACTCTGCCAACTCTGGTACTAGCCTCAGTCTAGACATGCAAGCAGTCGATATGAAAGAGTGCGTAGCACCGGTATCCATCAAAGTAAAAACAGATGTGCCCATAATCAATATAATACCTGAGATCACAGAAGGCCGAGCCTCGTCGTCAACATCACCAGGCTCAATAAATGCAAATATCCTCGGGGTCACTCTCCTCTGATAGGTAGCCGCCCTCGGACAGTTCTGAGCAAAATGGTCGACCTCTCCACATCAGTAACAACTGTTTGTGCCCAATCGGCAAGTGCCGTGGTGTTCCTTCTGGCACATAGGACAAACAGGCTTCTGTGTAGCTCCTTGAACTTGCTTTCCCTTGCCCCGATCATTATCTCCCTCAAGAGGTCTTTTGACACCCCTCTGCTGCTGCTGGGGCTGTGCTTTAGGCTGCCAACCTCGGATCTGTGACTGAGGTCGGATCTCACGGAAGAAGCCCTTAGCTAGCTCCCTCGGTCTGACAGAATCTCTATCAACTGCCTCAATCTCAAGTGCCCTGGCCACTATCTCGTCATAGGATACATTCCGTACCCCTGATATAGTAAGGCTCCTCCGAAACTCCTGACTAAGCCCTTGCAAAAATCTGCGTACCTTGTCTTCGTTAACACTGACCTGACGTGGTGCAAATCGGGACAGTGCTTCAAACCTCCTCACATACTCGGCAATAGAACCAACCTGCCGCAACTGTAACACCCGACAACTTCAACCAGGTGACTTCCTAAACTGTATTAACGGTCACGAATATTCAATCTTCACGGTTTAGGGTTTCATGCCAAGCTTAATTAATTACATGTGGATCTAAACTAGGTTGAGTGGCAACGTTGTAATAATGGAGGATTAAGGCCAGTATTTAAAGAAAAAGGAAAGGATTCAAACCTCATTTAAACCACTGTATCCGACATCCCCAATTCCCGGCGATTTCTTCTCTCCCTATCTCTCGCTCTCTGTCAGCTGGAAATCCCTCCTTCGACGATCGGTTTCCTTGCTGCTTCTCGGCTACTTTGTGCTCGAGGTACAAGTTTGACAATGTAACTATCTTTCAGTCGTTAAGCTCTGTTTCAGCTATGTGTTGAGGACAACCTTGAGATATCGCTTATCGAATCTGTCTGTTTTGGGTTTTGAGTTTCAAACTGCATAGAGAATTATACTAAGGATCTGGGAGTGACTATAGCTATTAGATCCTAGGATGACTTGTGATTAGAACTAATAGGATTTTGTTTTAACTACTGCAATGTAAATGTTTTAGGTGAGGAAGTTAGAAGAGAAAGGAGCTCAAATTGCTAAGGAGACCAAGTAAGTGAATGTACAGGTTTCTTGGTCATTAGGACCCTACATCAAAGGATACTAGGTAGAAACTCATATGATGAATAGAAGTTTCCCTTATGTTACTGTCTATTGTTTATGCTGATGATTATCTCAGTGGTAAAGTTTCATGTCGAATGATACTCAGTTCTATAGCTTGATGATTTAAGAATTTTCATGTCCATGCATCATGAATGTTTTATGCATATGAAAATGTTTTAAGAGAATGTCTTCGCATGAACAAGATAAGAATATAAAACTTATGCAACGTGAATTAAGAGAGGGTTGGGGGCGGTTTTGCGTATGTCACTGTCCAAAAGAAGGACCATGATACGACCTGCAAGGGAACTATGTGCACTCTCACTGTCAAACCCCCTTTACCAGCACAAATCCCCTCTTAATCCACACAACTTAAATGAAGAATATGATCAATGACTATGAATGAAGAATATGATCAATGACTATGAATGAAGAATATGATCAATGACTATGAATGAAGAATATGATCAATGACTATGAATGAAGAATATGATCCATGACTATGATTGATGAATATGATCCATGACTATGAACGATGATTACGAGCAAAGATATGAATAAGAAAAGACTTATGAGCATGTGATTTCCCAAATTATTCATTCATGCATCCATGTTAGTGTTGCATTCCTTACTAAGCATTAGGCTTATATTTAAACCTTATGATGTAGGTGAAGAGTTAGCAGGTGGGGATTCCCATTCCAGAGATGATGTTTAAAGCTGGTTGCCGGAGGATGCTCATTATGACAGTGCAAGGCTGGGCAGGTGACTAAGACCCCTGGTTATGCTCATAGTATGTTGGTGAAGTTTATGATAAACAGATGTCTAAGAAAAATAGAATTTCTTAAAACCATGAGATTTAGATTTGAATGATTTGACTTAAGAGTATGATGATGATTTTAAAGATTATTGAATGGGTTGTTTTGCTTAAGCCTTCCGCTATGCGTATTTTGGACGAGTTTATGATTCTTACTCCTTGAGGTTTATAGTTACTAAGATAAGATTTGGGTGAGTTGTGGTATTTTCTATTGGATGAAGTTGTTAGATGATTATAGTGTTTTTTGCTGTGTGACAGAAGCTGGATAAAGAAATCATCCGGCTGACGTCATCGGCAGATGTAGAGTGTTTAAGTTACCGGATGATGTAAGTGTTATTTCATCGCCCAGTGACCGGTAGATGTAGAGTGTTTAAGCCATCGGATGATGAAAGTGCTATTTTGTCATCTACCGATCGGTAGATGTAGAGTATTTAAGTTACCGGATGATGAAAGTGCTATTTTGTCATCTAGCGATCGGCAGATGTAGAGTATTTAAGTTACTGGATGATGAAAGTGCTATTTTGTCGTCTAGCGATCGGCAGATGTAGAGTATTTAAGTTACCGGATGATGTAAGTGCTATTTTGTCGTCTAGCGATCGGCAGATGTAGAGCGTTTAAGCCATCGGAAGATGTAAGTGTAATTATGTCGTCTAGTGATCGGTGGATGAGGTGTATTAAAGTCACTAGATGATGAAAATGTTATTTTGTCGTCTAGTGACCGGTATGTGTTGTATTGCTGATGCTGAACGAGGTTAATGAACAACGAGTGAAGCACGTGCCCGTCGGATGATATCTCCTATCTAATGAAGTTTTAAAGGGTCAAGTGCTAAGCTCGTGTTCATCGGAAGATGTCCTCTGTTCAGTGGTGATAAGTGAGTCACGCGAGCTTCACGTGATGAATCGGATGATGAAATCTTTCTCTACCGGAAGATGTGAACCCCATGCTTGTCGTTTAGCGACCGGCAGGTGCAAGTTTAGTTCTCCATCGGTAGATGCAGTCTAAAGGTTTAAGTTTCCCTTACCAACCGATATACATTGTACTGCTCGCCGGCAGATGTGTAATGTTTTTCTTTGCCGAACAAGGCCAAATGAATTGCGTATGACATCTTGAGTTAGATTATGATTCAAAAAAAAAAATAATACCTTACTGATAATGAATCATGTGTGAGTAATAAGAATTAAATGATTAAGAAAGATATGGTTTATGTGACGACCCCTCTGGGGTTGTTACAGCAACTGCATAAACTCCACCATCTTTGAAATCGCTCCAATCCCATAATCGTAACATCTGCGATCGCCTTGACGGAATCCCACCAAAATCGGGCGTCCAGTGCCAAGTGGTAGGTCAACAATGCAACCTTCTCTCCGTCCTCTATGCTAGTATACGCCAGCATGTCCTTCATAGTTCGAATCCACTCCTCAGCTGAAGAGGGATCCGTAGACTGTCCGTTAAATATAGGGGGCTGGAGCTTCTGAAATCTCTCCATCCCACGGTTGCCCGATATAGCTGTCTCTCGAGCTCTAAAGCCCTCTCTGTCTATCAGAGTACCCAGCTGCTGAGACTGTCTCTCCATTTGCTGAGCCTGTCGCTCCATATGCTGAGACTGCTGGGCAATAAAATCTTTAAGGGTGTCTATCGTATCATCTCGGTCGTCTCGGTCATTTCCTCGACGCACCATTTTTATAAATAACTCCTATAAAGTTCAAACAAATACTCTATAAAAATGAAAATCAAATAAAGCTATAAACATACTTACAGTTGATGAAGAATGTCCGCGTAGTGGCTGTGCAGTCGAGCAGTCTACAGATCTGATTTTAAAACCCCGGGGCTCTGATACCACAAGTTGTAGCGACCCTAATACTATACCCAATTTCCCGTACATATTTTTTCATTTTCTTTTCTACTTAGCGTTTATGCGGAAAACAATTTGAAAAAATTTAAAATCAATTGAATAAAACATTTAAAACAATTAAAACTATTATTTAAAACTATAATTAAAACAATTTACAAATAAAACAAAAGGGAGGGCAGAATTGTCATTCTGCAGAGAAGGAAGAGGGGCGATTGATCTCCTAAATTCAGGAGATCGATCGCCGAGGCTATAAGCCTCATCAGCGATCGATCGCTGCAGGGATCAATCGCCCAGCGATCTGTAACGCCCCCGAACCCACCCTGGCTCGGAGCGCTACTTTGCTAACCAATCTCACGCTAAAACATAATTTAAATTAGATCTAAGTCTCTCAAAACTCTCTTAAGTTATACCTAACTGCCTAGACTCACTAATTTCCCTTAATCCTAATCTTTAAGCACCACGGCGTCCTTCTCGAAAATTTCGGCAAAGAAACGCCTGTAAATGGCGCCTCCAAAATACTAGGTACCTGCAATAAGTCAATCCCCAAACAATCCAGAATATTCCTAACCATCTAACCAACCTACGAAATCTCCAACAGTTAACCAAAATGAAGAACCAACAACTAACCAAAATAAAGAAATGCCCACAATATAGGGTAACTCATCACCCAGAACTATGCCTATATACAACAATACAATAACTCTCAAAACATCAATCAAAAGGAAAGTCTACAAACCACCAAAATAAATGTAACTTATACACGACTCCACAATACTGTTTCACACACGTCTTTCTTGTCTTTCCGAAGACCATGGTCGAAACGCCCCGACAACTGCCCGCACCGGCATACTGCGTACATCAACGACTGCGTCCCAATCCTAGTTTTCTTCGTAGCTCTAACCTGTACTCCTGTCGTCACCTACACCAGAGAACACACACACACGTAAGCTTACGCTTAGCAAGTAGGGAATAGCAAATATAAACAAGCACATGGCATACACAACCCTCACACAACCCTAACAACGCAAAACATCACTAAAACACGACCCAACAATGCAACACAACACCACAATGCAATACAATCCTATCATATGCAGTTTCTACACACTCTGTTGTTTTCTTTTCGTTTCGGTTGCATTTATCTTTCACTTTCAGGTGAATCAAGTAGGCACACGCCCCCACACAGTCCAGGACGGCCACGCCTTGATCCACGGAGCTAGACCGGAGGCACACGTCCCAACACAGTCCAGGACGGCCAACACGAATCTCCCCCAATCGATCGTAGAATCCTCATTGTGCACTTCAAGCACGAACAGGTCGAGGAATTCGTACTCACGACACATTACGTACATTAACAGTGCATCTCGAATAGAATCCCTCGTAGGGTGCTCAACGAGCCACTTGCCCAACGAAGCTATTCTACTCGAGACCAAGTTGCAATCCATTCTTATCTTTCATTACGTCATCCTCACCACTCAACCGTGCAAAACACGTGATTTCGTCATTTAGAAAACAATGATGCATATGTCAACCAAGATATGCAATACAACATAATACAACGACTCAACGCAACAACACGACCACATAACACCACACGGCCAAACAATGCAACTCAAGACCAATCAACCAACCAGACAAGCAACTCTACGCAATCCCGAAGTAACATAATTAATTCAACGTAACACGAAGCAATAACAAAGAAACCCTACCGTTCTCTGGTGTAGGCCCGAAGGCAAAAGAATAACATCCACTACTTACCTGAACTCTGGCACCGCACTTACTCGCTTTGGCTATGTACATTTGCCCACTCGGTAACCTATCACATTCACAAAATTCACTTGAGCATTACTATTCACTTCAAAGAATATTTAAACTAACTCTAACTACAATTAATCACACTTCATTCAAATTAAGCCTATTTTCACCAATTAACTCTCAAACTACTATTTCTAGCCTAATCCAATTAAAACCTAACTAAATGGGCCACTAATTTGGGTTCGGTAAAAACCGACCCGAAACTTCAAATGCGCGTAACTTTTACGTCGGTTATCGGAATCGAACAATTCCAGCGGCCACGTACTCCTCTAATAACCTATTTTAACCAGTCAAAAGGAATTTCAAAACAAATAACCCTAGCTAGGTCAATTAACAAAAAACCCGAACTGCCCCTTAACCGGAAATTTCACCATTTCCGATTTTCCATCAAATTCCACTCATTTTCTCACCAATCAACCACTTATACGCTCAATTAACCTAAACTAACACAAATTATTGTTTCCAAATCCAGAAACCCGAAATGCCCAATTCGGGCTTGCTGGATTTTTGCCAAATCCGAGCTTCCCGATGCTCGGCAATCTTTGCCGGCATTAAGCTCGGCAAGATGACGCCGAGAACATCCAAAAACGGCCGGCGATCGGAGCCCTAGCAGCTCGGCGATCCCCGGCCTAAAATCGAACCGAAACAGGGCACAGAGAATCGAACATACCGTGCGGTTTTGTGCGTGGAAACGGGCCAGAAATGGCAGCCCTGGCTGCGCCGCCGACGTCTGGCCGGAGAACGCCGGAGTCGCCGGTGGTTTGAACGGCGATCGTCGCTCGCGTCCCTCCTTCGCCGCTCGGGTGCTTGGGTTCGAGCTCGAACAGATAGCTTTGGCTATCTGTTTGTTGTTGTTTTTTTTTTATATAATAATAATAATAATACATTAAAACTAACATTAATAACAATAATACCATTTTGCCCTTCCAAAATTCCGTTAAATCCTGTCCTTAATTTATAAATTTCGTAAATTGACTCTCATCCCGTACCCAGCTTAATTTACTCCAATTAATAAACCAATTAGTTTAACCAACTTACTCACTTTTCTTTTAATTAAATAAAAACAACTATTTATTAAATAACTACCTTATCCATTTATTCTCTCAAATTTCTTTTAAATAACTACCTTATCCTTCACAATAGGGAAGGGCCCCACATATCGAGGACTTAACTTTCCATTTCTCTCGAATCTCATCACGCCTTTGAACGAAAAAATCTTTAGATATACCTCGTCACCCTCGTTGAATTCCAATTCTCTTCGTTTGTTGTCAGCATAACTTTTTTGACGGCTTTGTGCTATCTCAATACGCTGTCTGATAATAGCGATTTTCTCTATAGTTTGCGGCAACATATCCGGGCCAACTAAACTAACTTTGCCAACTTCGTCCCAAAACAGCGGAGATCTACATTTCCGTCCATACAGAGCCTCATACGGTGCCATACCGTTTGTAGCTTGAAAGAAATTGTTGTACGAGAACTCAATCAACGGTAGATATCTACTCCACGAGCCTTGGAATTCCAACAACACACGCTCTAAGCATATCCTCTAGAGTTTGATTCGTTCTTTCTGTCTGTCCGTCGGTCTGAGGATGAAATGCTGTGCTGAAATTTAGTTGGGTTCCCATAGCCTTATGCAAACTTTTCTAAAATTTAGAGGTGAATCTCGGATCTCCGTCTGAGACTATCAAAACGGGCACCCCGTGTAGTTTAACAATCTCTTGCACATAGAGCTCGGCAAGCTGATCCATGGAATATGTCATTTTTACTGATAGGAAGTGGGCCGACTTTGTCAAATGGTCCACTATCACCCAGATGCCATCGTGTCTTCTAGTCGTACTTGGGAGTCCAACAATAAAATCCATGGAAATCTGCTCCCATTTCCACTTCGGGATTGGCAATGGCTATAAGGTCCCTGCCGGCCTTTGGTGCTCCGCTTTAACCTGTTGGCAAACCAAACAGTTTTCTTCGTACTTGACGACCTCTCTCTTCATATTCGATCACCAGAAGTGCTGCTTTAAGTCTCGGTACATTTTGGTACTTCCCGGGTGCACAGAGTAAGCCGAAGAGTGTGCCTCGGTCAAAATTTCTTTCCTTAACTCCTCGTCATTTGGCACGTACCACCTATGCCTAAATTTTAATGAGCCATAATCCAACAGGTTGAAATCAGATGAGTCCTCAGATGTCATGCTCAACCGGTACTTCTCACGCTCCAAGTCTTTCTGTTGAGCTTCTCGTATCTTGTCCAATATCGTCGGCCTCAGAGAAATGTTTGTGAGCATAGTGGATAACTTAGCCACAATCTCTACATCAAACTTCTCAATCTCAGACTTTAACATTACCGACATTGCTCCAAGCGAAGGTTGACTCGTAGTAAGCATTCTTCTCAAGGCATCTGCAACTTTATTTGCCTTTCCTGGTTGGTATTTGATATCGAACTCGTAGTCCTTGACAAACTCCAACCACCTTCATTGTTGCATATTCAGCTCCTTCTGTGTAAAAAAACATTTCAAGCTCCTGTGATCTGAGAACACTTCGCACTGTTGCCCATACATATAGTGTCTCTAGATTTTCAGTGCGAAGACGACGGCTGCTAGTTCTAGGTCATGCGTCAGATATTTTGCTCATACGGCTTTAACTGCCGAGAAGCATATGCGATAAACCTTCCTTCCTGCATAAGAACGTATCCTAGTCTAACCTTAGACGCATCACAGTATATCCTAAACTTGTCGCCTTTTGATGGCAGTGTCAAAACTGGAGCCGTAGTCAACTTCTATTTCAGCTCCTGAAAGATCTTATCACATGCAGCCGACCATACAAATTTCTCATTCTTCCTTGTCAAGCGTGAAAGGGGGACTGCAATCTTTGAAAACCCTTCTATGAATTTTCCGTAATACCCAGCCAACCGGAGAAATCCGCGTATCTCCCACACATTCTTAGGTTGCGGCTAATCTTTGACAACTTGAATCTTAGTCAGATCCATAGAAATCCCCTCCTGAGATATAATATGGCCGAGGAAACTAATTCGGTTCAGTAAAAACTCACATTTGGAGAACTTCAGGTAATACTGATGTTGTTTTAAAATCCTTAAGACAATCCGTAGTTGCTCTTCGTGTTCCTCCTTCGTTTTAGAATAGACCAAGATGTCGTCAATGAAAACAACAACAAACTTGTCCAAATACTCCTTGAAGACACAATTCATTAGGTCCATGAAAGCTGCAGGGGCATTAGTAAGTCCAAAAGACATTACTAAAAACTGTAATGCCCATACCTCGTTCGAAATGCCGTCTTTTGAATATCTTCCCTTTGGACCTTCAACTGATAATAACCCGAGTGTAGGTAAATTTTTGAAAATATTCAGGCACCCTACAGTTTGTCAAACAACTCATCTATTCGGGGCATCGGATATTTATTCTGCACCGTCAATTTATTCAACTCTCTGTAGTCGATGCACATCCTGAGAGTTCCGTCTTTCTTCTTAACGAACAGAACTGGCGCACCCCACGGAAAAAAGCTAGGTCGGATGAATCCCTTATCCAACAATTCTTCTAGCTGAGATTTGAACTCTTTCAGTTCGGCAGGCGCCAGTACGGATTCTTAGAAACAGGTCTTGAATCTGGATATACATCGATCACAAACTCGATCTCCCTGTCCAGCGGTAACCTCGGAAGATCATCAAGGAAGATCTCTACATATTCTCTAACTATCGGGAGGTCACTTGGCTTTACCCCATTAAGCAACTGAGTATCGACCACCGTGGCTAAATAAACTGAGCATCTAACTTTAAACTGCTCTCTGACCTTCATAGAATAGGAAGTTGGCAGCCCACTTAACCTATTCATCGCCTGGAAGGTAAATTTCTCTTTGTTTGGGGGCAGAAAGTCACCATCATGGACCTACAGTCAATGGTGGCGAAATGGCATGACAGCCAGCCCATTCCCAAATAAGATCATACCGCTCTATGCCCATAACTATTAGGCGGGTATAAAGGGTATTATTTCCCACAGAGACGACATTGCCTTGGAAAATATGATCTGACTGCATATGCTCTCCTGAAGGCAGCATTACTCTATACTCACACTCTTCTAATTCAAGCACTAACTTCAATCTAGACACACAGCAGTGGAAATAAAGGAGTGCGTAGCTCCCGTGTCTATCAATGAAAATACTGCCACCCTGGTGATCAAGATAGTACCTGCAATAACAGAAGGCTAAGCCTCGTCATCAACGTCACCAGGCTCGATAAAGGCAAATATCCTCGGGGCCACTCTCTTTTGATCGGTAGCCGCCCTTGGGCAATTTTGAGCAAAATGGCCTGCCTGCCCACATCTATAACACCGATCCGTGCCCAATCTACACACACCAAAATGAGTCTTCTGACACTTCGGGCATATTGGCTTATGAGCAGTTTCTTGGACTTGTTTTCCCTTTTCTTGATCGCCCTTGCTATCATAGGGCCTCTTAATGCCCCTTTGTTGCTGTTGTTGTTGTCCTCTTAGCTGTCAGCCCTTGTTTTAAGGTCGAGGCTGGATTTCTCAAAAGAACCCCCTAGCAGGCTCCCTCGGTTTGACACATGTTTGCTCCGCGACTTCGAACTCTAAAGTCTGAGCCACAATCTCTGCATAAGGCACATTCCACACCCCTGATATGTTGACGCTTTTTCGGATCTCTAGATTTAATCCTTGCATAAAATGA
This sequence comes from Begonia masoniana, assembly GCA_022432975.1. Lineage (NCBI taxonomy): Eukaryota > Viridiplantae > Streptophyta > Magnoliopsida > Cucurbitales > Begoniaceae > Begonia > Begonia masoniana. The sequence continues at coordinate 32,523,144 of CM039502.1, forward strand.
CGGACCTTGTCCTCGTTGTCACTCACCATGCGTGGTGCGAACCGAGATAGGGCCTCAAACTTCTTGACATATTCGGCAACTGAACCTGCCTGCCGTAACTACATGAACTCCATCATCTTAGCCTCTCATACTGTACGGTTGAAGTACTTGTCGTAAAACACGATTTTAAACCGCTCCCAACTCATCACTGTCACGTCGGTGGTTGCCTTGATGGAATCCCATCAAAACCAAGCATCAGAGGCTAAGTGTAAAGTGGCGCATATAACTTTCTCCCCATCCTCAATCCTTGTATACACCAACATATCTTCCATGGTCCGAACCCACTCCTCGGCAATAGAGGGGTCCGAAGACTTTCCATTAAAAATTGGAGGCTGTAGCTTCTGAAACCTCTTCATTCCATGGTTACTAGGAGCCACCACCTCCTAAGTTCTAAGGCCTTCACGATTTATAAGTGTATCAAGCTGTTGGGTTGTCTGTCCAAATGTTGCGCTTATCGTCTCTTTCATCTCTATCATTCCCTCTATGCATCATTTTGTACTCCTATAAAAGTTAAAGATAACAATTCTAAGAAATCAAAATAAGGTAATCTAAAAAATATACTTACAGTTGAAGAAGTATGTCTGTGTAGTGGCTTGCGCAATCGAGCAGTCTACAGAACCGATTTTAAAATCCAGGAGCTCTGATACCATAGCTGTAACGTCCCATAAAATTCCACCTTTTAGCTATTCCTAAAAAAATCTCGTAAAATTTGAACTTTCGTTTCCATCCTTTAATCGTACTCATTTAAAGTCAATTAACATCATTTAGCGGAAGACATACTAAGATCTTGGTTTTACATTTCCGTCTCTGTCCGAACTACTAAAGAGAATCGGTCGACGAACTACTGAAGAAAATCGATTGACGAACTACTAAGGAGAATTGGTCGACGAACTACTTTCGGTAGACAACACTTCCTCTCAGGTTTCATCAAATTGAACAGTGGGGGGTCGACAACTCCTTTCGGCAGACAACACTTGTAATACCCGGCTTGTACGGATTTTGGATTTAATATATTATATTAATATTTTATTATATATGTGGCATTTTTCGTAAATATGTCAGATCAATTCAGTTTCACAAACGGAAAGCGTCATTACGATTTTAACGATTAATAGGGATTTTAGAGAATTTTGGGGAATTTTCGGAGTAATAACACTGTATTCCGAGTAATTACCTTGATTTTAATGTAATGGACGTTTAAGTAAAAAAAAAATAGTAAACGAGGTCCAAATGGTGAACGGACAGTTTTAATAGAACCTAAATAATGAATAGGGGCTATTGGCAAAATAAGGAAATTTGGAAAGTCCGAATCGTTGGACGATTAACGAAACGAATGAGGAAACTTATATAAAATCAAATAAAAGGGTAATTTGGTAATTTACCAATTCTATATTATAAATTTAACCTAAATCTATTTCTCTCCCTCACTTTCTCTCTTTTCTTCTCTGGAATTCACGAACGGCAGAGAGCATTTTATTCTCTCACGGCGACTTCGACGATCAAACTTCCGATTCCGACTCCGTTCGTCTCGTTTTCTTCACGCTTCCTCCTCCAATCGACGCTCTAGGTATGATTCTATAGTTTTAGAGCGTTAAATTTCGAGTTTCGTAGAGTTTGTCGTTGGGGTTTTCGTTTAGGGTTTCGATAAAAATGTCGATTTAGGGTCCGAAATTAATAGTTTGATTGTGATAGACGATATAAAAGACGTATTGAACATTATAGGACGAAGTTAGAACGATTTGTGAAGAATGTTAGAAATCGTAAAAATTTGAGATTTTCGGAAAAACGCGTAAATAGTGAATTGAGGTGCCGAGCGTAAATTGCTCGAATAAATAGCTCAATAAATCGAATTAAAGCTTTAGGAAATATCTTTAGTTAAGGTTTTGTTAATTTGTACGTTTAATAGCTTAATTCGGTTTTAACGGCAAATGTCGTGTTTTGCCTCAGGCGAACGACTCTCGTGGACGAAGCTCGAGGCTCTGTGCGCGCAAGGTAAGTTCTCGTGACTTGCTCTGGCCGATTGGCCTACACCGTACGTCGATGTCGCGTCGAGGATCATTGGAGTGTTGTTTTTTTATACGTGTTGGTTGGGTAGTTAGGTTAGTTGTCTATAGGTTTTGTTTATTTGTCTTGATGGTATGTATGTTGATTGCTTACTTTCTGCTTATTAACTGTTCATGCATCACGTATTTCAAATGTCATGAAAATGAATTTCCGCACGTGTTTTTAAGAAAAGAAACGAATCTCTGTAATTAATCTACGTAATCTGTATCTGGTTACGTGAGGTGGGGCTCAGGCATGGCTGTAGGGTTTGTGAGCATGTACCCCCCTCCTCTAGGTGGAAAGTGGTAGTTCGACCGCGGAATGTATCCTTTCCATTTAGAGGGCTGATATCTCGGTAACAATCTGTCTGCGACGTAATAAAATGAAATGAATGAATCTGAAACTGTATCTGTATCTGTATCTGTATCTAAATCTAAAATCTGCATGTTTTTCTGAATGGCATACGCACGCATGCATCTGCATTTACGAAGCTTACTGAGATTTCATTATCTCATATGTGTCTGTATGGTGTAGGTGACGTTTTAGGTGACATCGAGCCAGGTGAGGACGACGTTCCTCCTCCTGACGTATGAGGCAGTTGACGAAGAATGGCCCGTAGGAGTGTGCTGAGCAGTCGGTGCGTTTTGACCCGTGGGAACGTCTATGTAAGTATTTTGGGGGATTTAATGGATGATACGAATGTATAGATGAACATATTAGGATGCTTGGATCTGCCTAGATGTTAGGTTCACGTTTTGATAGGTTTTAAATGTTTTTATGAATCTGGTTTATAAACCGGGTTTTTGTAAAGTTTTCATCAGAACGACTCTGGATTTAAAACAGGTGGATTAGTCGATTTTTAAACATATCCACGCGGTTCATTTTTAGGAAAACTGGTCGTGTTTAAAAGGAGTTTGAAGTGTTGAAATTTTAGGTGTGTGGTGTGCAGGGAAGGTGAAAGAGATTTGGTGTTTTGCTCTCTGGAATTTCGAATTCCAGAGAGCATTTTTATGAAACTGTTGAAATTGGAGAAGTGTTGGGTTTAGCTCTCTGGAATCTCGGATTCCAGAGATGAGATTAGTCGCTGCAATACAGCGACTGGTCGCTGCAATACAGCGACTGGTCGCTACTTTGTGCAGCGATCGGGCGCTGCATAATGCAGCGACTGATCGCTGTATAATGCAGCGATTAGTCGCTGTTTTTCTTTTGCCTCTGCCTTCCGGTTTTACCCTTGGTCGATTAGATAAATGTTTTAATTTTATTGTTTAGTTTTAAATGGTTTTAATTTAAATTGTTTTGAGTTTATATGGTTTTCGATTTCGATTCCGATTGGATTTTCGCTTCAGATTAGGTTTAAAGTTTATAATAAGTGTAAAAAAAAAAAATAGTACGGGTAAATTGGGTACGGTATTAGGGACGTTACAACACTCCCTCTCGGGTTTCGTCAAATTGTACAGTGGGGGTCGACAACTCCTTTTGACATACAACACTTCCTCTCAAGTTTCATCAAATTGAAGAGTGGGGGTCGATGATCAACACTGACTAGAATCGCTCAACGTGGCCTCTGTAATGAGATCGGTCGACGTGGCCTCTGTAATGAGATCAGTCGACGTGGCCTCTATAATGAGATCGGTCAACGTGGCCTCTGTAATGATATCGGTTGACGTTTTCGTCCACAAAATTGGACGACGTTTTTGGTTGACAATTCCATAGGCGTAAAACTCTAAGGGGTCGATTTCTCAACCCTTTTGTCGATGCCTTTGACCGAATTGCTTATTAATCGGTCACAATTCCATAGGCGTAAAATTCTAAGGGGTCAATTTCTCAACCCTTTGGTCGACGTTTTCTAAACTTAGGCAAAATCGCCCATAAAACATGTAACACCCCCGAACCCACCCTGTCTCGGTACGCTACTTTGCTCACTAACCCCACGTTTAAAACATAATTTAAAATAAGTTTCGATAAAATTATGACTCTGAAAATAGTTGGAAAACGTGCGCGAAATACGTGCCAAACGTGTCGAAAAAGATCGGGTTAAACATATTTGAAAAACTAAAAATTTAAAACAAATCGAGTTGGCCATCATGGGAGCCGCGTGCACTGGTGCCAGACCAACCCTTGCCGATCGATCGACACTGGGCGCCCAGCAGGGCACACTTCTTCCATTTTTTTTTTTGCTTTTTCTTCAAACCATTTACACCAAAATCACCCAAAACTTACCCTAGATGTTCCTGACATTCCCGACTTCTTGACACGTAAAAATCACGAAAATCCGACTGTAAATTTTTCACGAAAATGTGGAAATCGTTAAAAACTGACATCGTTTGCTTTACTAAAAACTGAGCAGCATAACGAATAAAATTTTCTAAAACCCCATACTAGAAAATCAAGCTTTTATACAAGAGTTTCAAAACAATTTCAAACAACATTTACAAAATTCTAAAACCACCTATAACTTATACAAATAAAAGTCAACAAACTACCAAAATACCGAATCCCACAAATCTCCCCGAAGACCATGATCGAGACGCCCCGACAACTGCCCGCACCGGCATGCCCCGTACATCACCGACTGCGTCCTAATCCTAGCTTTCCTCATAGCTCTCACCTGTAATGATGTCGTCACCTATACCACAGAACACAAAACGTAAGTCTAATGCTTAATAAGTATGGAACAATGCAATTCAAAACAATGCACAATGCACACACAACCCTCACACACAACCCTAACACATGCGGTTTCTAACTCTCGGTTGTGTTCATTTCATTTTCGTTACATTATTCTTTCACTTTCACGTGTGAGTCAAGCAGATACCTATCCTATCATGTAACGACCCTTAAACCTATACCTTAAATTTCCCGTATAAATTTTTCTTTTAAAACCTCTAATTCAAGTCTAAATCGTTGAATTCATAATCAAAATCATTCAAGGAAAACCTATTAATATCAGAATAAAAATTGGCAAAGTGATCAAGGGCAAAGAGTGCATTTTGCCCGAAAAATGCATAGCCGATCGATCGGCTATTTCAGCCGATCAATCGGCTGTGGCATTTATTTTCCAGGCAATCGATCGCCTGATCGCCCTCAGCCGATCGATCGCCCCCACTAGGCGATCGATCGGCACACGCTCTGGAATAATAGAGTGTTGCCACAGCAAACCAGCCGATCGATCGCCCATTCTGGCGATCGATCGGCAACCTCTCTGGGAAAACCAGAGAGTTTGCCAACATTTATGCCAATCGATCGCTTCCTCTGGCGATCGATCGACATACTCTCTGGAATTTGAATTCCAGAGAGTTGCCTCCTTCTTTAACTCTGCATAACACACATACACTTTGCCAAAACCATCCCCACCATTCCCTTTCCTCAAATCACCTAAAACACGACATAAACGTAGCCTATACGTATTTACATTTTGCGAAAAGAAACTGCGTGGGTCAGTTTGAAAAATAAACAATTCCCCACACCTAAAAGAGATCACCAAGCAATTCCAAAAAAAAATCTAAAATCATCAATGACTATCATATACAGCGGAATACTCACATTTACACGTATTTTACTCAAAAGCTAACCCATCATTGAAATTCATCCGAACATATCCATTATCAACACCAAAGTTCAAGTTAAACTCTATGTCAACTTAAACGTAATAACTACATCGATCTAAATGTACCATCTAGACATTTTCTACCCATCTCTAACCCAAAATACCTTTACGTTGTCCCCCACGAGTCAAAAGTCGCTCAGACTACGCCAGCACACTCCCACAGGCATTTTTCCTCAACCTGCTCATACATCGGGTGGAGGGATGTCATCCTCACCTATTCTAAAATCACCTACACCATAGAGACATTCTATGAACTACAGGCTCAGTAAATCTACGTAAATGCAAATGCAAGTTGTGCATATGTCGTTCATAAAATCATGCAGTCGTTTTTAATCATTACATTACATAGCCGGATGTCACCGAGGTCTACTCTCACTAGATGGAGAGAGGGCATGTCTGGCGGTTAGACAGCCCTTTCCATCTACCGGGAAAAAACATGCTTCACCCACATGACAACCATGTCTGAACTCCACCCCGTCATGACCGGGATTACGTGTATTTTTTTTTTTCAATAATTCTGTTCTTTTTATAAAACCGTTTAGAAACTCATTTTCATGCTAATTTGAAAGAGTGTGATGCATGTACAGTTCATAATTAACATAGAAAACGAACAATAAATCTTAGAAAACACAACACGACCTATACTCTTAAACTACCCAACCACTTGCTCTACAACTACGGAATTCACCAATATCCTCAATGACGTCAAACTCTTGGTATAGGCCAAATCGGCCAAACAAGGCATGAAGACTTACCTCGCGTTCGTAGCACACCGAGCTCCGTCCATGAGCGTTGTTCACCTAAACCAATTCATAAAAACCATCGTTAAAAATCAGGCCTGGAGCATCGAATTCGAAGACTAACGAACCTCTTAGCTAAAGGAACTCTCCCTAAAACTCTATTTTAAATCATTGAAGCATTTCATCGAGCAATTCGCGCTCGTGAATTCCTAACCTCCATTAATGGAGTTTCTTAAAACATCCAATCACCAAAACTCCAATATTCATCAATAAATATACTAACCATGTCCAATAACCATCAATACATCCATTAGAGGCGTAATCACGCTAAACCTATCGATTTCAAACCTTAATCCACATTTTTAACAAAAACCCTAAACGAACCCAAAACGTTTAAACTCTAGAAATCAAAATCTAAAGCTCCAAACCTGCAGATTCTTACCTAGGGGTTGTCTTTGGAGATAAAATGTGAAGGTTTGTTCACCGGAGGAGAAGCTTCGTCGCTAGAAGAGAGAACCGCGAGAGAGAGGAGAAGAAAAGCCGCCTGGAGGGTGAGTTTCGCAGAATGAAATCGTGAAGTGTTGAGAGGGAGAGGAAATGTAATTTTTATTAAAATTTGGCTTGTCAAATTACCATATCGCCCATCCATTTGATTTTCTATTTGTTTCGTTACTTATTTCGTTATTTAGCTAACGATTCGTTTTCTCCAAAATTTTCTTATTTCTCCTAAAATCCATATAAATCATTAGGATTCTATTAAAACTCTCCGTTCTCAAAACGAGCTTATTTCACTTATTTACAAAAATGCCATTACATAATGAATTTCTAAAATATCGTAAAATCGGGTGTTACATATCAGGATGGTCACGCGTTGACCATGCAGAGCTAGATCTGAGGCACACATCGTGTTCACACACGGGACGGCCATACACAATCTCCTCCCATACTCGATCGCTTAACCTTCTAGTGCTTTCTTACTAGCACGTCAACATCGAAGCATTATACTCGATCGCTGAATCTTCTAGTGCTTTCTTACTAGCATGTTAACATCGAAGCGTTCACGGAACCTTCTAGTACTTTCTTACTAGCACGTCAACATCGAAGGGTTCACAGAACCTTCTAGTGCTTTCTTACTAGCATGTTTACATCGAAGCGTTCACGTCTTACATATTTTCTTCCGCGTTTCTTTTGTAGAGACTGTGACATCCGAATTTTTAATTTTTTTTGGATTTTCGTCACGTAATGGCATTTTCGTAAATAAAGCCAATTAAGTCGTTTCGTAAATAGAAAGAGGTATTAGGATCCTATGAATAAAGTAGACTGTCTGGAGGAATAAAGTAATTTTTGGAGATGTAACACCCGATTTTATGGGTTTTTGGAATTTTACGCTATAAAGGGTATTTTAGTAAATATAGCAAACTAAGTCCGTTTTGTGAACGGAAAGTTTTGTTAGAACCCAATTAATAAATGAGAATTTTTTGTGAAATAAGAAAATTTGGAGAAACCGAATTGATAGTTAAATAACGAATTAAGTAGAAAAATTGAGGTGAGGGGAAAACTTGTAATTAAGTAATAATAATTTTTATATTAACAAATATACCCTTCCCCCCTTGTTTTTGATTCTTCATTTTCACAAAGAGAAATAGCCAGAGGGCTCTCCTCTGGCGATTTTGCTTCCAGGCGACGCCCTCCACGGCCCGTCGGTGATTTGACACTCCTCCGGCGATTTTCTTCCTCCGTTGTCTTCCACAATCAAACCTAGGTAAGAATCTAAGCAACCTAAAGCTTTAGTTTTCAATTTTGAGGTCGAAATTAGTTAGGGTTTGAGTTAGGTTTTTGAAGAAATATATCGTTTAGTTTAGAAATTGTTAGTTCTATGAAATTGATGGTCTTAATGATAAATTTATGATGGGTTTTATAAACCTACGAAAATTTTGAACCCTTCTCTGATTTTCTTCATATTTGGAGATTTAATCATGTTATTTCATGATTTAATGGATTGGAGTTGAGAAATAGGGAGATGGGTGCTTAGTTATGCAAGTATAGAAAAACCGGTTTTGTTAATTGACAAAAACATAACAGTTTCAGTTTTCTTGAGATCTTACCTAGCTCTTGATACTAATTTGTTAAACGGCTTGTATCATTGGATAGAGGACTCTTAAAGGAGTCCATAGCAACTTAAACCACTCGATTTCATGAAGAATTGATTAAGTTATGGATTTTTGAAGTTATTGTGCAAAAACTGGAAAATTCAACAGACAGTTCGTTTTTTCGATTTTCTGTCACGATTCTATTTATTTTTGGGATAAATGGGTGATTCCATGTTAACATAGACATAACGAGGTTTCCAAAACAGGTTGTATCATGGAAAATGAATAACAATTGAGAGAGTTACGACCGTTTGAAGTTTATCCAATTTTATAGTGTAAATCTGAAAATACTGGTGTGCGTTTTAAGTGTTTGATTTTGATGTCTTGATTAGGTTACTTGTGATTAGTAAAAGTAAGGCCAAAGACTTTCAAGCTCAAATTGCTAAGGACCCAAGGTAAGTCTTTGTGATTTGTTTGGCCGATTGGCCTACACCATAAGAAATGTCAATCGAGGAATTTGAGATGCTTGTTGTGTTGGGTAATTAGGTTAGGTAGTTAGTTAGTTATGTTGTTGAATGTATAAGTTTATTGTTTATTGTGCTTTGTTTTTGTTATGTCATTGTACACGTGCACGCATCATGGTTTTATGAAAAAGCATGAAAAAGCAATTTCCATGCATGTTTTTACAAAATGGAAAAGGATAACGAAAAGGTAAATGAATGTAATGATGGTCACGTCGGTGGCGGTGGTTCAGACATGGCTGTCGGATGAAGCATGTTTTCCCCTCGGCTAGATACGAGTGGTTATCCAATCGTCGGATGTGCCGCTCCTATCTAGCGAGAGTGAAGCCCCAGTGACACAAATGAAATGAATAGCGAAAAGGTAGGATGCATGGTTTATGAACTGTACATGCATAGCATTCACGTGCATTCACTTAGACTTACTAAGCCTCTAGCTCACATTTTAATTGTAGCGACCCTAATACTGTACCCTTATTTTTTCGTATTATTTTTTTTATTCTTACCCTTTTACTATCCTCGTAAACCTCGTAATGTTTGAGTGGAATTTAAATCGTAGACTAAATTGTTAAAATCGTTCGTAACTATTTTGAAAACCACTTTAATAAAACTTAAAACAATTAAAAAAAATGTTTAAAACAATTAAAAACATTTAAATCATCGGCCAAAACACTGAGGGGCAGAAGGGACATTTGTTCCAAAATCTATAGGGGCGATCGATCGCCAAAATACAAAATGGGGGGGGGGGGGGGGGGAGGGGGGGCGATCGTTCGCCCCCTTTGGGCGATCGATCGCCAGGCTCTCTGGAAAAATTGCAGAGAGCGGCGATCATCCTGCCGATCGATGGCGATCGATCGGCAGGTTCTCTGCCTCCTCTTTTTTTTTTTCAATTCTTCACTTTTTTCTTTCTTTTCCCTACATATCTATACACATAACATACACTAAAACTTCAACATAAACTACTCCATAAACATGTAACATACAATCGCTCAAACCTCACCCATTTCACACTTCACCAATCACCCAAAATAAACGACTCATAACACATTTAAAACATAACCCGATTTCATAAAAATGAACCGCGTGGATCCATTTAAAAACTTAACATTTCCTCCTGTTGAAAATCACCAAGCGGTTATAAAATATGTTTCCAAGACGTTTATAAACATCAAAACGTAAACCTACCAACTAATCAGATCTCAAACATCCTAATATGTTCAATCTATACAATTTCTCCTACGATCTAACTATCGTATCCCCAAAATACTTACATACATCCCCCACGGGTCAAAAGGCGCATCGACATCCCAGCGCACTCCCACGGGCCATCCTCCATCAACTGCATCATTCCTCAGGTGGAGGGACCTCATCCTCACCTTACTCAATGTCACCTACACCATAAAGACACCTATGAGATAAAAATCTCAATAAATTTTATGTAAATGCCTATGCATGATCATGTATGCTCAATGCTATAAAAACCGTCCATGTCATTTTATATATCAGTACGTGTCAGTCTATGGTTATCGAAAATGCTTGACAGATAGATAGGGCACGTCAAGCGAATAGACAACCCAAACTATCTAAAGGGAGGAAAACCCGCTCACCACAGAACGCCAGGTCTGAACCTCATCCCCGATAACCCCATGTCATGGTTGTTTACTGTGATACTTTACTTGCCTTTACATGCGTGTTCTTTTCATGAAATCTATGCGTAAGTTCATTTTCATGACGTTTTGAAACCATGATGTATGAACAGTTCAATATAAACATACATAAAGAGCATACCATCAAAACACTACAAATACCGTCACAGCAATCAACCTATAAAGCAACTGAACCTAAACTACCCAACCAAAACAATTAGACAACACAATGACCAACATAAACAATTAAGCTCCAACGTATCCTCAACACGATTTCCGACATATGGTGTAGGCCAATCGGCCACAGTAAGTCACGAGAACTTACCTCGTGCGCGTTGAACTTCAAACTCCGTTCACGAGCGTTGTTCACCTAAGCAATTTCACAACAATCGTCGTTAAAACGCGTTTAAACATTAAACATCCAAAATTACAAAATCCTTAACTAAGGAAATTTCTAAAATTCTAACTTAACTAATCGAGGCATTTTAACAACAATTAACGCTAGATACCTCGAAACCGCCATTAACGAGTTTTTCCAAAACTTCAAAAATCGATAAATCTTAACATTCCACAACGAATCGACTAAACACGTCCAATAATCACCAATACGTCCATTATACGGACTAATACGACAAACCTATCGATTTCTAGCCCTGAAACACGTTTTTAACGAAACCCTAACCATTAAACGACCTGAAAACTACGAATAAACTTTCTAAAATTGTAGAACCTTACCTAGAATGTCGTTTGGAGGAGAAAACACGAAGAAAACAAAACGATCGGAGGACGAATCATTGACGGAGAGGAGAAACGCTAATGAGAGGAGAGAAATCACAAGGAGGGTTCGCAGAGAGAGAGAGAGAGAGAGAGAGAGAGAGAGAGGGAGTTCGTGAAGTGTCTGGTAAGGGAGAGAAAATTGTGATTTTAATTAAATTTTTACTTGGCAAATTACCATTTTGCCCTTCCTTTGGTTTTCTATTTGTTTCGTCCTTTGTTTCGTTAATTAACTAACGATTCGATTTCTCCTAACTTCTTTATTTCATCAATAAATCCAACTTATTACTAAGGTTCCATTAAAACTGTCCGTTTACAAATCGGACCACGTTTACTATTTTTACCACAACGCCCTTTATATTACGAGAAACGTAATTCTCGTAAAATTAGCGTTACGACACCTAAAATTCTCGAAATTTTCCTAAAATCTATATTAATTATTAGGATCGTAATAATGCTTTCTTTTCATGAAACCTACTTAATTTGACATAATTATGAAAATGTCATTATACATATATAATACAAAAATCTCGTAAATCTAGGTGTTACATTAATTCTATGGTGTAGGTGATTTTGAGACAGGTGAGGATGACGTTCCTCCACCCAAAGTATGAGCACGTTGAAGGAAAATGGCCCATGGGAGTGCGCTGGCAGTTAGTGCGAATTCTGACCCGTGGGGACATAAGTAAGTTTTTGGGATTTTGATAGATAGAAACGTAGAAAAATTGCATAGTAGAATCATATTAGGATGTTTGGTGTCTGGATAGATAATGTATAGTATTTTGTCGCATTTTTGATATTTTTAAACAGAGGGAATTGTTCAATTTTTAAACGAAACCACGCGGTTCATTTTTATGAAATTTGGTTATGTTTTAAATGTGTTTTGAGTCGGTAAACGAGTGATTGGTAGAGTGTGAATTGTATGTGGGTGGTAGTGTTGTGTATGTTGAAGGGTGTTATGAAATGTTTAGAGGTGATTTGATGAGAGAAAGATTGTGATGTGTTTAAGTGTGGTGTGCAGGGAAATCAAAGGGAGAAAGAAGAGAGGAGGCAGCTCTCTGGAAATTTGGATTCCAGAGAGCATGCCGATCGATCGCTAGGGAGGGCGATCGATCGGCCCTCTTTGGTCACGCTCTAGAAGAAATTCCAGAGCGTGTGCCGATCGATCGCCTGGTGAGGGCGATCAATCGGCTGGGGATCGATCGCGAGGGGCGATCGATCGCCTGGTGTGGGGGCGATCGATCGCCCCCCCTTATTTTGGCCATAGCCGATCGATCGGCTAAAATGGCCGATCGATCGGCCATGCATTTCATGGGCGAAATGCCCTATTCATCGCCCCCCCTTATTTTGGCCATAGCCGATCGATCGGCTAAAATGGCTGATCGATCGGCCATGCATTTCATGGGCAAAATGCCCTATTTACCCTCAGTTCAATTTGCCGATGTTTATCTGTGTTTTAATGTTTTCTTCAAATGATTTTCAAGTTAATTTAAACGAATTAGACTTTGGTTTAATGTTTTAAAAGCTGAAATTTATTTAGTGTACAAAAGAAATTATTTTTTTTTACGGGAAATTAAGGGTAAAGAATTAGGGTCGCTACAATTATGGTATCAAAGCCCCCGGGTTTTAAAAACGATTCTGTAGACTGCTCGACTTCACAGCCACTATGCGGACATCCTTCCTCAACTGTAAGTACATTTTACTTTATTTTCTTGTTTTTGTTTCTTAGAATTGTTTGCTTCAACTTTTATAGGAATTATAGCAAAATAGTTCGAGGTAAGGATGCGAGGGACGACACCATAGACCTATTGAGGGATATTATTGCCCAAAAGTCCCAACACTTGGACCGACAAGCGCAGCATATAGATAGACAATCTCGTCATCTCAAGATATTGACAAACCGAGAAAACCCAAGGACCCAAAGAGTGGTCGCTCCCAATAACCACGGTACGAAGAGGATGGTCGGGGAGGAAATCAAACAAAGCCGACAAAAGCGCGTATGAGGAACTTCTTGGAGACCTCTGTGTCCTAATTGCCAGAAGGGTTATAATGGCGATTGCAAACTAGGCACAGATAGGTGTTTTTGATGTGATGGGATTGACCACTATGTCAAGGATTGCCAGAAGCCAGGCAGGGACCAATCGGGTAGAGACCAGAAAAATGCTACATCAAATATGCTTGCCCTGACTGGAGAAGAGGAAACTGCCCAACCTTCAGCTGTTTCAGGTAGAGTTTTGTCTTAATAGTTAATGAGATTAAAACATTAGAGTGAAGATGTAGAATAGAATAAGAATTTGATTGTAATAATTGTACGATAGATTAAAGTAAGAGTTGGGTAAGAGGGATTCCTGGGTAAACTTTGACGAGAAGACTGTAGGTTAAATACAGGACGACATAGACCTTATAGAAATAAAGTTGTGCAATAATAGGATTAGGCCGACCTAACCACAAGAAGTTGTACACTTAAGGTTTAGTTACCATTAGAGGGGTACTCGTATACCCTAGATCCATGAGAAGATGGATGTATCTAGACTAAAACCACATCCAAGAACTCAACTTAGCTTTATTGTTGAGAAGATAAGGAAGTGGCTATTATGGTTGTGATTTTGGAGGACGTAGTGGACCAATATAAATCATGGACGTAAGATCTGGGTGACTTCGTAAGAGTGTTCTTACCGACCAATATCGATGAAGAAAAGGTTTAGGAGGGATCATTATTGGAGTAAATGTGAGAAATTTAGTAGACGTACGTTTCGACTATGGTTGAGGTCGATGAATTTACGTAGATGTTAGTTTATAATCCAAGAGGTAGTAGAAACCTTTAGATGATAGTCAACCTAAAAAGTGATAGGAAGCTTAGGTATGACTATTGCCTAAGGAAGTAACTAGAGGAGACCTGAATATAAGGTCAATTAGAAGAGTTAGAGAGTTTAACGTTTGGATGATTAAGTATGGACAAGAGCGTTTGCAAGTCGTTAAGTGTCAAGTACATAGTAAGGATCGTTTGTTAGGGACTTAGAAAATTTGGTAAGGCTCGATGCATAAGCAAGGACATGCTTAGCTCAATTGGTTAGGAAGCTAAGGGGGTATCATTGGGATTTTAGGAGTTTTAATTTGGAACCATAGGTATAGATCCCAAGTATGGATGAGATCAAAGCTCTTAAAGAGAAACTCAAAGTTTTGGAAAGATGAATGTAAGACACTTGAAAAGAACAGAGTATTGTAAGTTGAAGTATAAGGCATCAAGACATGAGGCAAGAATATCAAGGACTATCAGCTAAGTCAAATTTTGAGAACAAAATTTTGTTTAAGGTGGATGGAATGTAACACCCAGATTTTTAAGTTTTTTTAGATTTTCGTCACATAATGGCATTTTCGTAAATAAAGCCAATTAAGCCGTTTCGCAAATAGAAAGAGGTATTAGGACCCTATGAATAAAGTAGAATGTCTGGAGGAATAAAGGAATTTTTGGAGATGTAACACCCGATTTTACGGATTTTTGCAATTTTACGCTATAAAGGGTATTTTAGTAAATATAACAAACTAAATCCGTTTTGTGAACAGAAAGTTTTGTTAGAACCCAAGCAATAAATGAGAATTTTTTGTGAAATAAGGAAATTTAGAGAAACCGAATTGATAGTTAAATAACGAATTAAGTAGAAAAATTGAGGTGAAGGGCAAACTTGCAATTAAGTAATAATAATTTTTATACTAATAAATATACCCTTCCCCCCTTGTTTTTCATTCTTCATTTTCATGAAGAGAAATCGCCAAAGGGCTCTCCTCTGGCGATTTTGCTTCCAGGCGACGCCCTCCACGGCCCGTCGGCGATTTAACACTCCTCCGACGATTTTCTTCCTCCGTTCTCTTCCACAATCAAACCTAGGTAAGAATCTAAGCAACCAAAAGCTTTAGTTTTCGATTTTGAGGTCGAAATTAGTTAGGGTTTGAGTTAGGTTTTTGAAGAAATATATCGTTTAGGTTAAAAATTGTTAGTTCTATGAAATTGATGGTCTTAATGATAAATTTATGATGGGTTTTATAAACCAACGAAAATTTTGAACCCTTCTCTGATTTTCTTCATATTTTGAGATTTAATCATGTTATTTCATGATTTAATGGATTGGAGTTGAGAAATAGGGAGATGGGTGCTTAGTTATGCAAGTATAGAAAAACCGATTTTGTTAATCGACAAAAACATAACAGTTTCGGTTTTCTTGAGATCTGACCTAGCTCTTGATTCTAATTTGTTAAATGGCTTGTATCATTGGATAGGGGACTCTTAGAGGAGCCCATAGCAACTTGAACCACTCGATTTCATGAAGAATGGATTAAGTTATGGATTTTTGAAGTTATTGTGCAAAAACTGAAAAATTCAACAAGCAGTTCTTTTTTTGGTTTTCTGTCACGATTCTATTTTGTTTTGGGATAAATGGGTGATTCCATGGTAAAATAGACATAACTAGGTTTCCAAAACAGGTTGTATCATGGAAAAAGGATAAAAATTGAGAGAGTTACGATCGTTTGAAGTTTACCCAATTTTATAGTGTAAATTCGAAAATACTGGTGTGCGTTTTAAGTGCTTGATTTTGATGTCTTGATTAGGTTACTTGTGATTAGCAAAATTAAGACCAAAGACTTTCAAGCTCAAATTGCTAAGAACCCGAGGTAAGTCTTTGTGATTTGTTTGGCCGATTAGCCTACACCATAAGAAATGTCGATCGGGGAATTTGAGATGCTTGTTGTGTTGGGTAATTAGGTTGGGTAGTTAGTTAGTTATGTTGTTGAATGTATAAGTTTATTGTTTATTGTGCTTTGTTTTCGTTATGTCATTGTACACGTGCACGCATCATGGTTTTATGAAAAAGCATGAAAAAGGAATTTCCATGCATGTTTTTACAAAATGGAAAAGGATAACGAAAAAGGTAAATCAATGTAATGATGGTCACGTCGGTGGCGGTGGTTCAGACATGGCTGTCGGTTGAAGCATGTTTTTCCCTCGGTTAGATACGAGGGGCTATCCAATCGTCAGATGTGCCGCTCCTATCTAGCAAGAGTGAAGCCCCAGTGACACAAATGAAATGAAATAAATAGCGAAAAGGTAGGATGCATGGTTTATGAAATGTACAAGCATAGCATTCACGTGCATTCACTTAAACTTACTGAGCCTCTAGCTCATATTTTAATTCTATGGTGTAGGTGATTTTGAGACAGGTGAGGACGATGTTCCTCCTCCCGAAGTATGAGTACGTTAAAGGAGAATTGCCCGTGGGAGTGCGCTGGCAGTCGGTGCGAATTCTGACCCGTGGGGACATAAGTTTTTGGGATTTTTATAGATAGAAACGTAGAAAAATTGTATAGTGGAATCATATTAGGATGTTTGGTGTCTGGATAGATAATGTATAGTATTTTGTCGCGTTTTTTGATATTTTTAAACTGATGGAATTGTTCAATTTTTAAACGAAACCACGCGGTTCGTTTTTATTAAATTAGGTTATGTTTTAAATGTGTTTTGAGTCGGTAAACGGGTGATTGGTAGAGTGTGAATTGTATGTGGGTGGTAGTGTTGTTATGTTGAAGGTTGTTATGAAATGTTTAGAGGTGATTTGATGAGAGAAAGATTCTGATGTGTTTAAGTGTGGCGTGCAGGGAAATCGAATGGAGAAAGAAGAGAGGAGGAAACTCTCTGGAAATTTGGATTCCAGACGATCGGCCCTCTTTGGTCACGCTCTAGAAGAAATTCTAGAGCGTGTGCCGATTGATCGCCTGGTGAGGGCGATCGATCGGTTGGTGATCGATCGCGATGGGTGATCGATCGCCTGGTGTGGGGGCGATCGATCGCCCCCCCTTATTTTTGCCACAGCCGATCGATCGGCTGAAATGGCCAATCGATCAGCCATGCATTTCATGGGCGAAATGCCCTGTTTGCCCTCAGTTCAATTGGCCGATGTTTATCTGTGTTTTAATGTTTTCTTCAAATGATTTTCAAGTTAATTTAAACGAATTAGACTTTGGTTTAATGCTTTAAAAGCCTAAATTTATTTAGTGTACAAAAGAATTTTTTTTTTTACGGGAAATTAAGGGTAAAGAATTAGGGTCGCTACAATAACCCTTTCGAATTGCCCTATTTCATGCATCGTATATCGATGAGGCGACTCCACCAAAAGACTGCATTACATTACATATCTTCTTAACTTTTTACATTCCACTCTCACAATTTGCAAACAATGTTTAAAACACGTATTTTCGTAGTTGGAAAAACAATGATGCATGCCACACAATGCTCAACAAAAAACAAAACACAACAACAAACAAACAATCCATACCGTTCCATTGTGTAAACTCGAAGGCAAAAAACATACACTCCACTACTACCTGATTGCTCGACACATGTTTGTTCACTTCGTCCAGCTAAATTACTCGCTCGACAACCTAACAAATAGGGAAAATCACTTAGTATCAATCTAGGAAATTCTAAGGAATACTTAAATCCAAAACTATCAATAATTTAACCAACTTTACAAACTAACACTTAAAACCCAATTTTTCCTATAGTTTTAGTGTCCTAACTTCAATCGGCCATAACATATTCATTTTTCAACGGATTTAGACGTGCCACCCCATTCCGTAAACCTCTACATGTCTTTTACCCATTAAAACCATCAAATTCAACATCCAAACAACATGACCAATTCGAATTCACTGAAACAGAATCGGTGCCCTTAACCCAAAAATCCAGTTTTTGCACAACTCTCACCAAAACTCTAAACTCTCCCTAAAAACAACCTAAACTAATCCATCTAACATTTAAAACACTAAATTTAGGAAGAAAACTAGCCAAGGCATGCAAATTTCGGAATTCACATTTAGGGTTTTCCAAACCCTAATCAAACTTCCACAAAACACCTTAAAAACACCAAAATTTATCACCTAGAGGCATACAACATAAAATCCATTCAAACATACCTTAAAAACCTTGCAAAAATCTTGAAGAAATTGAGAGGAGAAACCCTAAAATGGCTGTTGGTTTTCACGAAAGAGAAAGGAAGAAGAAAGAGGAAATTTGACTATTCACCTCCACTTTACCACCTTTTTATAAAGCATACTCTTCCTCCTTTAAAATTTTTTCCATTAACTATTGTTATGTCCAAATAAACCCTCACCCATGCAAACATTCCACAACTTAACGTGAAACACTTCTCTTCAAATCCCTCTTCTTACTTTTATTTCAATTAAACTTAATAAAATTTCTAAACTCACAACTTTAGGGTTTTCTTTTAAAATCTTATTCCAATTTCACTTTCTTACTTAACTTGCTAGGAAAACGTTAGGACTAACATTAAACTCTCATAATCGTCTAATCTAAGGGCTAAGTACGGGGTGTTACAAAACATCAGCCGATCGATCGCCCTTCTTGGCGATCGATCGGCGATCGATCAGCTAGCCCTCTGAACTTTAATTCCAGAGTGCTACTTCCTTACTTCTTCTTCACACGTCTCCTCCCCTCATATCTCTTTTCCACTAACTATACTAAAACACCACTACCTCATACTTTCCTCAATCCACAAAAATACACATCCATAAATGAAAATCCTCAACCTAAAATCATCAAAACCAACTCAAAACGACATATTCAACTCAAATCCTTGAACCTATTTTCAAACTTCAAAACCAACTTAATTCATTAAAATCTAATCAGTATCAAATCAACCTAGTTCATCAATATCCAAAAGAAACATCTATCCATAAAATCATCCATAAAACATCAAAACATCAGTATCTTTCTAGCTAATCACCCATCAGCCCGACATAAACCCTTCTATACATTTATCAAACCGTTTTTACCTAACATACCAAAAACTTCAACATATATAACCATTTGCTCCCACGGGTCAAAAGTCGCGACGACTGCTCAGCGTACTCCCACGGGCACCCTTCTTCAATCAGCTCGTTCATCTTACGAAGGAACATTATCCTCACCTTTTTCGAGATCACCTACACCATAAAGACGCCTATGAAATAAATCTTAGTAAATTCTACGTAAATGACAATGCATGAACATGTATATGCAATTTTCATGAAGGCCGTCCATATATTTCATTTAACAGTCCATGTCAGTCTATGGTTATCGAAAACGCTTGACAGATGGATAGGGCACATCAAGTGATTAGATAGCCCGCACCATCTGAAGAGAGGAAAACCTGCTCACCACGGAATGCCAAGTCTGAACCTCATCCTCGATAACCCCATGCTATGGTTGTTTACTGTGATACTTTACTTTCTTACATTACATTTTTCATGAAATCCATGCATAAATCTATTTTTTTCATGTCATTTGTAAAACGATGATGCATGAGCAATTAAATGCATAACGTAAGCATAAAGAATGTGAGTACCATCAAAATAATAAAAAAGCATATCCTACGAGACAACTAAATCTAAACTACCAATCCAAAAGCGTATGAACAAACATCTCACCATTTATCCTCAATAATGGAAAACTCGACGTATGGTGTAGGCCTATCAGCCAAGCAAGTCACAAGAACTTACCTCGCGTCCTTAACAATCTGAGTGCCTCGCTTGAGCTTCGTCACCTTAGGAGCTTCAAAGATGGATGAAATACGGCCGAACTTCAAGGGAGGAGGGAAATTTCCTTAAATCTTCACAAAAGGAACAAAATCGTGGGAGGAGAGGAGAAGTTTCGTGGCTGTGAAAGAAAATGGAAGAAATAGTGAAAGTGAGAGTGGTTTCGTGTAAGGGAGAGAAGAAGGAAGGTGTTGCCTTTGTCAAAGCTTCTTCCACAAGCTTTGACACATGTCACTCTCTCACTGGGTGCTCCCAACTACCCTCTTTCACTTCCTAGTTTGCCCCTCCATTGGTTTCCAACTAATGGTTTGTTTGGTTGAACTTTAGTTTGGTTTTTCCCTACAATTCCTTCAACATTTTTCTTATATATCCGTTAATATATTTTTCGTCATTAACTTTTTCTTTTCTTTTTTTTTACCACCAATTTGGGATAGTAAACTTAGCACATAAAAGTCATAATACAAAAGTTTCGAGTGTTACATAGGCCTTTCTGAGCGACTTTCAGGCATTCGCTCTCACACTACTACTTACCTGCTGTCCTAGGCTGCTGGGGATGCTCGGTTTCCTATCCACCTATGACTCGACTTAAGACAAAAATTCAAACTTCATTAAAATCAGGCTAACGTTTACCAATTCACTCTCAAACTACTATTTCTAGCCTAACCCAACTCAAACTCAACTAAACGGGTCGTTAATTCAGTTCGGTTAAAAACTGACTTGAAACTTTGAATGCGTATAACTTTTGCGTCGGTTATCAGAATCGAACGATTTTAGGGACCACGTACTCCCCTAATAACCTAGTTTAACTTGCCAAAAAAAAAAATTTAAACAAAGGACCGTAGCTAGGTCAAAAACAGCAAACCCGAATCTGCCATAAAGAAAAAAATTTCTCCTCTCGATTTTTCATCAAATTTTCACCCGTTCCTTCGCCAATCGACCACATTTAACTCAATTTAGCGTAATCTAACGAGATTCTAAGGCTTTAAACAGGAAAACCGAAGCAACTAATTTGGAGTCCCTCGGTTTTTTGCCCGGACTGAGCTCCTTACAGCTCGGCGACCATCGCAGATCCAAGGGTCGGCAAACCCAGGCTGAGGACACCCAAATCAGTCTGTGATCGAAGCCCAATCCGGCTCATCACCCTCGTCCTAGAATGGAACAAAAAACAGGGCAAAACTCCTGCTTACCCGTCGGTTTGTGCGCGGAGATGGCTGGAACCTACTCGCAAGAGGCATCTGGCCGGAGAGCGTCGAATCGCTGGTGGTTTATCGCTCGGCCGATCGTCGCTCTTCTCTACTCCTGCTCTGCTATGCTCTGTTCTCTGCTCGCGAGGAAATGAACGAATGGCTTCTTCGTGAAGCCATTCGATTGTTTTAAAAGAAAACTTAAATGTTTTCTTTTAAAACAAAACAAAAAAATAAAATGTCGATTACCGTTTTGCGCTCCCTCACATTCCCCCCCTGAAATCTCGTTGAACTTCTTCCTTCGATTTTAAATTTTAGAAATCCCCTTCTTAATAAAATCCCGAGTTTTAATAAACTATTTAGCCTGTTAAAATCCCCCACGGAATTCTAACAGGACTTTTAATTTATTCGGGAAAATTTTCGAGTTATTACACGACCTTGACCGAATCGACCCGAACCGGTCCGATTTGAATCTGTAACGCCCCGAATTATATAAACCCGGTTCGTTACTCATAGCTCGAACATAACTAAGAAACTTTGGACTAAAATTGAAACTTCGCCCGAAAGTCAAAATTTGACATTTTCTAAAACTTCAAAACATTTAAAGACTTGCAGCGGAAATCATTTAAGCAAAAATAGAGTTAAATAAAACTATAAAAAAAAATGTTTGAATAATCGGTTGGAATATTAAGAAATAATCGACTAAAGAAAGTAAAGGTTTAATCGTGAAATATTTGAAAAATTACAGAAGTCAAACGTATCTGCCGCTGAGCAAAGTCAACGGAAGAGACTGAAACAGAAAATAGAAGGCTTCTTCCGGTGACAAAATGACAAAAACTTTGGCCACGTCATCTGGTGGATTTAACAAACGACGTCCACCGGTGACTAAACGACAATGTCCATTTTTCCTTCACAAGACAAAACAAAACTGAATACATCGCCCGGTCACTAAGTGACAAAAAACCATTGCTCGCAACCACCGGTCATAAGATGACAAAAATCTTCCTACATCTACCGATGACGTCAGCCGGATGATTTCCTTCACCCGAAAGACTAAATCTCGCATCCACCGGTGACGTCAGCCGGATGATTTGCTTCATCCGATCGACTTTATCTCACATCCACCAGTGACGTCAGCCGGATGATTTCCTTCATCCAATCGACTTTATCTCACATCCACCGGTGAACTTCATTCACCAATGGTTGAACTTACAAATTTCACTCAACGCATTCAAAACAACCTGACCCTAAATAACGTCTGACATTAAACAAATAACCATTAACAAAAGAACAACATCTGTATCCTCGACATAACTTTGGAAATAACAAACTCCAACTACATTTAAATCATGTTTTCTTTGGCAGAGAAGAAATTCCCAAGGGTATCAAAACATCTAATAACTACTGAAACTTCACCTACAGACAAGTGTTAAACCGCCTCATCAGAACACCAAACCGTGGCAAGAATGTGCTCCAACAGCTTCGCCTATTCCTCAGTAAATTCAGAAAATTCTCCAGTAGTTACCTCCACACCTACATCACAAAATTCACCTATTAGCCTAATGCTAAGTAAGTAAAGCAAATGAAATGGAGTACTGAAACATAAATCCTAATCATGCAGTTTCTACTTTCACAACTCAGTTGCAATTTCGTTCATTCACTGATATGATCCCTCGGTTCCATTGGGAGGTGGATCAATTTTTCCAAAGTCATACATCCTCTTCTCAATTAAGGGGCGGATTAGTTCCCTTAACAGCTGATCTGATCCCTCAATTCCATTGGGAGGTGGATCAATTTTCCCAAAGTCATACATGCTCTACTCGATTAAGGGGCGGATTACTTCCCTTAATAGCTAATCTGTTTCAATCTGTTCATACCTTGCCATAACATTTCATATAAATTCATTTTCGTATTTCTTCAAAAACATGATGCATGACATAAAGAAAACACTCAAACATGCATAAACCTACTGTTTTGTGATGTAGGCCCGAAGGCACACACAATACTTCACTTACCTGGCTTCCCGAGAGGTTCCTGGTTGCAGGACATTCCAAGAGCTGGCTCACCTAAAACATAAGCACAGCATTACTTAAACTTCATTCTAAACATTCGAAAATCTAAGGGGCTAGTCCTGGGAGTTCTTTTCTTCACCATTCCCGATTCCTCTCTAAACCCCGAATCTCATCCCTTACTCACAGCACTTCTAAAACGCATACATTGTCATCCATCAGTTACCTAGACACTAAAGTAGCAAGTAATCGAATCAAAACTTACCTTGGTTGAAGGAAAAATCGGGCAGGGGAATCGCCTAAAGGTTCCTGCTAGAGAACTGATGGCCGAGAGAGAGAGGGATAAACAGAATGGCAGCTACAGTGCATTAAACCCAAAACCTCTTTCCTTAAATACGTTATCCACTTTTAAATATCTAATTACCCTTTTGCCCTCGTATACTCATTAACTAACCTAATCACTTTTTCTCCAAATTCTTCAAAAATTAGTACATCATAATTTGATAAATTAAATTTGGTTTAATAGGAACCGGGTGCTACAATCTACCCTCCTTAAAAGAATTTTGTGCTCAAAATTCAATACCTGAATAATTCTGGGTGTTGGTCCATCATGTCTTGCTGGCGCTCCCAAGTTGTTTCCTCTATGTTCTGGTTATGCCATAAGACTTTTACTAGTGGGACTTATTTGTTGCGCAACACTTTCACTGCATAGTCTAGGATCCTTACTGGTTTCTCTTCATAAGTAAGAGTGGGGTGAACTTCAATACTCTGAGGTTCCACAACTTGAGATAGATCTCTAACACACTTCTTCAGCATAGAGACATGAAACACATTATGGATTCCCTCCAAAGAGGCTAGTAACAGTAGTTGATAGGCTGACTTCCCAATCCTTTTCAAGATTGAGAAAGGTCCAATATATCTAGGGTTCAACTTGCCTCTCTTTCCAAATCTCACAACTCCTTTGAAAGGTGATACCTTAAGGAAAACTTCATTACCAACATCAAATTCCAGTTCTCTTCGTCTTTTGTCTGCATAGCTTTTCTGCCGGCTTTGAGCTGTCAAGATTCTTTGTCAGATAAGAGCAATTTTCTCCACTGTCTGCTGCACAATGTCAGGACCAATCAATTGTGCTTCTCCAACTTCATCCCAATACAATGGGGATCTGCACTTTCGTCCATATAATGCCTCGTATGGTGCCATGCCTATTGTTGCCTGAAAACTGTTGTTATAAGAAAATTCAACTAAGGACAAGTATTTGCTCCATGAACCTTGAAAGTCTAATACACATGCACGGAGCATATCCTCTAATGTTTGAATAGTCCTTTCGGATTGTCCATCTGTTTGAGGGTGGAAAGCTGTGCTAAAACTAAGCTGTGTTCCCATAGCCTTGTGCAAACATTTCCAAAACTTAAATGTAAATCTAGAGTCTCGGTCTGAAACTATGTTGCTTGGAACTCCATGTAGTCTAACAACTTCATGCACATATAACTCAGCCAGTTGATCCATCGAGTATGTTATCTTCATTGGCAGGAAGTGAGCTGATTTTGTTAGACGGTCGACTATCACCCAAATTGCATCATGTCTTTTTGCTGTTCTAGGCAATCTCACAACAAAATCCATCGTTATTTGTTCCCATTTCCATTCAGGGACTGGTAGAGGTTGCAATGTTCTTGAGGGTCTCTGATGCTCAGCTTTAATCTGCTGACAACACAAACATGATTCTACATACTCTGCCACACTCCTTTTCATACTTGGCCACCAATAATGTTGTTTAAGATCCTTGTACATTTTCGTACTTCTAGGCTGAACAGAAAATTGAGAAGAATGTGCTTCTGAAAGAATCTCATCTCGAAGTTCCTTAATGGCAGGAACAAACCATCTATTTCTAAACCTAAGAATTCCATCAGCGGAATAGTTAAAATCCGACTTGTCTGTAGAGTCCATGCAAGACTTATACTTATTGCATTCAGTGTCGTTCCTTTGAGCTTCCTTTATTTTCTCCAAAATAGTAGGCCTCAAGGATATGGCCGAAAGCATAGCTGATACACTGGATACTGCTTCTAGATTAAACTTTTGGAATTCAGACTCTAAAGCTAGTGGCATGTCTAAAATCATGACTGAGGCTGATGTTGTCACTCTACTCAAGGCATCTGCCACAACATTTGCTTTGCCAGGGTGGTACTTAATCTCGAAATCATAATCCTTTACAAATTCCAACCATCGACGATGCCTCATATTTAATTCCTTCTGTGTGAAGATATACTTCAGGCTCTTATGATCTGAAAATATCTCACAAGATTGTCCATACAAATAGTGTCTCCAAATCTTTAGAGTAAAAACCACAGCAGCTAACTCTAAGTCATGCGTAGGGTAATTCTTCTCATGTGTTTTCAACTGCCTAGAGGCATAAGCTATTACCTTCCCATCTTGCATTAGAACACAACCAAGACTAATTTTGGAAGCCTCACAGTAAATGCTAAACTTACCATCTTCAACTGGAAGGGTTAAAATTGGAGCATTGGTCAGTTTCTGTTTCAGGATCTGAAAACTATGCTCACATTCGTCAGTCTATATATACTTCACAATTTTCCTTGTTAACCTAGTAAGGGGGTAGCAATCTTCGAGAATCCTTCAATGAACTTTCTATAATATCCTGCTAGTCCAAAAAAACTCCTAATATCTGTAGCACTCTTCGGTTGGGGCCATTCTTTAATTGCTTGAACCTTTGCTGGATCAACAGATATGTCATCTCCAGAGATGACATGTCCTAGAAAGTAAACTTGGTCCAACCAAAATTCACACTTTGAAAACTTGGCGTATAGTTGGTGCTGTTTTAATACTTCCAACACCAAGGTCAGGTGCCTAGCATGCTCATCCTTAGTACGTGAATAGATTAAAATGTCATCTATGAACACTATGACAAACTTATCCAAATACTCATGAAACACTCTATTCATGAGATCCATAAAGGCTGCTGGTGCATTTGTCAATCCAAAGGACATGACCAAAAACTCATAATGTCCATACCTTGTGCGAAAGACAGTCTTAGGAATATCCTCAGATTTGACTTTTAATTGGTAATAACCGGACCTAAGGTCAATCTTAGAGAAAACACGTGCACCATTAAGCTAGTCAAATAAATCATCAATCCTTGGTAATGGATACTTGTTCTTGACAGTTAACTTGTTTAATTCCCTATAATCAATGCACATTCGCATTGACCCATCTTTCTTTTTGACAAAAAGGACAGGTGCACCCCACGGTGAAAAGCTTGGGCGTATGAACCCTTTCTCCAACAGATCCTCCAACTGCTTCTTTAATTCCTTAAGTTCTGTTGGTACTAGTCTATATGGATTTTTAGACACAGGCTCAGCGCCGGGGTAAACATCTACAACGAATTCGATTTCCCTATCTGGTGGTAAACCAGGAAGGCATCTAAAAACACTTCAGGGAAGTCTTGGACAATTAAGACATTTTGGGGTGTTGCTTTTCCTACGAATTGTGTATCTAGAACACTGGCCAAGAGGCATAGGTACTCTCTGCATGGTGAGGGTCTACAATTCATCGAAGTCATAACAGACATTCCCTCACTCTTCTTTAAAGCTTGGAAGGTATGATTTAAACCGTCAGGGGGTTGGAACCTAACTACTCCAGTTCTACAGTCGATTGTGGCATAATGTTTAAACAACCAATCCATTCCTAGGATTACATCAAATCCCATTATATCCATAATAATGAGATCAGCAGGTAGACTCACGCTTCCGACTAACACATCACTATCAAGTATCACCTGGTTAGAGTGCATGCGTTCACCAGAGGATAAAGCAACACTAAACAGATGCATAGAAGGGGTAAATTGTGTATCTAACTTAACAGCAAAAGTAGATGCTATGAATGAATGTGTTGCACCAGAATCTATCAATGTAAAAGCAGGTATAGAGTTAACCAATATAGTACCTGACACAACAGCAGGCTGCTCATCATCGCCCGACTCCATCATGGAGAATATCATCGGCTTAATCATAGCAGGGCTATTCTTAGGAGCTGGACAGTCCCTAACGACGTGGCCAACCTTGTTACAGTTGAAGCATCGGGTGACTCTGGGCTTCGAGCAATCCCTGAATGTGTGTCCAATTTCCTCGCAATTGAAACACTTTCCTGAACCGAACCTGCATTCACCCAGGTGACTCTTCAAGCATTTTAGGGACAGGGGAAACTTCCTGGCATCCGGCACTTTCTTTCCCGTTCCTTGGCTATGCTGGCCTTCACTAGGCCTCTTTATTCCCCTTTGATGATGTGGCTGGACCGGCTTTTATGGAACCTCTTTTGGTCCAGTACACTTTCTTTCAGCTTCTTCCACTTCCAGAGCAGTGGACACAACCTCGCTGAATGTCAAGCCTTTAATACCGCAAAATTTAACCCCTCTGTAGATTTCTGGCTTCAGTCCATACACAAATTTGAATACCTTGTCCTTGTCCCTGAGAGCAAAATGTCCAGCAAACCTGGAAAGGGACTCGAACTGCCTACTGTACTCGGCTACAGACCCTGTCTGCTTCAAGTTTAGAAATTCCAACTTCTTTGCAGTTTGGACAGTACTGTTGAAATACTTCTCGTAGAAAATGTCTTTGAATTGCTACCAAGGCATCGCCAAGACATCAGTGGTGGTCTCTATTGTTTCCCACCAGAGTTGAGCTTCACCAGCCAAGTGAAATGTCGCCAACGTGATCTTGTCCCCTTCTCCTATGTTGGCACACCTAAACATACTTTCAATCTTCCTAAGCCACCCTTCAGCAATAACTGGATCAGATGATTGTCAGACAAACGTGGGTGGTCTTAGTCCCCGGAATCTATCTCCAGAATGTTCATTGCTAGAACCCGAGTTGGCACTTCCTTGTACCTCTTGGTTCAACAGTACTCCTAGTTGATCAGACTGCTAGCGCACTAAATCGGTTTGCTGACGCACCAACTTTGTCAGCTGCCTAATCACACTAGGCTCCTCTCCACCACTCAGGTTTGGCATTTCCCTTGGCACTCTGGGTCTTCCTGGGCGTCTGGCCATTGTACTAAATTCCTGTACAGGGTTAATTACACTCTTAAGTATCTAATAGCTAGGGTTAACATAAACACTTACAGTTGTTGAAGTACTTCCATGCGATTGGCACTGATGAGTAATCTTTTGAACGGTTTAACTGACATGTCTCTGATACCATACTGTAACGCCCCGAATTATATAAACCCGGTTCGTTACTCATAGCTCGAACATAACTAAGAAACTTTGGACTAAATATGAAACTTCGCCCAAAAGTCAAAATTTGACATTTCCTAAAACTTCAAAACATTTAAAGACTTGCAGCGGAAATCATTTAAGCAAAAATAGAGTTAAACAAAACTATAAAAAAAATGTTTGAATAATCAGTTGGAATATTAAGAAATAATCGACCAAAGAAAGTAAAGGTTTAATCGTGAAATACTTGAAAAATTACAGAAGTCAAACGTATCTGCCGCTGAGCAAAGTCAACGGAAAAGACTGAAACAGAAAACAGAAGGCTTCTTCCGGTGACAAAACGACAAAAACTTTGGCCACGTCATCCGGTGGATTTAACAAACGACGTCCACCGGTGACTAAACGACAATGTCCATTTTTCCTTCACAAGACAAAACAAAACTGAATACATCGCCCGGTCACTAAGTGACAAAAACTCATTGCTCGCAACCACCGGTTATAAGACGACAAAAGTTTTCCTACATCTACCGATGACGTCAGCCGGATGATTTCCTTCACCCGAAAGACTAAATCTCCCATCCACCGGTGACGTCAGCCGGATGATTTCCTTCATCCGATCGACTTTATCTCACATCCACCGGTGAACTTCATTCACCAATGGTTGAACTTACAAATTTCACTCAACGCATTCAAAACAACCTGACCCTAAATAACGTCAGCTTCGCCTATTCCTCAGAAAATTCTCCAGTAGTTACCTCCACACCTACATCAAAAAATTCACCTATTAGCCTAATGCTAAGTAAGTAAAGCAAATGAAATGGAGTACTGAAACATAAATCCTAATCATGCAGTTTCTACTTTCACAACTCAGTTACAATTTCGTTCATTCACTGATATGATCCCTCGGTTCCATTGGGAGGTAGATCAATTTTTCCAAAGTCATACATCCTCTTCTCAATTAAGGGGCGGATTAGTTCCCTTAACAGCTGATCTGATCCCTCAATTCCATTGGGAGGTGGATCAATTTTCCCAAAGTCATACATCCTCTACTCGATTAAGGGGCGGATTACTTCCCTTAATAGCTAATCTGTTTCAATCTGTTCATACCTTGCCATAACATTTCATATAAATTCATTTTCGTATTTCTTCAAAAACATGATGCATGACATAAAGAAAACACTCAAACATGCATAAACCTACTGTTTTGTGATGTAGGCCCGAAGGCACACACAATACTTCACTTACCTGGCTTCCCGAGAGGTTCCTGGTTGCAAGACATTCCAAGAGCTGGCTCACCTAAAACATAAGCACAGCATTACTTAAACTTCATTCTAAACATTCGAAAATCTAAAGGGCTAGTCCTAGGAGTTCTTTTCTTCACCATTCCCGATTCCTCTCTAAACCCCAAATCTCATCCCTCACTCACAGCACTTCTAAAACGCATACATTGTCATCCATCAGTTACCTAGACACTAAAGCAGCAAGTAATTGAATCAAAACTTACCTTGGTTGAAGGAAAAATCGGGCAGGGGAATCGCCTAAAGGTTCCTGCTAGAGAACTGATGGCCAAGAGAGAGAGGGATAAACAGAATGGAGGCTACAGTGCATTAAACCCAAAATCTCTTTCCTTAAATACGTTATCCACTTTTAAATATCTAATTACCCTTTTGCCCTCGTATACTCATTAACTAACCTAATCACTTTTTCTCCAAATTCTTCAAAAATTAGTACATCATAATTTGATAAATTAATTTTGGTTTAATAGGAACTGGGTGCTACAGAACCATACCTGAACCAGTTTGATCCGATCCAAACCTGATCGGACAAATCCGACCTAAACCGATCAGTCAAAGTCAACAGTTGTCTTTGATCATTGACCGTTGGCTTTGACCTAAGTTGACTTTTGACCCAAAAGTCAACTTGAGCCGTTTGAGCCCATTTCCACCCCGGTT
Organism: Begonia masoniana; assembly: GCA_022432975.1. Lineage (NCBI taxonomy): Eukaryota > Viridiplantae > Streptophyta > Magnoliopsida > Cucurbitales > Begoniaceae > Begonia > Begonia masoniana. The sequence continues at coordinate 32,553,556 of CM039502.1, forward strand.
CGCATTTTATATCGTTTCTAAACCCAATTGGACCTTAACGAGGTTCCTCATTTGTTTTGACTCTCAGATTCAGACGATTTTGCTGAGTTCGAAGCAATTCCCGAGGATAGGAGGACTCATCTCAGGGGTATGGTTATTATACTTATTGCGTTATACCTAGCCTTGCATGCACGTATACTATATTTGGTGGGATACCACTAGAATTGACGTCGGCATTTTTACTAGCATGAGCATTTTGCATTATTGGGGCATGTATATTTTTTACTGATTTATACTGCCTAGTGGATTTTAGATGTCATGTTTTACTCACCCTAGCCGACGGGCTTGATTTGAGATTTCCATGATATTTATTATTTTGGCATGCAGATGAATTTTATTCATGCATTGGTTTTCTGCTGTGTCATTTGGAGTTTGATACTGGAAATAACCGTCTGGCACTCTTAGTTGGGCTCATATACTAAGAGTATTATGGGGTTTTGCCCAAATGCACCCGTGTTTGAGGGTTGCTGTGGTACTCCCCACACTTGTTTGGATAGGGTACGTCCCCTTATAATAGGTGGAATGTGCGGTATGCCCTGCGAATGGTAGAATGTAGGGTACGCCCCTTGATAATAGGTGGAATGTGCGGTACGCCCCCACGGATGGCGGAATGGACTCTGAGCTATGCTAGTCCTGTTACCTGACTAGCCAATGTCTGTTCGTTGCTACCCCCGGTATGATAAGTCCATTGTGTGACCCTTGGGCCCAGGGTTGAGTGGTTCGTCCTTCCTGGTGTGCCCTAGCTCTTGTGTCCCGGTGGCCCAGGGCTGAGTGATTCGTCCCTTCTGGTGGTTGACTTTTTCTCTTCTCCCTATGAGGCCCTGCCTGGTGTTATCGCGACCTTTCTGTGTTGGTATGGTTCGGAGGATCCGTGAGTGACCTCCCTTTTCACTGTACACCTGACTGTGTATTTCAGTATGATTGATACGAGCATATTTTTACTATAGTTATTTTATTTTATAAAGCTAGTCCATCAATCGATTTAAAATGAGAAGAGAATATAAAAATAATGAAACTGGTTTTGGTTTTTAAAACTTGCATTGATTTTTATGCGGGCATGCATCTTTTGAGTGGTAGGTATAACATCCCATACTGAGTTTGTCACTCACCCCAACGACTCCCCCCACTACAGGTAAAGGAAAAAAGAACAAGAAGTGAGCTTTATCCGTGCTGGATTTTCTTTGAGTCTCACATTTTATTCATTCTACTTTGCATATGTAAGGACATATTCGAGATTGTACTGTACTTTGACATGTAATTATATTCACTTATCTTGTATTTCTACTATTGTTTGTATTCTCATATTTGTTTTGCTAAGAGGTCATGGATCGATCATAAAACTTCCACACAAAGCCTTAGGGTAAACGGTGGACCTCCCCGAGGTTGATCGTTTAACCTGGCGTTTCTGTTAGGCCCCCTTCAGGGGTGTGACACTCTATCTTCTCACTCTCTACTTTCCTCTCCGATGCCTTGGCTGTGTTGTAAGAAGCATATAATCCAATAGCGAAATAGTATATCAGCATGAGACCCGTTCATGCCCCAAATCTTAGGAATGAAACTTTATCGATGGATCCGAGAAGGAAGAAGTTAATGGCGATTGATAGAGATGGGAGCCATGGCACCAAAGGAGTACCCCAAAGCTTGGGTTTCCTTGCGTGAACCCACCCTTCATCACTATTTACCCAATAAATTGCTGTCGATGCTGAAGATACGAGGATCGTCACCAAGAAAGTGATGCGCTAGTTACGATCAGCAGTCGGCGTTTACCAGCTCACGTAGTGACGCCGGACGAGGAGTGCAACTGCGATGAGCATGAAGATGAACAACGTTGAGATGGAGAGGAGGTTGGAGAGAACATCGAGGCTTGTGAAGAAGGCGATCGTTGCAGTGGCCAGAAGCATGGCTACGATTGCATTAATCGGAGTGCCTGTCTTTTCGTTGGCATTGGCAAAAAACGGTGGCATCATGTGGGTTCTTGCAATGTGAGATATTGAGCTTGGCCAACTGCAGTGATGAGTAATACAGTCGTCATCCCTTTCAGAGCACCAGCGGCGACAATGTACTTCGCCCAACCCATACCAGCGTGTTGAAACGCAACTGAAAATGAAGCATTGGTGTCAATGGTGGAAGACGACTGCATGAGGCAAAGCGTCACGACAAGTAAGCGATAAGCCAAAATGATGATCTTCATTCAGCCGACGAGACCGATTGTAATGTATTTAGCTGGGTTTTTGGTCTCCTCGGCCATCGTCGAAACGACATCAAATCCAACGTACGCAAAGAACAACACAGCCGAAGTTACAAAGATTCCTTTGGCGCCATGGGGAGCAAATGGGGTGAAGTTTTTGGTCAATCCGGCGATGATGATAAAGAGGATAATGACGACGTGGATGACGGAGGCGACGTAGTTAAGACGGGATGGGCCTTTTGCAGTGAGAACAGCGAAGAGACAGATAACGATGATTACAACAACTGTGATGGAATCGAGCATATTGTAGTCCTCTGCCAGACCAGTAGCATGGATAAGAAAATCATTGGGCTCGTGGTTGCAAAGAGTTGCAAAGTATGAAGTCTATGCTCTTGATACAGAGGCTCCGGCTATCAAGTATTCAAGGATGATGTTTCCGGCCGTGATGAATGCCACAAAGTCGCCCAACTCCACTCTTAAGTAGGCAAATGACCTACCTGCAAAGGAAAGAAATTTTACTCAAAAAGATTATTGCTTGTTCATTGTCGTCTACTGTGATTGAATCTAGAGAAAAGAATGGGTAGTGGTATCTACAACGGGAATCTCGACGGCAAACTCAGTGTAACAGAAGACAGAGAGCATGGCGGAAATACCCGGAGACGATGTAGGACAAGACGACGGCGGGGCTGGCGTGATCTCTTGTCTCAAGTCCAGTGAGGACGAAGTTACTGGCGCCAATAACAGATCCGACGCCGAAACACATGAGGTCCCACCACATGAGGGTTTTCTTCATTTTGTGGTTGCTTTGGGCCTTCACTTGCACCAGCTCTATGTGATCCTTGGATCGGGTAAAGACCCTGTCGACCAACCGAGTGGGAGTCTCCTTCAGTGCTTTCACATAATTTCCTAAGCTTTGGAAAGTGTTAGAATTTGGGTGACCCGAATTCTAATTGGACCGGGTTGAGCCTATAATTTAATTAGGTTTTGTTTCTCTATAAATACTTGTAAGTTAGAGTAGCAAAACCTACAGTTGTATCTTCGATCTTCCTAATAGATTCGTTACTCTACCCGTAGTTTTTCCCCGAAAGGGTTTTCCACGTAAATCTTGTGTTACGCATTCTATTTTTCTTTTTCTCGTTATTGTTTGATTACTAACAACTGGTATTAGAGCGAGATTCAAAGATTTCTAAAAATCGTGTTTCGAATTTGTCGAACATTTTGGAAAAAAGAACAAAAAAAAAAGTTCTGGTCTTCTTCTCAGCGAAGAAGAGAACTCCGAGAAGGGGCTGCTGAGCAAGAGGAACAAGGAGGTAGTGGCAGTAGTCTGTTGCCGAGGGAGAGGAGAAACGTGGGCCGTCTTTCAGCATCTCGTCTCCGATCGATCGGAACAGAGAGCGCCAATTGAAACAAGAGCCAGCAATCTACCATCGCCGTGCACCAAGGAGAGCCAGACGCCGCCGTCCATGAAGAACAAAGAGCAAAGAAGAAAAGAACTTTTGGGTGTTTTTGCCTTGGTATGCGCAAACAAGAAACCATTGTTGGCTTCTTCAACAGAGTAGAAAAAGAGAAGAATTTTTCTTCTCTATCGTGTGGATCTTCTTCAGCAAAGGAAGAAGAAAACCCAGTACGTTTCCGCCGCTGCCGTGCTGTCACCGAGTGAAGAGAAGAAATTCATGCTGTTGTTATTCTTCTTCAACAGAGAAGAAGAGGAAACTATAAGCTGTCGTTGTAGCTATCCGTCGCGAAGGAGAAGTTAGCCGCCGTGAAGAAAGGAGAAACAGAGGGAAGCCTCTGTTGTTGTTTAACGAAGCCTTAGAGCAGAGGGTTGCCGGCCGAAGTGAGCTCCGAGAGGGAGCTGCGGTGCGGTGTTCGAGGAGGAAGCTCCACGTTGCCATCACCGATCAAGAGGATTTTTCGGCCACCTCTTCGAGCCCCAATCGCCTATCATCACTGAATGAAGAGAAGAAATCCTCTCTGCCGCTGTCCGAGGAAGATGGAACCTTCCTCGTTCCTGCGAAGAGTTGAAGCGCAGCCGCTGCTATATGAAGAAGCAGATCAACTCTCTCTCATTGTCGTCCGTCGTCTGTCCATCATCGAGAAGAACCTTCCAGCCACCCTTTCGAACCCAGAGTTCGTTGTTCATCCGTGAAGGAAATCACCGAGCAAAGAAGTTGCGAGAGGCAATTTTTGTTGGGTGGCAAGACCATTAATGAGTGTTTGATCATTAATGAGAGGGGTTGAATTTTTGGACATCAGTTAGGGTGTTGGACGATTAATGTGGTGTTGGAGCATTAAATGAGGGTGGTGGATAATTGAAGTTGGACCATTAATGAGAGCCTATGAGTCTGACTTGGTAAAAGAAGATGGTTTTCTAATAAATCAATTCTTAATTTAGATCCCGAATTTTCCTCAATTGCTTCGAATCTCACCCTTTCCAAAAACAGAATCGACAGCCAGACTGCCGTGTAGAGAGAAAGAGAGTTAACCTTAACTCCGGTGACTAATTTCAAGAAAGAGAATAACGAGAGAGAGAGAGAGTGGGCGAGGGAATGCGGGAGAGGAGGATGCATGAAGACGGTTATAAATAATGGAGGACGTACGTACATACGTGGAATCTAGGGTGACCGGTGAGAGCCGTTTTATTTGTAAGTTTGACTGTTGACCACTTTAAAAAGCTCAAGTCCAGCTGACACCTGGAAGTCAGTACCTTTTGAGATTCTCTGGTTGGCCGTTCTTCTTTCAAATGAAAACCGGAAATTATGATTATTCGTCTGTAATAAAAAAGCGTTTTGATTAACTTAATTAAAGTTGACACGTGTCATGGTACCTTAAGTCATGGAAGTTTAAGGTTTTATTAAAAATAAATTAATTGTAATAACTGAGAAAACCTTCTGATTTAGGTCAAACATTAAATGACCTAACCTCCTTGCATAATTTGTAAGACTTTTAAAAATTTTCATGCTTCATGTCCTTCACCTCATAAGGGAGTTCCAAATGATGAAAGATGTACCTAATTATAAAAAATCAATGCACCCATAATGGGTGACCCATTTACTACGGTCTCAAATTCTACACCTTTTATGTAAATTGAACTTACCCAGAATTCAATTAGTTAGATGTAAAGATTTATAAAAAAAACTGTAAATATAAAGCTCTGCTCCATTGGAAGCAAAGAGGCGGAGAATACTGTTGTTGATTGAAACATTGAAACTTTAAAATGAAGCTAAAATATAGTACTGGGAATTAGTTGCAGGAATATAACTTTAAAGTTCATATTGATATTTATCTCCCTGTTAAAATGTCGACTTGAAATCATTTTAATATTTTCTTCAAAATATTTGACATTTTCACCTCCTTTTTCATTATTTTAAAGGGTGTAATTTACATGGTAAACCCTTGTAATTTAAAAAAGAAAAGAGTTCTAGGGAACGAGAGCCCGTTCTCGAGAACGAGATTCCGTTATGCACGACTATAAATAAGAACGACAGTTTATTTCCTCCTATTCTCGTAAAAAAAAAAAACCCTCAATCCTCTCAAAATTTGCCGTGATTTCATGATCCCGCACCTCTCCGCCACTAATTTTGCGCACCCCAACACTCATAAACTCCAATTTTGCAAAATCTAACCCTCTCCTCTGCCAATTTAATGAACCAAAAAGCTCTCCTCGCCGATTTTGCTATTTCGCAAACCCTAACGAACGCTACCGATTTTCGCTCAAATGGCTCCAAAGATCTAGCTCCTTATGAAACGAAAGGATGGTCCTTCGGAAAATGATCCTCTGGCATAACGACCTCCGAAACAACGGCCTGCAACACAATCAACTCTGGCACAAGTTTGGGAGACAGATTTTGTATGTCTGAAAAGTCGATATAAGTATCTAGCAGATTTGTCGTTTCGGTCTATTATTTACTTTAGGAGAGTATTATGTGTGACTTTTGAATCAATGTGAGTGAATGAAATGTTTAGGCGAATTGGCTTGCTTGGAATTTGTGAACTGCGCAATCGTAGTTGTGAAAGGATAATTAGTCTATTCTATGCCAATATGGAATTTATCATTCAGCCTTTTACAGTGACTTCTCACGTGTTTGGTAAAGAAATCAAGTTAACTCCGACCATTGTGAATGAGTTGATCGGTTTTGACATGGGAGAGCCTAGCGAAGAATATTACCATGCTTCACGGGATGCCGACTTTATTAAAAAATGGAGAGGACTGAATTTTCTGAAGATGTTTCATCAAAATTCAGATATTGCTAGATTTTACAAACCAAAGGACAAAGATTTAAATGTGAAGGGTCAGGTTGTCCACCATTTGATATCTCACACTATTCTACCACGTGATGGACACAAACCTCTTGTGAACTGCATGGATTTGTACGTAATGGAGAAGTTATACAGTGGAAAAACATTCAATCCAGGGGTGCGTGATTCTGAGTCACATGGGCGAGGTTAGCGTTACATGCAACAAAAATTTACCTTATAACATGCTGATTTAGATGATCATTTAGCTTTTTGGGATTGTTGTACCGCTTGACGAGCTTATAAGGAACGAAAAGTGAGTAGATGTATTTGATAACACCACGTTAAGTCGGATTAGAATTGTTGAAGTACGAGGGCAATGGGTAATCAAGGCCGATCAGCAAGCCTGCACCTCTTTAGCTCCTCCTCCGACCACCGCATCCTCCAAGCTAGCTCCTCCTTCAGCTCTTGCATCTTCTCAGCCAACTCTTCTCCCAGCTGTAACACCCAAGAATTTTTCGAGTTTATAAAATTATTTTAAACGTCGTTTTCATCGGGGTTAGAGTGAGTCAAGTAGAGCACCGAGCCGGGGTGGGTTCGGGGGCGTTACACCAGCCACCGCATCCGATTATCTTACCATATTAGAGGAAAGGTGGAATAGTCTTATGTTGACTATTAAAGATATGAGCCAACAAATTCAAGATGTTGTGATGACCTAAGCAGTGATAATCGAGAGGCTTGAAGTTATTCATGATCTGTGCAAAAAATTATGGTGCAAAAGAAGAAGAAGAAGAGCATCGTCTGGCTAGGGTTCATTCTAGGGCACCTCTAGCCTCCGTTGTTGCACCTCCAATCCCCCAATGTTGCTCATCCGGCCCCGTTGTTGCTCCTTCGGGCCTCGATATTACTCCTCTGCCCCGATTTTAGTTTTTCTCATTTCGTTGTATTTGTAAACTTTAGTCGATGGTTTTTTATGTTTGGATGATTTTTTTTGTTTGTTTAATTTTTTTTTTCTGGTTATTTGGATGATAAATGGTGGTTTTGGTTTATCTATGATATACTGTTTGCGATTGGTTGTTTGCATGCATAAAAATGGCTATGGGGGAGCAAAAAAACAAAGGTAACTCTGCGTAATTTTTTGTAAAATTGTTAACTTATTTAAAAAATTTAATTGCATCCATAATTACTCAAAATGTAACAAAAAAACTAAGAAATCCACTATGTTGATTATAAATATTCACAATGCTAATTACAAAAAGGATTATTATGTTAATTACAAAATGGACTTCGTTAATTAATAAATGACCAAATGTTCATTATAAAAAGGTCTATATTAATTACAAAATGTTAATTTTGACAAATCAGACCATGCATGGAAGACTCTCGCACAACAAATGTAATTGATCGTTAGAAGATATGAAAACTGACATACGTACCAAGTTGTAACATTGACATGAAAACACTTACTTGCGTCCTACATCATTGTTGAATCCCATAAAGGTATCTTGCACAGAAGTCGTGCCAGAAGTCGATCTGGCACCCCAACAAGTCTGAGAGTTGTGGCCCACCCCCTGACATCTTCCACAAGTGATCGTCATATTCTTCCTACTAATTGACTACCTTTGAGGCTCATCGATGCCTCTGACTCATTTTTTCCTCGACTTACCTGGTTGCTGCTTTGTTATTGGTGGTCTAATTTCTCGTAAATCTACTGGAGGCTACATCTGTTGGCCACTAACTAGCTAAATAAAGTGAGAGTACATGTTGATGTACATTTCTTGGTGATAACATTGATGAGCGTCTTGTTCAAGGGATCGTCTCATGAAATTCATACACGAGATTAAATAGACGCAAGAAATTTGTAACACCCGATTTTACGAGATTTTATTATTCCAATAAATAATTTTATTTTTTGTAAATATGTCAAATTAAGTCCGTTTTACGAACGGAAAGTTTTAATGGAGCCTTAATAATAAATTAGAATTTATGGTGAAATAAGGAAATTTGGAGAAAACGAATTGTTAACTAAATAACGAGATAAGTCAAGAAACAAATTAGAAAATCAATGGAGGGGCAATTAAGTAATTTTTTAAACCAAAATTTTAATAAAAAATCACATTCTCTCCCTCCCTTGTGAATTTTCACGAAATCTCAAGAGAGCATTTCCTTCTCTGGTGATTTCTCACATTTCCCTCGTGCGTTTCTTCCTCCGGCGACCAAAGCTCCTTCTCCGGCGATCATTTCTTCGTGCTTTCTTCTTCAATCCCAACCCTAAGTAAGAATCTACTATTTTGGAATGTTAGATTTCGGTTTTCACAGAGTTATACAGTTAGGGTTCGTTTAGGGGTTTGTTAAAAACGTTAAATAAGGTTTGAAATCGATAGGTTTACCGTGTTTATGTCCCAAATGGGCATATTTATGGTCGTTGGTAAGAGTTAGTTGAATTAATGAGGGTTGTTGAGGTTTTGGGTGGTTGGAGGTTTTAAAAAACTCCATTAATGGAGGTTTAGAAATGCACGAGCACGAATTGCTCGATAAAATGCCTCAACGAGTTAAATTAGAGTTTTAGGAAATTTCATTTAGCTAGAAGTTTTGTAGTTTTCGAAACTCGATGAATTAGACTCGATTTAATGACGAATGTTGTGAATTGTCATAGGTGAACAACACTCATGGACGGAGTTTAAATTTGCAACGGACGCGAGGTAAGTCTTCGTGATTTGTTTGGCCGGTTTGGCCTACACCATAAGAAAGTTTGTGAAATTGAGGAATTGGAGATGTAGCGTGTTTCGGGTAATTAGATTGGGTAGTTAGGCTACTTTAAGCTATAGAACGTTTAACATTCATTGTTTGTTTTCATTATTGTATTATTCATGTTTAAGCATTATGTTTTTTGAAAAAACATGCAAAATGAACTTTCAAGCATGTTTTCATAAAAAAGGATAACGAAAAAGTATAAATGTATGTAATAACGGTCACGTCGGAGTGGTGGTTCAGATATGGCTGTCAGATGAAGCATGTATTCCCCCCAGGTAGATACGAGGGGCTATCCAATAGTAGGATGTGCCACTTCTATCTACTGAGAGCGAAGCCCCGGTGACGTCTTAAATGAAACGAATAGCGAACAGGTAGGATGACTGCATGATTTTAAGTATTGCATATGCATAGCATTCATCTGCATTTACGTAGGTTTACTGAGCCCTTTAGCTCCTAGTTTAATTCTATGGTGTAGATGATTTCGAAACAGGTGAGGACGACGTTCCTCCACCCGACGCATGAGTATGTTGATGGAGGATGGCTTGTGGGAGTGTGCTGGCGCAGTCGGTGCATATTTTGACCCGTGGAAATGTAAGTAAATGTTTTGGGGATTTTGATAGATAAAAGGATAGGAAAATTGTATAGATGACTCACTTTAGGATGCTTGGTAACTGGATAGATAATGTATAATATTTTGTTGTGTTTTGATATTTTCAAACAGAGAGAAATGTTCAGTTTTTAAACGGATCCACGCGGTTCATTTTTATAAAATTTTGTTACGTTTTAAATATGTTTTGAGTCGGTTTTTGGGTGATTGGTGGAGTGAGGATTGTATGCGGGTAGAAGTGTTGTTATAAGGTGTTTAGAGGTGAATTGATGAAGGAAAATTGTGAAGTGTGTGCAAAATGTGCAGAGGATCAAAAGGAAAAGGGAGAAAGAAAAGAGAAAGGGAAGAGGAGTAGCTCTCTGGATTTCAAAATCCAGAGAGTCTGCCGATCGATCACCAGGAGGGGCGATCGATCGGCATAAGAGAGGCGACTCTCTGGAAATTCCAGAGAGTCTGGCGATCGATCGCCTGTAAAAGGACGATTGATCGGCTGGTGATCGATCGCGAAGGGCGATTGATCGCCTAGTGTGGGGGCGATCGATCGCCCCCCCCCCCCCTTATTTTGGTAACAGCCGATCGATTGGCCATGCAAATTTGGGCACAGTTGCCCTTTTTGCCCTCGTTAAACTTGGCGGACTGCTTTTCCTTTATTTTTATATGTTTCCTTCAATAGTTTTCAAATGATTTTCAACAACTTAGACCTTGATTTAAAGTGTAAGAAGATGAAATATAATTGCGGGCAATAAAATAAAATGAAAAATTTTATACGGGAAATAAGGGTACAGTATTAAGAGTCGCTACAGAATTCAAGTGAGCTCCAACTTGTAACAGTTGCGTACACTTTTAATGAAATCAACCACGTATTGTTCGCTGTCGTTGTTAACCTCAAATCGAGCACCTCCTGCAAAAGTTGGACTCCAATAGACATCATGCTCTTTCTTATCATCTTGAACATGATCAAAATAAGTTTGTCTCTCGCAGGTAGAATGAGTTCGTTGAATGACTCACTCAAATTGTTCAAGCCTGATTCACACTTCAGGATTGAAGAATATTCGTGTTGCAACCAAAAACTTTGATTAAAGCGTCTAAGAAATTCGTGTGTTGCTTTGTTGATGGAGAATAAATTCTTCATTTCTTTCTTAGATGTAGTTGCTCGGGATGCAAATCCACATTACGTCTCTGTACAACTTTCCATAAAACTATTTCTTGAAGTTTGCGTATAGATTTTGAGACAAAAACAGTGGTCAGCTGACTCTAACCACTCGGCCACAATAGGAAGCAACCTGATATGTAACGACTGCCCAGCTGTACGTTGCTGGCACATCACCCCAGTCTAGCCTCACCAGTAACGACTAGATCTCACCAGAACCGGGGACAAGTCGCACTCACGATCTTCTCCCCCTAAAGAGAGTTTTTGCCTTCCCCCCCACTCGAACCCAGGACCTCAGGGATTAGTACCCCAAGTACTAATCCCTGAGGTCCTGGGTTCGAGTTGGGGAGAAGGCAAAAACTCCCTTCAAGGGGGGAGAAGATCGTGAGTACACGTGGTACTGCCTTCGGGACCCCACGTGGCAGGGCCCTGTGTGAGCCGAGACTGCACGACTGGCGGGCCCGCGGTGTCGGGTTGTTACATGATAACTCTTAAAATATAGTTATTTTATATTATTTTTATTTAATAAAACTCGTGTGATTTGAGTGAATATAAAAGGAATTTGTTCAAAATTATAAAAATGGTTATAGGTTACTGTAGCATAGAAAGATTTTAAGAATTTAATGATTTTTATGTATATTTTAAAAAAAAAATCATATTATTAGCACTAATTTTAATTTTGTTAATATCACGTTTGGCCATAGATTTACTAGCGGAAAAGTAAAAAAAGAAAAGATTGGATTTTTTGTCACATCCGACATTTCGGCCAGGTGATTTTCTGACTATTTTCATTGTCATCCTCTTATTTAACCGTTATGATTTAAATTTAATGTTAAGACAAATTTATTACAAGTTGAGTAAAACTAGGTTGGGTGGCAGTTTAGTAATTAGAATTGATGGATTAGGTATAAATAGGAAATGGAAACCTTAAACCTCATTTTATTACCACTGTAGCCGACATTCCCTCTCGGCGATTTCTTCTCTCCCAAGTTCTTGCTCTCGGCTACCAGAACTTCCCTTTACCGACGGCTGGTTTCGAGCTTGCTCTTCTCTGCAAATCCACACCCGAGGTATGAAATGGACAATGTAGTCATTCATTAGTAAATAGAGCTCTGTTTTCAGCTCGGCACTGAGTTCGGATATTTTTAGCAGTGGCCGAGTAGTTTAAGACTTTTCAAAATCTGAGAGTAGAAATGTCATCCTGAATCGATTCTGAACATTTTAAGTAACCAACTCGGATTTAACCAATGGTAAAACCTGTCCACCTAGTTTCGGATTTCAGACTGCAGTGTGGCAAACAGAGGAATCGGAATGACTTTAGCTATTAGATCCTAGGATGGTTTATGATTAGGACTATTAGGACTTTGTTTTAACTACTGTAATGTACATGTTTTAGGTGAAGAAGTTTAAAGGAAAGAAGCTCGGATTGCTAAGGAATCCAGGTAAGTGAATGTATTAAGATTTCCGGCCACTAGGGCCCTACACCGCCAGGGTATTAGGAAATCACTGAGATGTTAGCTTATTGACTATGATTTGTTATTTCCACGATATGAAGAAGTTATGTAAGTAAATGTAAAGTTACAGGATGTTTTACTTGTCCTCATGATATGACTTCTCTCTATGAACTTTATGTCTATGCACTGTGTCCCTGTTATGATTAAGTTGAGAATATGAAAAGCAAATGTAACCAAGATTAAGTGCAGAGCGGGGAAAGACTATGTTATGCATGACTCAGGAATTCTCCCACTGGTGGAGGCCGAGTTAATGATATGTATGACTCGCGAAATCTCCCACTGGTGGAGGCCGAGTTAATGATATGTACGACTCGCGAAATCTCCCACTGGTGGAGGCCGAGTTAATGATATGTATGGCTCGCGAATTCTCCCACTGGGGAGGCCGAGTGATGTATCATGATTGCCGCGATAGGCAAATGATTATGTACGACTGCCGCGATAGGTAAATGACTATGTACCCCTGTCTTCCTCCCTCGTTCCCTGCCTTAATACATGTTATGTAAATGATAAAGATGAACATGAATGAAGAATGGTTTATGAATTATGTCTCTTTAAATTGTGTACTCATGTATATCTGTCAGCATGCATTCCTTACTAAGCATTAGGCTTATAGTTAAACCTTATGGTGTAGGTGAAGAAGGTTCAGGTGAGGATGTTATGTTCAAAGAGGATGCTTAAGGCTGGTTGCTGGAGGATGCCCAAGGTGACAGTGCGGGACTGGAGAGGCGATTTGTGACCCCTGGTTAAGACTCTTATGTTACAGTAGTTAAAGGATATGGTAGCTTAAGTAGGATGAGATTATTTTAAAACGTTGAGCTTTGAAAACTGTCTAGTGGATCACTGAGTTAGGGAATGATTATATGATTATAAATGATCTGTTGCTTAAGTCTTCCGCTATATGCATTTTGAATGAGTTGTGTTTCTTTTCTGTTGGGAGGAGTTATTTGATGATTTAGTGTTCTCTACCGTAAGACGGAAGCTGGATGAGGAAATCTCCGGTTGACGTCATCGGCAGATGCCGAGAGTTAATTGTTGATTGTGTGTATCTTCCGGCTTGACACATCGTGGGCAGTATGCCGAAGGGTAGTTGTTTGTTGGTTTAGTACTTTCTCCGGCATGACAAACTCATCGCAGAGACGAAGGATAGTTGTATGTTTTTTTTTTTTT